>OZ017740.1:310242080-310834580 GCA_963969285.1 Odontomyia ornata
GAGGTTATTATGGTAGTTAAAGGGTGTTAGGGGTTTGTGAAAATCGGTTAAGTGTGTTCTGGGGTAGGCAGTAATGCTATCTTGGTGATTGCGCGTTTATATGTGTTGCCCTTTGCGTGCAGTGTTACCACTCGTACTAGGTTATCTGACCCGGGATGTAAAGCAGTCACCCTGGCTAATGGCCATTTGTATGGGTGTAATTTCTGCTCTTTGAGTAAGCACAAATCTCCGACCTTGGGGTTGTGTTGTCGATGAGTCCACTTCGGTCTCTGTTGTAGTCTAGTGAGATATTCGCTCCTCCAGCGTCGCCAAAACGTTTGTGCTAGACGTTGCGTCAGTTGCCATCTATCGAGTCGGTTGATGTTAGTTTCCGTGAGGTCTGCTTCAGGAGGTGCTAACAACGTGTCGCCAATCAGGAAGTGTGCTGGCGTAAGTGCCGTAGTGTCCATCGGATCATCTGAAAGTGGGCACAACGGTCTCGAATTAAGACAGGCTTCTATCTGCGTCATCGGAGTCGTTAGCTCTTCAAAAGTTAGCGTCGCATTTCCTAGCACTCTTCGTAAATGGAGCTTGGTCGACTTGACGCCGGCCTCCCAGAGTCCTCCAAAATGGGGTGATGCCGGAGGATTAAAATGCCATGTGATCCCTTGGTTAGCGAGAAGTTCCGCAACGTCTTTGTGGTGCTGCAGTACCTTTCTTAGATGTGTGTCGGCCCCCACGAAATTTGTCCCACAGTCACTGTAAACGTGGCTACACATACCGCGTCGTCCGCAGAATCATTTAAACGCTGCTAGGAAAGCGTGCGTCGTCAAATCGCTGACCACTTCGATATGAATCGCTTTGACTGTCAGACATATGAAAATGGCGACGTATCCTTTGTAAGTCGAGCTTCCACGGCCTAGACGGTGTCGTAATTCGAAGGGACCGCAATAATCCACTCCGACGTGAGTGAACGGGCGAGCAACGTTAACTCTCGGTGCTGGTAGGTTGCCCATGAGCTGAGGAAGTCTTCGCATTCGCGCAAAAACATTTGATGCACTGGTGTACACTTTTCTTGACTACCCTACGAGCGTCGATCAGCCAAAACGTTCTTCTCAAGTGTGTCAATATCGCTTGGGTCTGTCCATGTAGAGTAACTTGATGTACTTGATGTAGCAATAAGTCAGTGAACTTGCCAGATCTTGGAACGATAATCGGATGGATTTCAGAGTAAGACAATGTCGCATGTCCTAAACGTCCCCCGACGCGTAGTACTCCGTCGCTATCCAAGAATGGGTTCAGATTTGCAATCTTACTTTGTTTCGGAATTTTCTTCGTCTTGATTAAGGTTTTGATTTCATGATCAAATTCAGACTGTTGTGCAAATTTTATCCAAATGTCTAATGCTTGTTTTATCTCTTCGCTGTGTAATGGGGTTGGGGTGATGGATTTTGGTATGCATTTACGCCAACGTAAACAATACGTAGTCACTCGGCATAACCGCGTCAATGACGAAAATCTCGCAATGATTTCAGTTCCGTTTGTTATTGTCTGTAGGAATACCTTGATATTTTTTCTCCTCTCCAATTCGGTACTCTCTATAGTCGTGGATTTGGGCCACTGATCCGACGGTTTCACCAACCAGGTTGGTCCATTCCACCATAATGGATTTGATAATAGTTCTGCAACTTCTGCGCCACGTGAGGCTAGATCTGCTGGGTTTTGTGGCGATGGAACGTAACGCCAAAGGGTGTTACCAGTTTGGTTGAAGATTTCGGTCGTTCTATTGGCTACAAAAATGTTCCATCGAGTGGGATGACCTTTCAACCACGCCAGAACTTTCTGCGAGTCAGTCCATAACGATTCGTGCGTGATGGGTAATTTTAGCGTATCTTTCACTCGGACCATCAGTTTTGAGAGCAATGCTGCTGCACATAACTCGAGGCGTGGAATAGTTACTGGACGCACTGGTGCAACCTTGGTTTTTGCCGTGACGATACGTGAATATGTCCCGGACTCGTTTGGTGATATTAAATAGATGACTGCGACATATGCTCTTAGAGAAGCGTCGCTAAATCCGTGCAGCTCGTATTCTGCACCTGGACCACACCCAACCCATCGAGGTATTTGGCATTTCGAGATCTCTTGTATGCCTTCACGGAACCGTGTCCACTTCTGTGTACATTCTAACGGAACTGTTTCATCCCAGGCCACTCCATTCAGCCATAACGATTGTAGTATTATTTTGGCAACAATAGGTACAGGTGCTAACCAGCCCAGTGGATCATATAGTCGCGCAATATCTGACAAGATCTTTCTTTTAGTATATGGCGCCGAACTTTCTGGTAACTTAATTTGGTATCCAAGACAATCGGATATGGGATACCAAACGATGCCTAGTGACTTAAACTGTTGATCCCAGTATCGTTCAACGTGAAGTTTCATTCCCACGTCTTCCTCAGGAATTCCACATAAAATTTGCGGGTCGTTAGCAATCCATTTACGGAGTGCAAAGCCTCCAATTTGTAGTAGCGCGTCTACTTCTTTACGCTTCATGATAGTCTCTTGCAGGCTCTCACCACCCGACAGAACATCGTCCACATAAAAATCGTCCATGATGACCCTATACGCCGATGGGTATTCCCCTTTGCCATCGTCCGCTAACTTATGCAAAGTTCGAATTGCCAACAAAGGAGCACATGTGGTGCCGAATGTGACTGTATTTAGACGAAAGTCACAAATGTTACTCTCTGGATGCGGTTTCCAGACTATACGTTGGTACTCAGCGTCATCGTGATGTACGTTGATCTGCCGATACATCTTTGAGATGTCTGCTGCAAATGCGAATTTATGCAATCTCCATCTCGATAGTACAGCGCTCAAGTCATTTTGAATAGCTGGACCCGTCATTAAAGCTTCATTTAAGGAGACCCCGGAGCTAGTTTTTCGCGATGCGTCGAATACCACACGTAATCTGGTACTTGTGCTACTTTCCTTGATGACTGCGTGGTGCGGCAAGTACAGTGCCGTACTTATCGATCGGTCTTCTTGTCTGATGTATTTTGGCTGGTCAGCTACTAACTGCATGTGTCCCATATCAATGTACTCTTGTAAACACTTATCATATTCCTTCCTTAATTGCGACGTCCTTCCTAAACGTTTCTCTGTTGCCTGTAAACTTGCTACTGCCTGATGCCTCGATTGACCTAATGCTTGTTTCATGCCCTGCTTGAATGGCAACCGGACCGTGTATCGTCCATCGACTCCCCTTTGAACATTATTTCGGAAATGTTCCTCACATGCTTGCTCTTCATCAGATGTTATTCTATGCGATGCCACTTCTTCCAGCTCCCAAAATCTCTGCAATAACTCATTGATGTTCGGTTCATCACTTGCTTCTACCGTGCAACTGTGCCATGTTCGATCCCTTGTGGAATGCACTGGTACTTCGCCCGACAGAATCCATCCTAAACTTGTCCTTTGTACCACGGGCCCCGCCGGTAATTTAAACATGTCACTCATCAGAATTTTGCCATATATTTCTGCTCCCAACAACATATCAATGTTACCTGGTCTATTAAAAGAAGGATCAGCAAGTTGAACTGTTTTCAATTGCTCCCACTCTGCAGTTGATGTCAATCTCTCCTGGTCCTGAGGATTGAGTTTCGGTCGTGTTCGGATTGGTTACCTTTGGACTTTGTTGACTCATAGTGGCTTCATCTTTGTGCAGTAAGGTATGATGCTTCCGTTGACATTTTTTGCACTTAGATTGGCTGGGACACCTTACCACGAAGTGCTTGCTGGATAGACAGTTGAGGCAAGCACGCGATTGTTGAACTGTCTGAAGTCTTTGCTTCAAATCACTGCGAATAAATTGATCGCACTGATACAAGAAATGATGCTGCTTGCATAAAGGGCATTCTATCGTCACTTCGTTCTTCACCACATGTACACTTCGTGTGGTGTTCGCCATTCGCGATACCGTGGGACGCACGGTTCCTGCTGCCTCCAATGCTCTGAATCTATTTTGTAGGAAGGTACACACGTCTTTGAATGACGGCAATTCTTTCTCTTCACATCTTTGTTGTTCCCACAATTGACGCGTTTCATGTGGGAATCGTTGCACTGTCATGTGAATCACCATGGCTTCCCCCAAGTTTTTCACTTTCATGTTTTCAATAATCTGGACACTCTCAACAGATCGATCCAAGAAAGTTTTAAGCGACGTGGCTGATTCATTAGCATTTCCAATGCTGAAGAGGGTTTTCAACTGCGCGGTCAAACAGACACTTGCATTTTCGTATCGTTCTACCAACACTTTCCACGCTCCGTCGTAGTTTGCATCGGTTACTGCGAATTGTTTCACTAATCCTGCTGCCTCTCCTTCTAAACTTGACTTGAGATAATGCAGCTTTTCAACCTTTGACAATGTTTTACGATTATGAATGAGCGATGTGAACAGATCTCGAAACGACGCCCACATATCATATTTGCCGTTGAATTTGGGTAATGTAATCCTTGGCAACCGCAATTCTTCCAACGGAGTCGAGGATTCTGGTGGATTTGCCCGTTGTGCCTCCTTCAAAAAGTCGGCTAGTTCGGCGTAGACTACTATGTAGCTCTCGTTGAACGTAGATAACCAATCTTCTTCAAAATAGGGCACCTTCAGCTCTTCGTCCATGCCCGTGAGCAGTGCAATGATGTGTTGATGGGTTTCCGCAAACTCCTGATGTAAGGTTTGCACCCTGTCCAATTGTTTTTCATAATAAACTTGCGTTTTCCGTGATTTTGAGTCCTTTTTATAATTACTAATTACTTTATTCAATTGCTCCAAGGAGAGCTTTTGCTGCACAATTAGTCGGTTCATGGTTCTGCGATTTGGAACTATGTAATGTGTGATAGAGTGTTTCCTAGAAAGCGAACTTTTGTACAGCTAAATGTCTGATGAACTAAGTTATGACTAAATAATGCACTGCTTGCATGCGATAGCCACGTTTTGTATGCACTGATTGCACCTAACTCCCCACAAATGACTTGAGAGGCGACCAATGCCAGTGTTTCCAACGAAAGATGAGACGATTGTTTCATGCGATAGATACGATTTGTATGCGATGCTTCCTAAATGCCCACAAATGACTTGATGCTATCATATTCACTTTATAATCCATCAATTTTCTCACACTTTCACCCTTTTTACCAACTGATGAACGTGATAGTGGCTAGCAGTTATGGGCTGCTCCCTGTAAATAATTTAATTTGATTGCGTCGCAAAGTGCTGAGGATTGCCTATAAGCACGTCTTGGGCTGTTAGCCACCATGTGCTTGAATGTGGGAATTGTACTCCTGTAACGAGGTCCCGGTTTGACGATCACCGCTTTTCAATGAAATGCCACCGGATTTGCACACACGTGAATTTAGAAGAGGATATGTATGACAAGTGTAGGAATGATCGTACTTACCAAATTGCACGGTTCACACATTAACTATCGTTGCCTATGCGCAACGATCCGGCTCGACGGACCAAAAAATGTTTGTATGACGATGGATTATCGGCAAACGAAGTTTTGCACTTGAATTCCAATTTGAAAATTGACAAGATAAGAGCAAAGACTTATTTTTTAACACGCACGACACAGTATTTATTCATTAATTATTTCGACCAAACTTCAACTATAATTATCTCTACACCTTTGATGATCACTTGACTGTCGTCCTTACCGATCGCTCACGAACTGCATGCTCCGTCAGCACTTGCTCGCCAGCGCAGATTACTCGATAAATTATGCAAAGATCAGTTGCTGTGTTTGTATTGTTAATTGCATTCGGGTTTGTTGTCGTGTCAGGATGATGATGTTGATGCTAACGACGCGTTGATGACTGTGTGGCCATTCGTGATGGGAGTGGGTGAATAGTCGACTGTGGAAGTTGCTGTTGAATCCTAAACAGGCTGAATCTTAATTTTTTCGTTTTTCAAACTGACTCATAAGTGGGCTTTAAACCTGCATTGTCATGGATATATTAATTAAAAAAAAATTCACTCCAATTTTATAACGTGCAACTCAAGTGTGTAGATAACATTTCAATTTTTCCAAAAATCCAGCCCTATAAAAACGCAATCAAAATTAAGTTGAATGCATCATATCTTTAAAACGAAAGATGGTCAGACTCTTAATCATTTCGCAATTGCATTCCGTTGTGTCAATAATGATAAACTGGGCACATATTGCATATTAACTACGGAAATAGCTGGAATGGTATCGTAACACCTTAAACTGTCATTTGTTTATTCAACCACTTACTTATAATTTTCGAGCCAAGACAAAAATAAACAATAAGAAGTTGAATGTATTTCTGAATCATTCATATACGGAAGCTTTAATCATCTCTTAAGATTTGATGATTATTGGCACGAAGAATATTTGTTTCTTTTTTATTTTTTTCTTTATTGAAGAAATCATAGTGTCGAGTAAGTCGCTGCAATAATTTAGAAACCAGACTATTCCTTTTGACTTCTTTTTCAATTAGATCAATATTTCGATAGCTAATTTCTATTTCATAATTTTATTGATAGTTATTGAGTCGATGTTTTTCATTGAGATTAAATTATGAGCGATTGATTGTGCTATAAGATTTAGCACTGTAATTTATTAGTCAGATAAATAAGTTTATTTGTAAAGGAAAGATTATTGTGGATAAATAGTTTAGATTATAGACGTATTATTTAGAGGTAGTAGAATATAATTTATGAGCTCAAAGTTGGAGTGTACGCATAAAATGTTTTTGCTTTTTATGATTTTAACTGGCTTTCGGATCAAATGAACATTATTTTTGTGATAAACTTTGAAGCTGCAATTAGTCAGATTAGCTTCAAATTTGTTTTGGTTAGTTCCTTATCACTTTTACTTTTGCAATCACGATAAACTTTGAAGACAGAGCAAATTTGAGCACATTTAAGATTCCAATTTAAGTTGTAAAATTATTTAAGACCTACAAAAGAAAAACGAAATTTTAGAATAGTGCGATTTAAGACTCAACATAATCTCCTCTTAACTCGATACACTTGACCCAGCAATGCTCAAACTACTTTATCCCGTCTGAAAAATACCTTACCCCGAGTTCTGTAAGTTAGGCTTCCGTGGCGTAAATGACATTCTCATTTGACTCAAATTTGCTGCCCGGTGAGTGTTTCAAGTTTTGAAACGAAAAATAGTTGTACAGGGCCAAATCTGGAGAATACGTTAAATTGAGTAGTAGCTTATAACCCAACTTGGACGTGGCGACAACGGAGCTGTGAGCCGTTGCATTAGCATGCTGGAAGATCACTTTTTTTTCGCCAAATGGGGCAATTTGGTAGTTAATTCCAACATTTCTCCTTAATCTTTTAGCGATAATATTAGTTCAGGCTTTCACTCGTCGGTATCAGTGGAGACTTTGCAAGCTGCTTCTGCTTCTATGTCGAACTTATTATCTCAGCTTCTGTCACTGGATGTGATTGCTCCACCTACGCAAATTTTTGAATCTCGTCTGGCCTGTAATACGAGTCCTGATCTTATCAAAAGCTATGTTATTGCGAAATCGGGATTCTTCTTTACTGTTCTGCAAAAAATTAACGCCTAGTAACCTCGCCATGACGAGGATTTCATCGTTCCGTATTACTACAAGCACGGGACTTAAAGCGCTCCTAACACCTGATTTTTGGCCTAATGGTGTGTTGATTAAGGAATTCGCCAATGATACCCAAACAAATTTTCGCTCAAGTGTTCGTCGGCGAAATAGAACTTAAAAACTAATTTAGATAACTCGTTCTCATTTTATTTTCAGAACGTTCGAGCCTTACGAACCAAGACCAATGAAGTTCGACTTGCCTCTCTTGTGTCCTTTGACAACTTTGTTTGCTTCATGGAAACTTGGCTTACAATGTTTTTCGTAATGATTGGAATCGCTTGAGTGTTAGTAAGTCTGATGGTGGTGGTGTTCTAATTGGCGTTCATTGACCGATTCTAGGTGCCTACTCTTGAGACTTTCTACCCTTTTCTCTCGTTAAGTTCATGAGTGTTTCAGTCCCCCTATCGTCCAATATTTCTTTATTGATCCTCACAGTTTATATCCCCTCTAGTTGCTCTTTGCATGTCTATGAAACATTCTTTTTGGAGCTCTACTCCTTTATTTCTAACTGCATTCCTTATTCTTCGCTTTTTATTTGTGGTGACTTTAACCTCGGAAATGTTTTCTGAAATTAGCTCAATTGACAGTCAATCCATTTCCCTGTCTTCATTTCTCTCCCTGTGTAAACTTGTCCAATTTAACAATGTTCCCAATGTTAATAACAAAGCTTGAGATCTAGTCTTGTCTAACATTCCTATATCTTTCCGTTTCACTAAGTGAATACGTTAATCCTGATCCTCATCATCCTCCACTTCATTTTTCTATTTTCTTGCCTTGTAAAACTGTTCTGAACAAAGTCTGTTCTCCGCGCTTTAATTTCGTCAGAGCTGAATATAGTCATATGGGGCTGTAATAAGCTCCATCAATTGGTTTTCCTTTTTCTGTAATTTAAATATTAATGATGCCGTACAAAAATTTTGTAGCTTCCTTGAATCTTTGATCTCACAATATACGGCTGTCTGCTGAAAATTCCGATCATACTATCGTTTTGTCCTTAAATTTGCCCTTTGCCTATGTAAGTTCTCTTGACGTAGAGCCATTACTAAAAGGTCTATTAAATAACCCTGACTATGGTTCGAATAGAATTCCTAATGTTTGTGCTAAATATTTGTCACCTTCTTTGTGTGTTCCCTAGTCCATTCTTTTCAATCGCAGTCTTTTTGACAATGAATTTCCTGTTCTTTGGAAACGGCTAATGTATTTTCGGCCCACGAATCGGGTGATAGGTCCAATGTATCTAATTATCTTTCTATCTCCCTACTTTCGTGTTTCAGTAAGCTTTTTGAAAAAATTGTGTATGATCAGGTTTATTTCTTCTTATTTCCATACTTTACTTTTAAACAGCATGGCTTTGTCAAAGGTAGGTTTACTCTTACGAACTTGGTTTCATTTTCAAATACTTTTGCGTCAGCTTTTGGTAAAGTAAAGCAAGTAGACGTCATATATACAGATTTTTCTTAGGCTTTCGATTCATTAGATCACCAAATACTTATTAAAAAACTAGGTGATCTTGGTGTGGGCTCTTCTATTTATAAATGGTTCCACTCGTGCATTGTCAACCGTAATTGCGTAGTCACTGTGAATTTCTAGAGTTCTTTTCCTTTCTCGCCGGATTCTGGAGTGCCTCAAGGGACCATTCTTGGTCCGTTACTATTTCTTAATTTTTTTCAATGAAATTCCATCATTATTCGACTCCTCTTCGTTTATGTATGCTAACGATTTGAAAAGTTTTAAAGTGATGAAGTCCTTCAAAAAGACTGTGTCTGCTAACAATTAGATTTACAATTTCTGTCAGATTGGTGTACGACTAATCGTCTGAAACCAAATATAAGTCAATTTCATGGTATGACCTACTCACCGAGAAAGTTTACCATTCCTTTCAATTATTCCATATCTGGTACTTCCCTGGAATCAGTCTATCTCCATAAAGATCTTGGAGTGTTCTTTAACACTAAGCTGCATTATGGGCAACATATAGCCCAGGTGGTTCCGCCTCTCGAATGTCGGGTTTTGGTTTAAGATCCACCAAAGGCTTTTCTTCCTGTATTTGTTTATTCTTCTCTTTGGTTAGAAGTTTATTGGAATAATGCTCGCAAATTTGGAGTCATCAACAACACAGTCTATGTAGTACTGTGCAGACTATTCAACATAGGTTTACCCGCTCTATACTCTTTAAATTTCTCACCCCGTATTCCCCTTTTAATGATCGTATTTTCCTCTTGCATATGCCTGCTTTAGTTTCGCATCGTGCATTTCTTGATGTTTTCTTGCTCTTTAAACTGAACCACAAACACTTGCCTATGAATCTCCGTGTCTCAAGTAGATCGCCAATGATTTTCAACGTTCCTTTTGCCCGAACAAATGTGTTTTATCTTTCACCATTGTTACGTTTCCCGCGTAAAACCAACTCTCTTGGTCTTGGCCCGATACCTCAATCTTTTGCGCGATATATAAATAAACTTAGATATTTTGTTCCTCCTTAAAGTTTTGTAGATTTCTTGCTATGTTATCTTATTTTTCTTTTGTTTTTTTTAGATATGCCTTGTTATTTCTTTCATAACTTCTTCTTTTTCTGTATTATAATTGGATTTCATAATCTGAATCTTGTAAATTCATAAATAAATAAAATTGGCCCAACAATTCAGCATAGTAGAGCCCTGTGATCTTTTTGCCCTTCTCCAAGTAGTCGATGCAGATCAGATCTTGTGAATCCCAAAAGACGGTAGCCATCACATTTTCTGCCGATAGGACAGTCTCCGCCTTCTTCGGAAAACGTTCGCCGGATGAAGCCCACTGTTTCGACTTCTCCTCTCTAGAGTGTACCAGTGGAGCTATGTTTCGTTGACGGTCACGAGACGATGCAGAAACTCCTTCTGATTGCGCTTAAACAGTGTCAAACACTGCTTTGAAGTGGCCACACGGTTGTGTTTGTTGTCCGAAGTGAGCAAACGCGGCACTCTTCGCGCCGACACTTTTCGCATGACCAAAATTTCATGCAGTATACGACCCGCGCGATCTCTGAGATGGCTACTGTCTCAGCTATCTCGCGCACCTTCAATCGGCGGTCTTTCAATGCGAGCGCGTGGATTTTTGTCACGTTATCCTCCGTGGTAGCCGTTTTCGGAGCACCCGGGCGAGGCTCATCAAAAACCAACGTGCGACCAGGGTGAAACTCACTAAACCAATTTTTTACGGTTGCCATCGCAGGATCAAAGTCAACTGAACAGCAGCCAACCGCTCTTTGATTTCGTTACGCGATTTGCTTTCCAAAAACAAGACTCGAACCACCGACCGATATTGCTCTTTCTCCATTTTTCTTAAATTCGGGGACACGCCCGCTTCCACACGCAGTCAAAACAAAACTAAGAGTCCGATTCGGCAGAAATTTTCAGAGTAGCCATCTATGAAAATGTACTACACGTTAATCAATCTCTCTTGTGATAGTGGCGCCAATGGGCGTTGGAGCTTTCGGACCGCCCTTGTATGTGTTTGGAAAAAACTGAACTCAAAAAACAAAACCGCTTTTCCCTTTTTCTAATACATTTGAATCCTGAATATCTGTAGTAATATGAGCCATTAAATTTTCAAACATAATGCAATATACTTGCTGTTTATTTTCATGGAAAACAAACACTTCAAATAATAAAAAGTAGTAAAACCCTCCTTTTAATTTTACGTGCTATTAATTTTATTTTTGTAATCGAATGGCGATCGTTATCGTTCGATCTTTTTCTGAAAATTGAAGCTTTATTGCTTTCAGACGATTGGTAATGGTTTGTTAAGTGACGCCAAGTGATTTTGCAAGTTTGGGATGGATCTTAGTCGGACAATGTCTCCGATTCGTGATCTTCAAACTTTTTTGGCTGTCTGGGCCGTTCATCGTCCTCCAAGTCCAAATTGCCCCTTTTAAACCGTGCAAATCATTTTGGCACGTACGCTCACCCAGAATATGCACACCATACACTTCTACCAAAAATACGATGACTTTCGGCAGCCATATTGAAGTAATGAAGAAGTATTCCCGGCACAAAATTCGACATTTTCAGAGTAAAAAAAAGTATTGTTGTTTACGCTTCATCTTAATGACACATACTGATTCTGAAACTATATGACAGTAGCTTTCCAACACATATTTTGAAAGGTGAATCACTGTAATGAAAATCAAATCACGCCATCTGTTAGAACACCGCACGAATTAACCGATACCCTATTAGATTAAGATTCACTGATGAAATATCACTTTAAGTGCACTTGATTCACTGCTCCACATCATAATAATGATAAGTATTTGACACTGCAGAGAACTAAGTAACAGTAAGGCCCTTCACGTATGAAATCTTCTCTAACGACCGATACGTGTAAGTTCTATGCAAATATGATGATGTTTCGCGGAAGAGAGGTTATTGTTTGTACTTCAAGGAAAGATGATATCTTGCTGATTTCATTCACTTCCACTCCGTTTGCCCAAATCATAGAGAACTTCCTTCATCAAACCACCGTTCCGTACTCCGCAAATAATCCCGCTTGACACCTATGAAACAAATATGTAACGCAGCCAATTTGTTGCCGCTGTCAATCGGTTGTCTCGTTCCTCTTCTATCTTCATGGCGGTAACGAAAGATTCTCGTTGACACAATCTAAAACTTGTCTCGCTAGATTCTGTTGCAAAGGGGTTGTCATCAATTTTTTAAGTGTAGTTTTATTCAATTTTTTTATTTTTTCTTTGAAAAAAAAAATTTTTTAATGATAATAGTAGCGGTGGTAGTCGCGGGATAAAAAATAACAATGTTCATAATCAAATTGTTTCGCACTTGCTGCGTTGTTATTTTCATGAGATGGTATTTTCTTCGCAAAGGTCCTTCGAGCAGTTTGCCTAGGCGGCTGCTCGATTACTGCAATCCCTAACATAGTATGAAAAAATACTTTTCAGGTCTGTTTAATTTGGGGAACAAGACAAAATATTTACCGATATGTAGAAATCTGAACTTCAATCCAAAGTTGAATAAAGAGTGGGAATATGCAATTTATGAATTTTACTTTTACGGCACGTGTATTATGGGGTTTTGAGATCCAGGAATCGTATCTGCAATTAAACTAAAATTGCAGAAAATCCTCGCGTCAAAGGTTTCGTTTCTTTGTATCATTGTTATGTCTCATATCTACCCTAAATTGAGTCACGCTGCATGGATTTGGCCGTCATTTGTGAATGAACTGTTAGGGATCGATCAGACCTCAACATGATAGTCGCGCGAGTATCCCATTATGCAAGTTTACGGGGAGCGCCTACACTGCGACTTTATGACAAATCTTGCCAGGTTGACTGTCGCTAGTTTTTGCGATTTTTTCTAGAATCAGTTTAGTACATTTGATGATGTTCAAGTCGTAAGTTTTTGAAGCTGACATGTATGAACTTTTTGTTGCGGGAAGCGCTTAAAAGGAAGCGTAAACCAAATCGGAAGGCTTAAATCAAATCGGAGCATATGTGTTCTTTGCAAAGATATTTCTTTAACTGAGCATATCAGTTCTAGACATGCCTGAATATCCTTTGCAAATCTTCTCACAGTGTGCTTATATTAACAGCAGAAGCCTCATTGTTCATATTGAAAACAGCTCTCTCTCCCTCTCTCTGTTTCCTGTTTGTGGAGCAAGGGGAGCACAATATTCAGCTAAAGATCGGTGTAAATCCTATTTCTGCTTTTAAAATTTGCTTTGAATCGGCGGAGGAAAAACTCATTTTCAAACCCGTGTTGAACCGAAATCGTGTAAAAAGGTGCCGTGTAAACCGAGGGATAGTGTGTACACATGCCAAAAATCAAACTTTTTTCTTTTTGATGTCGGTAAAAATTTTATAAAAAGAATCGATTTATTTAAAATTTCTTCTCACATTAAAGGTTCAAAAAATTTATACGACTCCTTCCATGTATTCATCATTCTAAATAATGACAACAATTAAACGAGTGCAATGATAAGTAAAACTTCTCACTTCTTATTCTACTTTACTTAATGAATGGTCATCGTCGCGGTCATAATTACATTGTCGATTTAGTTTTTGGGCCACCTTCATCAGCACTAGCGCAAAGCGGTAGCAACATGAGAGCATCAGTAAGTTGGTCATCTTCAGTAGTCGGCCTCAGAAGCCATTGCACGCGTTTACCATATTTTTAAGACATCATTACTTGGAAATTGAGGCAACGAGTAAGCCATCCAACTTCAAAGACGTATTGCATGTTCAATCCACTTAAGATGGTACCAGCATATCAAAATATCTGACGTACGAAATCATAGACCTAGATTCATTTCGTATCTTCTACCACTTCAGCGTCTCTTCTTCTTGACTGCGTTTTACTAGGAGTGTTAACATACTCTGTATATCAGGCCAGTGGGATTTTATTCGTAACAATTTTTTTCATCACTTCTAGCTACCATAATGGATACTGTAGATATACTCTAGTATCTTTAGTCTGATCTAGCCGAACATTATGCACATTTCAGATATTACATGAATTTAATTTGTTAACTGCCATCAGCCGCGGGCATTCAACGGCTCGCGTGTTTGCCTTATTCTGGACATTCGTTATGAGTGTACATCAAAATTGACCTAATAATCCATCATGCAGGGACAGTTAGGTGAGGTGAATAGGAAAATAACAATAAAAGCTTTATATGTAGTGCAAATTATCATTCAAACTAAAAAAAAATAGGAATTTAAAATTGCAAGCGGTTTGGTTGATTTCAACTTTAATAGCTTAGGCATCTAAAGGACCTTGAAAAATGAAAACTATAGTTTTTTAGAAAAATTTAATAGTTTGAATTGACTGATAGTTTCAGTTGTAACAAAACGCGCAACGGATGTTACCTATATGCTTAATGAAATTCTATAAAAAGAGAAATTTTGATGATTTAGTAGATAGTCCCCGAACAATGCTTCCCATTTTCACTGAATTGGCCATGTCCCGCTGAAAATTGCAGCAAACCATGTAATTTGATTTTAATCTTTCATAACCGTTACTCATATGCATGTTTTGTTTGATATTGCTCATTAGCTAGTTTACTGTGTATACGAGTAGTATGTGCAGTCAAGTCAACATGATACCGAAGTACTCGTACGATGTCATATGAAATGGAAATACGACACTTAAAAATTTGGTAGGAAGCATTCATCTATGACTTTTTAAGTTTTAAACGGGGGACGGCGATATTGTTAGACTTGAGCGTTTTTTGGGGTAATCGACTCATGGTGTGGCAACAATACTCGTATGCGCTCCAAGTTCGATGAACTTAAAGGGAAATGGGCTTGACCAGACATCAGATTGCAATTAGGAAAATAGTCACCAAACACACTCATCTATACATACTATATATACTCGTACATACTTGTATAGTAAATGTGTCTTGATTATTTCATTCAGCTTTTCCTATGTTGAATTATGTTATGATGAGGATGGTTAAAAATTAAGAGAAAGGGAACATAGTCAACCGTGCATTGACTACTAACTTTCTGGCGGATAATGTTCCTGATTTATAGAGTTTGATGGGCTAATGGCGAACGCAATATTTGAAGGAGCAATGGAGGGTTTGGAGTGTTCAGTTCAGTTTAGTGCTTGCAAACCGGAAAAAATCGATGACATTTTTTATTGTGGGGGAGAAATAGCCACGGAGAGAAATGACATATTTGGGTTAAGAGGCATAGAACGGATCATTAAGTTAGGGAAGGAAATTGTAGAAAGTTTTTTTTTATTTCATAGTTCAATGGGTGATTGATTATGCTGTTAGGGTGGATGTGTTGCTGGTATAATTTGTCTATAGTGAGAGCTCACAAAATATCCTACAAATTCAATTGAAAATTTATTAAACATTACATTTGTTTAAAAAAAATTTAAAAATCCATACCATTAATTTGAGCAAGAGTTATATAGATTGATCCGAATAATGTGGCTTTGTTTATCAAAATAATCTATTTTAATAAGTTGATATACTTACATCAGCGAGCCTTTTTGACCTTGGATCAAGAAACGACTTAAGGTAATTTAAGAATCCAAAAACATACTACTGTAATAAAAAAGCGAAATCGTCAGAATTCCACAATTTCATTAATGGTTTAATAAGCTCAACATCAAGAACCATAGAATCGCTCAATTCTTCCTCAGTATGTGAAAAGCAAATTGAAGAATTCGAAAACACTATCTGGCAAGCTATTGAGTGTAGTGTCCCAAAACTATCAAAAGCTTCTTATAACTTAGAATTTGACGAAGAAACCTACGATCGAACGAAACTCCTTGCGGCGTAAATAGCGAAAAACCCGCATTAGGTCTCTTAAAATTGGTGTTGATAGGCTCACTTTATCCATACACTATAACAGAATTAAGGAGCTCCGAAATCTCCGATGCAACAACATGCTAATAAATCTGGAATACAAATCGCGGAAAGTCTGATTTAAACGAAATGGTAACATATGATATTACCATATAAGATAATAAATAACAACGAAGAGCATATTTACTCCAATCAACGAAAAGAAGATTGACTTGCAGATAAATTTAATCAGTTCCATAATATTTCCTATATGTTCTGCAACAATCTACCAGGAATGATGGTTGCTAAAGCTTTGGAACAACCACCTAACCAGACATCTTTACCTCCTGGTGTATTAATAAAAACCAGAGAGTTAAGAGGGTGCTCTAGTTTCTCGGCTGTTTTTTATGGCTTTTTCAATAATTTTTTACGAGCAAACCATTGAAATAATCAATCGCATTGTTCTTGAATAATCTTCATTAACATTTAAATAAGTCTTCCTGTGGCCGACAGGAAGACATCAAGAAAAAGAGATGCTCGACGGTGACCAAGATTGCGGCTGTTCTGCTTATCTGAAATCAAAAAACCAAACGGCATTATAATCTTCATATTTAAGACTAGCGATTGAACTGAAGTGAATTCTAAATTACAAAAATTGACTTTTTTATATATTTTTGAAAATTATATTCTATTTTTTACTTATTTTTTCTTAGATTTTTCTTTCGTAGAAAACAAAACTATCGAAGCAATCATGATAATCCTAGTTCAATCGCTGGCTGGCTGATCACCGTTTCGAGAAAAAGTGTTTCGAGAAAAACGCGTTTGAAAGTTCGCGCATGTGATTTATACTAAAAATTTCATCTCACCGTCAATCTGCTATGCCTGGACCATACAATAGGCCTTCCTCTTCTTCTTGGAAGTCACGCAGGTCTGCTCCGTCTTCGCTTTTCGCGATTCAGGCCTGTTTTACAACATCACTCGTGCGCCTTTCTGAACGGTCGATTCGAGAGCTTTCGCGCTGTTGAACATATCCTGTAGCTTGTGGCCCGATTTTCACTCCCATGGTTTCCAAGGTCTTCAGGATAGATTTGAATCCTTCGTTGAAGATTATGACAGCGAGAAACGTAGTGATTTCAACTACTTTTGACCAAGAATGGAGGTGCTTCGGAGCAAAAGTCCAGATTAACGAATTGAGCGACTCGTTATTATTTTGAGTTTCCGCTCCCAGGCATCTGCTTAACAATTCTTCTTTGGATAAATCCTCATAAATTGGCTATTTAACTTTTTGAACTACTTCAGAAAGAGGCGGTTAATTGTGTTTGAATTGCTCAGCCTCTCCGAGAAACACAGCTCTGCGCCATTTGCACCAACTAGATTCGCCTGCAGGACAATTTTGATGCTGTGGATTGCTGTCTGTGGAAATCTTGTGTAATAATGTTGCCCGAATTTCCTTACTCATTTCCTCGATAGAATCTGGATGTCTCTGAATAGTTAATCCAGAATACGTTGTCATCTTACCAATCAATTTATCAGTGAGTTTTCCTGCGCCTTTCACACCAGTGCCTTTATTAGATTTTTTTGCATTTCGGAACCAAGTCCCTATCCTCTTTTCAACGTGTCCAACACACTCTTTTTTTACAACAACAACATCTTCTCCATATAATTCTGCCTTCAAAATACCGTTGAATATCTTGCTGTCAGCATCTCCTATTTATGTCGCATATCAAACTTGATATTTATCTACTGGACGAGAAAACATTTTCACAACTGCCATCTTCCCAGAACTTCCAGTATGATTTCGACTACAATTTTCTTCATGATCACCGAGCTCTTGCATATCCAACTGGATCACTATTTTTTTATTTTTCCACAAATCGCATCCAGCATAAAAACTACTCATTACACACACATCACCCACTTTACCGGTGTACTTGGTAATTAAAATTAATTCCGAATAAAGATGAAAATCCTCGTTTTTTCCATGTGCCATCTCCAGATACGGTGAATTCATTTTCTGCTTTTCCTTATTCTTGAAGGACTTCCTTTTCTTCATTTACCGCAGTAGACAACACTGCATCAAAAACGGCCGAAGAAGCTGAGTGAATATTTTCTAATATGGAATAGTACGTGTTCAAAGCAAAACCTTGCCCCATATCCATCGGTTATGAAGGCTTTATTATTTTCTATAGCCTTTATAACCGACTCCCAACAAACGCATCATGAAAACTAAGCGACGAATTATTTCGTAGGCTTTACCGATTTTTGGGCATGAATCTATTTCTTTTTCTTTCCACACGCCATAGAAATTTTAAAGCCCAACCCTCGTATATCACGTTGATAGAAAGTCACCGTATTTTTGCACTCTGTACAAATAACAGCCGAAGAAATGATTGAAAGTACACTCGCAAATACAATACAAAATAGTCTGTTCAACATTCACTTCTAAATTTTATTTTTGACGAAGTTTCTTCGCTGACGCCGATGTAAACGACTTGTCTTGTTCAAAAGTGTGTCGGTTGCCTGCAAATTTTCACTTTTTAGGTCGATCGTAGCGAGCCGAGGCGTCTCTACTTCCTTCCTTTAACATTTTGAAAATTATTTTCAAAAAATCAGCTACGTGCGACTCGCAAGAGAAAATATAGTACGCTTCGCAACTGCCACAGCAAAACTGAACTAACCGACGCTTCGCGGCGTCTTAGGGTGCTTACATAAAGAGATAGGTTTCCAGTGCGGACAAGTCTGTTCAGGTAGCAGTTTGATTTAGGGATAAAAATACAATGATCAGCGCCGCTCGGCTTTCGGAATAGCCCGGCACGCGCTCCGTATACCTGCTCCGTTCCAAAGCTGTAGCTTTTGAAGCACTTCGAATTTCGAAAATGTTATTTATGAAAAAAAATCGATTTTTTCGACCCGAGAAATTAGATAACCCCCTTAGTAGATTTACTCAATAAAATTAAAAGCCTGCCAAATATAGCTCTTATAAATTTAGCCAAAAAAGGAATAGTCTTCATATGCCTCCTATTCGACGCTTGCCTTAGGCTCTCTTTCTTCCCATCCATCTGGAAACAAGCTCTGGTTATGTGTACCCTAATGCATGGAAGAGACCCGCCCTCTCCCGAAAATTGCAGGCCTATTAGCCTATTACCAGGTTTAGGTAAGCTCTTTGAAAGAGTGATCCTAAAAAGATTAAACGATTTAATGGCTAATAACAATATCTTACCTGATTTCCAATTTGGCTTCAGAAACAGATATTTCACAGAGCATCAGCTTTTCCGTGTTACGAAGATCGTATTGCTTATACGACCTTCATAACACGGAAAAGCTGATGCTCTGCTCTCGATGTATAACAAATGTTCTGTAGGTTTGGTGGAGTTGGACACTGAAAAAGCCTTCGATATAGTCTGGCACGATGCTCTTATCTTTAAACTTTAGAAATGTAGCACACCCCCATACATTTTGAACCTTATACAAGGATTTTTAACTGACAGGAGTAGGGAAAAGCCCTTCCTCAGTGAAAAGTATTACTGCCGTTGCTCCGAAAGGCTCCTGCCTAAGCCCATCACTATATAACATCTATACGTCTGACTTCCCTTCCTTACCTAATTGGCAAGTTGCAGCTTTCGCAGACGACATTTGCATATTCAGCATAGGCGCAGACCCAAATTTCATTATTGCTAGCCTGAAACGACATTAGAACTTACATATCAATACTACTATAGATGGAAAATTAATGCTACAAAAACGAAGTCAATATTCTTCACCAGGATGCGTAAGCCTGTTTACCTACCCAAGCGACCAATAAATTTTTCCCTGGAGTGAGGATCTCAATTATCTTGGGTTTATATTCGAAAAAAACTAACCTTCAGAAGTCATATTGAGCATATTAGCTCCAAAGCATTTAAGGCCGTGCTCTCGCTATACCCTCTTCTTAGTCGTAATTCGCGTCTCAATGCCAGAAAAAAAAAATTCTGATCGTCAAAATGGCAATCCAACCGATCAGCCTATATGGCTCACCTATCTGGATCCAATGTGGCACATATCTAGTAACAAAGCTTCAGATCACGCAAAATAGATACCTGAAAATGGTACATAATAAACTGTTTTACTTTTCTTCTGAAAAACTACACAGCCTTGCTGGCGTTAGTTCAATTTATAAGCTCGCTGCATCGCGCGGTGATAAATTAATCGCGAAAGTAAATTATTTGCCCAATCCGCTAATTTGTTCCCTGGCGAACTGGAAACCAGCAGTTACTACAGCCTATCTCTTTGGCTGTAACCTAGCCATATAGGTTTTTACTAGTTATAAATAGATAGTTGTAAGTT
Source organism: Odontomyia ornata (assembly GCA_963969285.1). NCBI lineage: Eukaryota > Metazoa > Arthropoda > Insecta > Diptera > Stratiomyidae > Odontomyia > Odontomyia ornata. Next base: position 310,262,340 of record OZ017740.1, read on the forward strand.
ATATTAAGCTAATAATACGTTCATTAGAGGTTTTTGCCAAAATTTTCCTCTAACATAGCTAATTAGAATGAGAAAACTCATTGAAAATACGATACTACACATAGTTTAAAGAAATGTTCAAACCATGGTGAAATGGCTTTGTCAGAGCACCTAGCATATTATAGGACCTCTGTACCACATGCATTCTAATTATTAATTACAAATAAAATTTATTTTTCTTCATTTTAAAAGTTTATTAAAAGAGAAAAACAGGCCTAATTTGCTTCATTTTTGCACTCCTGAATGATTATTTACAGCTAGAACACACTTCTGATAAAGTTTGATTCGTCAACTCATTGTAAAGTATTCATACATATATGTACTACCTTTCTGAGCGGATTTGAAAAATTGTCATTAACACATTTTTATATGACTTTATATTTTGGGATTGCTGAATTCAAATCTAAAGACAAAAACGCAAAATTCAAGATGGCGCATCGAATACAGCAGACCAAATGATCGAGAAATTCGATTAAGACCACCAAAGCTTATGTAAAAAGTTGCACAATTAAGACCACAAAAACTTCTAGAGAAAGTTTTATTTGTGGTTTGACAACAAAATTGCATATAAAGGGTGGTTCAGCCAAAACAAACGATGTTAATTGTAAATAAAATAAAAAGTTTTCAGAGAATTCTGTCAATATTTTTTATTATAATAGAAGGATCTATGACAATTATGTTTGAAATAAAATATCGCAAAAATGCTCGCCACGGCTACGATGGCATACTTCTATCCTATGGTCCATATTTTCAATGACTCTGAGACATAATTGAGGTTCAATGTCCTTAATGTGCTGAATTATCTCATCCTTTAGCTCTTGAATTGTTCTTGGCTTATTGATGTAAACTTTTTTTTTAAATATCCCTAGAGAAAGAAGTCCAACGGTGTCAAATCACATGATCGTGGCGGCTAATTAACATCGCCACTACGTGAGATAACACAGCCATTAAATTTCTCGCGCCAAAGACCTATTGTTTCGTTGGCTGTGTGGCAAGTGGCACCATTCTGTCCGAACCACATATCATCCAGATCCGTAACCTCGATTTCTGGCCGTTATCATCTCGCAATAGCGAACACCATTCACGGTAACTGCTTGGCCGTCCTCATTTTCGAAGAAGTACGGCCTGATGACGCCGCCAGCCCATAAACCGCACGAAACTGTCACACCTTGTGGATGCATCGGCTTTTCAACATCACTCGTGGATTCTCATTTGCCCAAATGCGGCAATTCTACTTGTTAATGAATCCTCTGAGGTGAAAGTGTGCCTCGTCGCTGAAGATGATTTTCTTTGTAAAGTCACCATTGCCTTCTGTCTGTTCAACCAACTATTCGGCATTTGCCGACGCTTGAAAGGGTCAGCAGGCTTCAGTTTTTGTGTCAATTAAAGCTTGTAAGCGTGTAAGTTCAAATTTTTATCCAAAATTCGCATCAGTGATGCTCGTGAGATGTTCATTTGTTGGGCACGACGACGAATCAAGGTTGACGGCTCTTCTACCACACTATCGCAAACAACAGCAATGTTTTCCGTAGAACGAACTGGATGAGCATGCACAGTGGATTTTATATATCATAGAGACCCGGTTTGCTGAAATTTGCGCACAATTCTCCCGATTGTGTATATATTTGGTCGATTATGCTTACTAAAAAAATCACGAAATGCATTTTGATAGGACCGCCCATTTTCGTAAAAGGCTTGAACAACCTTAACGCGCTGCTCAATTGTGTACCATGGCTGAATTTGTCAAACACTGAAACAAAGAAATGTCAAATTATGTTGGGCGAAAAACTTGACGTTGAGGTGTGACTCACAATTAACATCGTGCATTATGGTAGGACCACACTTTACTTAGACTTTTGGGTCGCTTATTATAAACCTAAAAATATAATTTCAAAATTAAAGATGCTGGATGTGGATTTCAAGATGGGAAATCCAATATAATGGTCCAAAAGCCAAAAATGTTCTGTTTAACCTTTAATCACTCTATTTGGGGTTCGGGGTCGCTGATTATGAATTTGAAACAAAATTTTGAAATTCAAGATGGCACATTTGAAATTTAACCCTGATATCGTGGGTCAAAATGGAGCCACTGCCAAACAATAACGTCTTGTATTTTTTCAACTTTCATCGTAGAAGAACATACTTAGTATTGTGCAAGCTGTCGCGGCAAGTAAAATGGCAGTGTTGCGACTTTTGTAGAACCTGAGTTATGACGTCGGCTGGGTCAACAAAAACTCACGACACCTTGTATGCAACCTTTTACCTTGAAAAAACTTAGTAAATCGAAGAAGTGTTGAACAAAGTAGTGAATATGAATCAGATAATAGTGAACTTTGTGACGATGAAATTATAAGTGTTCGAGCCACCCCTTGGCTAGTCAGCTGTACAGAAGATTCTGACGCCGAAAGCGGGGAGACGAATGACGAAGAGAACAGAGAAAACGTTGAAGAAGAGGACTGATCGTCATGTTATTATCAAAAAAGCTCTAAATGTGTCTCGGACCCAAAGGCATAATATCCGAGTATGTAGTAAGCGAGCTGTCCGCACAAGCAGACTGCTCGAGGAACTCACAAGAAAAGGGCTCGGAGCAAGTGTGCGGTATATACTGAACAGAAATATAAAATGAAATATACAAACAAAATGGAAAATAAATAGCTAAGGAAAGTAAAACAGTACAATGGAACTATGTATGAATTTATAAAAAAAAATCCCCGTTGGCAGCACCAGCCAGAAAGGTAAATTTCTCGTACTCGTATGTAGTGTAAGATTTCGAAAAAGAATTCGGCTTGCCTGTTACAAAAGTTCTTACTGCAATTTTCGTAGCATTACATCGGTATTTATTAACATAAAAATAATATGCTGACGTTTGTATTTAGAGACCCTTTGTAGTGCTACTGTACGGAGCAAAAGTATGGGACGAAGCTCTCAGCAAGGAGGTATACCGAAAACTTTTGGCACAGGTACAGAGAATAGTAGCACTGAGGATTGCATTTTCGTATCCGACAGTCTCTGATCCGGCAGTGAGAGTTATTGCAGGCATGATACCTGTCGTTCTCCTTGCTAGAGAGCGCCGCGCTATTTACCTGCGCCGAAACGAGTATCCGAGGGAGATGGTTGTCCGCGAGGAGAGACAGCGCTCGCTCAACGATTGGCAGCAGTCTTGGGTCAATTGAACGAAGGGAAGGTGGACTGTGTGCCTCAACCCGGATGTGAGACTGTGGCTGAATCGAAGGCACGGTGAGACCGATTTCTATCTGACCCAGCTTTTGAGCGGGCATGGGTGTTTTCAGTCTTACCTGCACGAGATTGGTAAGTCACGTTCCCCCGATTGTCGGTTTTGCCCAGGAGAGGAGGGCAATGCCTGCAACACATTTTTTGCGTGTGCAAAATGGGTCAGGCTGCGAAGAGAACTCTACAGGGAGACGGGAGAGCTCACCCGGTTGCGGTGATGCTAGAATCGGTTGACAAATGGAACCAGGTGGGACATTATGCTCGGGCAGTCCTAAAATATAAAAGGGACTCACAGCATCCGGGGACGTTGGGGCTGGGGGATCGCTTTTCTGGCACTTCCTCCTCGCCTCTCCCCTCCCGCTAGGAAAGGGATGCCCCAGCTTGAAGGCAAAACGAGACCTAGCCTGAAGGAATGTGTCAAACGGTTCCAGGCTGGGTTCTCAGGTTGACAGGGGAGGTGTTTAGTGGGTAGTCCAGTTCTTGTGAGCATGGGAGCCCTACACTCTGTGCATAAATGGCATTCACCTCCTTTCCACAAAAAAAAAACATAAAAAGAATCTGCTGTAGTTTGTATTTAGAGACCCTTTGTAGAGGCACAAATATTTTGCTAATAAAATTGAGTTGAACACTTGTAGATTACTAATTGAAAATCTGCAGATAATCAATTGTTATAAACATATAAATGCAGGTTTTGTCCTTCTCACATTTGCAGTTTACACATTAATCAGCGGTTACCAAATAAATGATAACTTGTTGGCTTAAATAGCTCTAATAGTTAATTTTAATAGATTTCCATTAAAGTTTAGTCCGCGCTTGCGTTGCTATTAATATAAAAATTTTCATTTCTTTCTAAACCATCCGGGGCCGTCATTTTGTATTTGAGCGTTTGCTTTTTGATTATTGCCACAGATATCAGTTGTTTAGTGTCAACTGCTGTGCTGAATCTTATTCGAATTCGAATTTCACTCTGAACATCATAAAGATTTCCGATTTTTATTAAAAACGGCTGCTAAAAATATTGAGCTATACATTTTCGACTTTTTTATTTATCATCCAATTTTTTATTTATCATCCAATTTGACTTAAAAGCCTATAATTTGAAGTTTCATCGGAATCTGTGGAGAAAATTGGCTTCTAGAGGGCTACTAAAAAAAAATTTTTTTTAATCAGCAAAAATCGAAGCAAGTGGGAGAGTGTCAATCACGGCTGAATTAAACAATCAGCTGTTGAATGTGAAGTTGGGTGAGACATTACAACTGCCAGATTTACGAACAAATTTGGTTTCGGTCGGAAAAATTACCGACAAAGGTTTTTTTTGTTATTTTCGATAAAGAATCAGCAACAATAGGCAACAACAATGGAATGCAAATTATAAAATCTAGTCAAATAAATGGATTGTATTATTTACGTCAGTCACAGAAGCAACAAATGTACAATAACTTGACAGAAAATAGTTCAGTGGCAAAATCGAACATATTGGGATCGTGGCATCGGAAAATGGGTCATTTGAATATCAAAAGTTTTGTGGAATGTCAACGCAATGGATGTGTTCGAGGAATTGCTTCAACAGGCCCAAAGAGGATTCTTTTTGTGATATTTGTGCTCTCAGTAAAATGACTGAAGCTCCGTTTCCAATTAGAAGTAAAAGAACTTCAGATGTTCTTGAAATTAATCATTCTGATTTATGCGGGCTAATGCGATTCGAATCTAATGGAAAGGCTAAATATTTTGTAGTGTTTATCAACGATTTTTCAAGTTGGTGTGAAATTCGATTGCTGACGAGTAAAGATAAATTTTTTGAAGCGTTTAAAGATTTTAAGACATCTGTCGAGAACAAATTCGGAAAAAATATCATGTTTTTGCAAACCGACAATGGTACGGAATATGAAAACAAGAGTTTCAATCGATACTTACGAGAAAATGAAATTGGTCGCAGATTCACAGTAACGTACACTCCTCAACAAAACGGATTAGCAGAGAGAAAAAATCGCATTCTTCTAGATTCTACTAAGTGCCGCATGAGCCAATTTGGATTACTTCTATCTTTTTGGGGAGAAGCCATCAACGCGGCAAAATATATAATAAAATAAGTGTCCTTCACGGAGCATTAATAATAAACCTCTCTTCGAGATGTGGAATGGTTATACGCCTAATGTGAAATATTTCAAAAAATTTGGCTGAGAAGTATTTGTTTTGATTCGGAAAACTCAAGTTAAATTTGAACCACAATCAAAACGAGGAATTTTTCGCGGATATTCGAAGCGATCGAAGGCATATAGGATATGGATCAGCGAGGAGAAAAGAGTGGATATTGCTCGAGATGTCAAGTTTCTCAACTAAAGAAAGTCAATCTTGAAGGACAATTACCACGATTTTTTACCTGATACTGCAGAAAATTTCGATCAAAGTTTCGTTGATATCCAGATAAATTCAAATTAAAAAATCTAGGATGATGAAACCAGCGCAGATGGTGAGGACAAAGAAATTGTTGAACATAATTAACTACTCAGTGTTTCAAGGGAAAATTTGAGAAGAGGTATTGGCAGGCCAAAAATTGTAAGGACTGGAAAAAGGGGAAGATCAAGAAATAAATACAACCTTGTTCCAATTGCAAAAGAGAATAAACCCGATGAAAATAATGAATTATCTTGTTTAGCAGAATTTCCTTTCCAAAACGTTATGAAAAGTTCAGATAATGAGGAATGGATGAATTCTATGGCGATGGAAATGAAGTCAATCATCAAAAACAATACATGGATTATAGTAGATCGTCCTGAGAATCAGCAGGGAATTGGGAGTAGAGTTGTTCTGACAATCAAATACAATAACGATGGAGCCGTAGAAAAAAGAAAAGCTAGAATTGTTGCACAAGGCTTCTCTCAACGCCCGGGGATGGATTTTACTCAAACGTTTGCTTCCGTAGCTTGCCTCAGTTCAGTTCGTTTAATTACGGCACTAGCGGCTCAGCAAGATATGAAAATCACTCAAATCGACGTCACTTCAGCATATTTAAATAGCGATCTGGAGGAAGATATTATCATGGAAGAAAGAAATACTTGAAACAATTATTCAGATTAAAGGAAAATGTAGTGACATTGGATAGAAAGCCCTAAGAATGTTGAATTAATTGAATCACGGTGATAAAGTCAGCTTGCTCAAAAAGGCATTCTATGGTTTACGACAAGCTTGATGTCATTGACATGCAAAATAAGATGGGAAATTAAAAGATTTTGGTGCAATTCAATCTAAATACGATCCGAGTGTGTATTCTATTGAAAAGGGGAAGAAGTTGTCCTGTTATAGTATATGTCACATCCTGAGACTAGCGAAACATCTATCGAAGAAGTTGGAAGTCAAGAATCTAGGAGACGTGAATTTGTGTCTTGGAATCGATTTTTAAGAAGACGAAAATGAAATTTACTTGAACCAGAAGAGATATGTCAACGACCTTCTGAAAAGACGTGGAATGTATGAATGCAAATCAATCTCAACTCCATTGGGTCTGGGAACGAAACTACAAAAGGGCGAAGATCAATCTAACATTACGGTACATGGTGCCTTAATTTATAAGCACTGTGTACTCCTCCAGACATTACTCATATTCTCAGTCTTTTCGGCCAATATAATTCCTGCTAGAATGAAAGTCATTGGATTACCGCGAAGCGAGTCTTACGCTACTTAAAGGAATCAGCTGATGTCGATCTTCGTTCGCGGATGCCGATTGGGCAAATTGCTTGGATGGCCAAAGATCATTTTCTGGCTATGCGTTTATCTTAAGTGGTAAGCCCTATTTCATGGAAGTCCAGAAAACAAAGAACAGCTGCTCTTTCATCAAAAGAAGCCACCAACAGATGGTTCTTTCATCAACAGATGGCATTATCAGACGCATCAAAAGAAGTGGTTTATCTCAGAAGATTCCTTACTGAGCTCGGATTTGATTCCCTTGCTAGAGTTAAAGTATTCAGTGACAACTGCGGAGCGAAGATGTTGTCCGAATATCCAGTATATCATCGAGGGACCAAGCACATTGATGTGCGTCATCATTTTGTTCGAGAAATACTGAAGAATATACCTTTGGGAATTTAATATATTGCAATAGAAAACAAGGTAGCAGATATTCTCACTAAAGGATTATCCAAACCAAAACATGATAGATGTATTAGATTTCTGGGTTTTAAAACGTCATAATCGCTCATCGAGAGGAAGTGTTGAGTATGTTTACTAAATGATGTTCGATTACACAATGTTGTGCTGCTCTCTATTAGAAATGAATCAAACTAAAATCCCTACGCAAACTCAATGTAGATGTTCCTCCCTTGCTTACTTCTCTGTTAGCTTCGAGCTGAATTACACGCGTTGTATTTTGTTATAATAAACCATTTAATTTTTACTTGAGACTGTTTTGTCTTTGTCTACTCTAAACCTCTGCTCAAAATAGTATTTAATCTCAATCTTTATTGTTAGGACCATTCCAGGTAGATTTTCCACTTAGTGGATGAAAATCTTTAACCACAAAAAGCTATTTTTCATAAAATTAACCCAGGAATGCAAGGACCATTCCAAAATCTGTTCTAAAAGACAAATACTCATTTTGAGAAATTTTTTACTGATACTATTTTTTATATAATTATTTATTTTAAACTAGATTCGAAATTAATTTGAAATTTCTTTCTTTCCAGGTAAGTTTTCAAAATTTATAACGAATCAGAAATAATCTAAGCATATCGTAAGTAATCTAAATTCATATTGTTATCACTCAATTAGTGTTTTTCGTTACGATATTTTCATCGCTGTTTGGAGCCATCGGGCTTTGGAAAAATTGAGACGAATTTACGTTAAACCGTTTACCCACGTTTTTGTTAATTTTTTTGGTCTGTCAATCTAAATAGCATTCCTGGTAAGAAACTATTCACGGTCAATTCGTTTCCTCGAATCTTAACAAAAACTGAATAGAGATGGTTTTTCAAATCCCAAATAATATGAAGATAAACTTTATATTTCACTCAAATCAACCATGTTGCTTCGGGTACTATATAAATTCGCTCATTTTTCTTGCTTAGCTTCGTTTAAAACAAGTTTTTTTAAAGGAGCGTAATATCTCTGGAACTCGAAGGTCATCAGGCCTGTAGAATGAGTTCGTTTGAAGCTTTACACTATCGAAATCTGTTCTGGCATCAGGACTAAAACAATTATTTGCTGAATGCTAGTGCAATACTTTGTTTCATTAGGAATTTTAAAAGTCATCTTCTCAAAATGAGTGATTTTCATGTTTCTTCGGCCTGTCAAGCAACGGTAAGACTGTCAAAAAATATACAATTTGGGAATTTGTGCTATGTAGAGAAGTTTTAGATAGCGCTTCCGTATCTTGATTATTAAACGCGCAAATGCAATCCGTTAGTTGATTTTTTGAGAAACTCTTCGAAAAAACCCCGCTAATTTTGACGATTCTTTCAAATATTTATCCATTATTTATGAAAATCCTTTGTATGTAGCTACTTAATTGAGTTGCATTAATAATTTTTCTGAAAAATTATTAGAGAAGAAAAATGTTAGAAGAAGGTGTTTTCGACGAGTGTACTGATTGTCCTCAGGCGATCACTCTTTATTAGATACAACGGGTGATGGCGACCGCATCATGCATATAGGTAAGAGAGTTATTTTCAGTTTTTCTACTAATACCAACTCGATATGTTTCTGTAACTACAAATTATGTTCAGGTTAATTTTCTCCTGTGAATACCTAACTTGCGGTCATAAAAATACGAGATTTAAATATGCTGTTTGGCCGCTAGTGCCGGCCTCTTTTGTTTGAAAACCGTTGAAAATTGTTTATAAGCAAATAAAAATTATACGTTCCCTATGAAGTAATTATTACAGCAAATTAAATTTGATCATATACGAGTATGATGCGAAGTAGGGGCTCCTGTTCACGTCAACATTTTTTATTGCGGGTCTTCGTCATCATTGTCATCTATGGCGCGATAGACCAAGCCCGTCCTTAGACTCTAGGATTATTCTCCTCCATTCTCATTTGGCAAGGATAACGTTGTGGTTGTGATTCTGTAGGCCATAACGATACCATGAACGATACTGGGCAGCACTCAATTTGTACAAATCAGTTGATGATAATGCCGTATTTGAGATATCTTGATATGCTGGTTAGCTACCCGATTTTTAACGAAGTGGAATTTGATCATTTGTACAATTTGAAAGTGTAAAGTGTTCTTCCCTGGGATCTTTGAACCTTATCCTTGAAAATAAGTTTTCATCATTTTCTGAGCGCTCAAACAGTTCCAGACAAAATTACTAAGGATGATTGATTTCGAAGACTTACGAAACGGCAATTTAAACAGAACTTTGTATTGTATTATTCGCTCCAAAACGTCAAATTTTGACTTAAAAAAGGGTAAAGCCACAAATAGGATCCATAAGCTAGACGGGGACCAATGGCGAGTTCGATACAACCATGAGCTGTATGAAATTTTTGACGAGCTAAAGGTCTCAACGAATGTAAGACTGCGGAAGCTGCAATGGGCTGGCCCCATGAATCGTATGGACGAAGAATGGATACCCAAAAAGTTATTCGTTCTGAAAACTGAAGGCCGGAGACCGGTGGGGAAACCGAGGAAACGCTCAGTCGACGACGATAGTTCATCGCTGCTCAGATTTCAAAATTGCAGGATGCAATTAATAGACCACTGGCATTAGGACTATTAAACATATTTGCTTGGAAAGTTGTCATAATCTTTTTGAAGATTTAAAAAGTGAACTTTTGTCCATGATCTCGAGTAAAACTTTTCATAATATTCTAGCCAGTAAAACTTATTGTATGTTCTTTTTAAAGAGTTCTCTTGGATGAGAACTTCGCTATGTCTGAGAAGGCAAATAAGAACCCAACGCATGGTTGAAATTTGTCACATCGTATACACAGTAATTTTAGTATTTGCCATCAGATAATATAACTTAACAGTTTACAAATATAATAATTTAAATCACATTCCTCGATATCAGATGGAATGTAAGAGAAAAATTAGCACATTCAAACCGCGTGGTATTCCGGATGATCCGTCATTTAATCATTACAGATACTGTTTGATTCCGGCGACGAAACGAAATTCGAAGTAATTACAATGCTTAAATAAGTGATTTTCCAATAAGAGGTGTTATTTTTAATAGCCCGATATTTCGGTAGATTTCACTTTTGAAGCTGTCATTTTTTGACATTTGACATTTGAATTATTAAAATTCACTATAAAAATGGTGAAAATTTGGCAGAGATGGTTCGTAAAACTCGACCATTTTTGGGTCGTCGTGAAGCACCTTGTCGGACCGCAATACAGAAATTGATGGGAAAATTCGAGCTGTTGGGACAAATTAGTGATGTGAAGAATAAAACCCATGCACGTCACTAGAGAACAGCCGAGAATATTACTGCTGTAGCCGAAAGTGTTGTAGAAAATCCAGGTTTGTCCAATCCTCGTCGTTCTTTAGAATAAGGCATTCCACAAACGACATTACACCGTATTTTGCATAAAGATTTGGGTCTAAAGGCTTATAAAGTTCAGTTAACACAAGAACTCAAGCCGGTCGATCATCAACAACGTCATGTCTTTGCTTATTGGGTCCTTGAAATGCATGAAAATGATCCGGAATTCCATTGAAAAATCATCTTGAGTGATGAGGCCCGTTTCCACCTCGGTAGCTTTGTCAACAAGTAAAATTGTCGCATCTGGGGGTCGGAAAACTCAAAAGTTGTTGTTTAAAAGCCTCTCTATCCTCAACGTGCGGTTTGTGGTCCGGCGGAGTCATCGGACCTTATTTTTTTCGAAAATGAGGCTAGAGCAACAGTTACGGTGAATAGATTGTGCTATCGAGAGATGATTAATGATTTTTTATGACCGGAATTGGATGGTATTGATCTGAATAACGTTTACTTTCAATAAGACGGCGCTACGGGCCACACAAGCAACGAAGCCATTGATCTTTGAGGGGAAATGTTTCCGGACCGTGTTATCTCTCGAAGAGGTGATCATGATTGGCCGCCGAGATCTTGTGATTTGACACCTTGCGACTTCTTCCTTTAGGCCACGTGAAAGAGAAGGTCTACGCCAACAGCCCAGCGCCGATTCAAGACCTCAAAGATGGAATTCATGAGGCTATCGAGGACATAGGGCAGCCATTTGCGATTTGGCTATGGAAAATTTCATGAAAAGGATATGGTCCTGCAAGCGTGGTCGTGGTCGTCATTTGCCTGATGTTATTTTTCACTATTAACGGCATACCTTCCTCTTTATAATAAAATAAACATCCGATCATTTATATTGAAAAATGGCATTTTTCTTTTAATATCAAAATAACACCTCTTATTGGAAAACCCTGTATATACAAGGAGAATCTCCGTACGTGTATCATAAAATTTAGAACGTACTTATATACGTGAACCTATACCAAACCAAGCAATTTGAAAATATTTTAGTCACTGTTTGAATTCATGCTTATTCCAAAATCTCCGCAAACTGATTGATAAATTTTCATGAATTTGAGACAGCTTCTTATTGGCTTAGCATAATTGGTGATGCTATGGTAGCTAATAAGTTACGTATTTCAAGCAAAAGAAAATATAGAAATTTACTTTTAACTTATAACCGTGTATCTTAATTAAGCAAAACTTTACTTTGCTCAAAGAAAATGTAAAATGTCAAGTTAAAGACAATTTTCTTCATAGAATTATTTATTTGCCTTTTTAATTTATTCATACTTTGAATTGAATCCCATACACAACTAGTTTTTTTTAAATATTCGACTAATATTATTTGAGTTGCTGCAAACTTATATAAACTCCTTTTTTCTTTGTTGCTACACTAAAGCTGAAAATTTGGAATAGGGTTGATATTACTTGAAAATTTTTTCAGTGCACATGTTTACTCAACACATGTCTTCAAGCTTCATTTAAGTTGGTAATAAAAACAGTCTAAAAAAATTAATTAAAAAATCATAATTAATGCAACGAAATGCATTAAAATAATTCAAAAAAAAACCGTTAAACACATAATCTAGCCATATTTTGGCTCTTTCATCTTTGCGCACCTCCGCCAACCAATGCATTTATTCAAAATCATAGCATAACCTATGAATCTTTAATAAGCCATACATTTCTTCTCTTATGCAATCTTACATCAATTCGGAGAAAGTTTTCATCAAAGACACATCATTCATATCTTGCAAATTCGTCTGCGGAAAGCTCAAAAAACGACATCAAAATGTTAATCAGTATCTATCAAAAACGTATTGAATGGGCCTCACACCATTCATCAGAGTGTCACGCTTGGCGTATGCGTATCATTCCCATGAATTATCGCCAGATATATGTACGTTTGCATTCATGAATTCAAATTTTTTTCCCTCTGATCTTATTTTTTTGCATCTTTAACCTACGAATGATTTTCAATTCCAGTAGTGATTCTGTAATATGTTGAATGAAAAAAAAAATAAATAAATTACTCACGTAATCATTTGATTCCAATATAGAATTTATTTCAGTATAAAAATCGAATCTGGTTAAAAAAAACAAAAACCAAAAGAAAGTAGAAGAAAGATACTCATGACGTTTTACGCAACTTGTGATAATCGATTCGCTTAATCTGTATTTAAATTTGAATGGCACGATGAGATAAGATACGAGTACGTCATGGTATATTCTTTATACCATGCGAGTAGGTATTTAGGAAAGCTTCGATGAGATAGATTAGTTGAAATCGGCGTTAATTACTCTCATGTGAGCTTATAGATGAAGATAGGAAGAATTAATTGAATACGCAAGACAAATTCGGTAGAGCCGAAGTGATAAAATTTTATTTTTAGTTGAATGGAAGCGAAATTATCTTTCCAGCTGTGTGACATTTTCTATCTTAAGATGACGCGATCGGAATGTTTTTTCTTCGTTGAATAGTTTATCCAAAAATACAAGTTGGTCAAATAAATAAGGTATTTGGAATGCCAATCATGTTGGCTGTGTGTGACGTGATTTTTTTTCTTGTGTTTTGATGATATAGATTTGTTGGGATTGAGGTCATTACCAGAGCATTTATCGGATGATTTGTACATTTTTAAGGTATTTTATTATTGATTTTGTTATGAAATTTGAAAGGTAGGTTGTCATATGACGAAAGAAACGCAAGTTAAAAATTCATTTCTTTTTATTTAATTCAAGGCCTAAACTTTCTGTGCAACGGAAAGCTAATGTGATTGATAGAGTTGTAAAATTCGAAAAGGGATCATGTCCTGAAAAGCAAACATTTCAGGAGGAGAAAAAACATCTGCACAGCCCACTATTTGATTCAAAGTCAAAAGCACTTTATTTAATGCTAATCGTTATAAATTTTAAAAGAATATAAAGCGAATTCCGAACAATAAAACAACGAAAATCTCATGGCCCAAATGGCTCTCTAAATTTATATGTTATCAATGAAATATATTTAAGGAAGAATAAATAATAGCGATTTCAAATTAATTAAAATTATTGCATATATTTTGATTTAATTGAAAAGCGGTGAAAAAAAAACCATCCAGCACTATCCAAAAATTATTTATAATTGCAACACAACAGTGAACTTTTATGCTACACCTAATATATTAAAACCTAATTCTAATCAAATTCAATAAAAAAACTTTATCTTATACTAAAATCTATCCCTAATTTTCAACGCAAATAACCAACAACACTAAATGTAGAAATAATGAGCTGAAATTCTAAAAGTAAGAAACGAAAAACACACAGAAAGAAAACAAAAACGAATAATTTAGACATTGTCATTCCGCCACCAATACCTAGAATGCTCCGTCTCAGCTCGCCCAGCTTCAACGAATTTAGCAAATGAGTATCTCCATTGGAATTCTTGGTCTCGTGATCTCAAATTCGGAGGATTCCAGGAGTGAATCTTCTTATCGGTGGCCCGTGTATATATGTGATATATGATTAGGACACCGTCAGAATTAAAAACATATCGATTCATGTCCAAATACACGAGTGCTACTGGAGGAACGAAGCCAGTAGCGAAGTAATTCGCATTATATCCGTCTGTAGGGTGGAATGGCTGCAAAATCCGGGGGTTTTCGCTCACAGTTACAGATATTGCGATATAATTCCGAAGAAATTTCAACATGAAGATATCGACTCTCGTCACTTTAGTAGATTGATAAATTTTTCTATTCGATGTATAGTACTTCCAATCCATCTCCGGCTTTCTCCACAAAGCAGTACATGCACGAAGACATTTCCTTTCAAAAATTCTTAATCTTCCGATAGTACTACCACTCTGGTTGTACCAGATCTGACATACATATATCAAAACTGGTCCAACCAGGGTCTTGTAACAGATAATTTTGACCTTTTGATCAACGTTTCTGGAATGAGAGAGTCGTTGAAGAGCCATGACTACTTTTTGTGCCTTACTGAGCATGATTTTGACATGTTCAGTATAGTACAGATACTGATCGAGATGAACACCGAGGTATCGAACGCAGAATTTATGTGGAACCCGTTCTGAATTACCCTACCTAGCCATAATGTGGAAATCCTTCCAATTATGTTTCAGGTTTTGATTGGCCCCCTGCAGCGTTATCCGAAACAAAACTGTTTCGCACTTCTGTGTATTGATATTCATTCACCAGTTGTCGTTGTAAAGCTGCACATCATTAAACATTTTTTGAAGATCGCTCGAAACTATTGTAACCCACTATTTGACTTATCTCTGCCAGATTTTGTGTAAACAGTCTAATGGCCACACTATGGTAGTTGTGAAAAGGATTCTGTAATCAATTTTATCTTCTACGATAAATTAAACTTAAAATAGTCGAAACTATCAATCAAAGGCACTAATATTTTGATATATAAAAGCATAATATTGACCATGAAATTTTTTATTAACTCAACATAATACGAAGAAGAAGCAATTGAACCTAAATTAAATATTTCATAAACACATGTTATCTTTTGATAAAAGGCATTCTTTTTCGAAATCAGTTATGTAACATATATTGAATAATCAGGGCATTATGTATTCTTAAAAATCTTCTTCAGGAAGGGACGCTTGTTCTGTAGATGACCATAATCGGAAATTTTCATAGAAGGGATAGTGTGCAGATGGGCCGTTGCGCTCTAGCTTTTGAATGTCCACCAGTTTCAAACAGTTTATTAGTATCTGCGACATATAGTCTGAGTATGATGAGGTAGCGGGCAGAAAGTTTGGCCGGTGAAAAGGTTTCTTCTTTCGTCATATTGTCAATTAAACCTCTTGCTTTTATGATCGCAATTTGATTTGGCGCAAAAATAAATGCGTGGTATTTTGATACTGGAAATAATATTTTATTCTCTTTTTAGATGTTTTTCCCATCACTTCTCTGTGACAAATAGGTTTTCTTATGGTGTATTTTGACCCAAGCCTTAAGGTCAACAATCTCACTAAGATCAACTGTATGCACTGCAAACTTGTTGGTTCTATGTTGGTAGAATTCACGATAAGGTTGTAATACTAATTAGGAATGAAAAGTCAGTCTTCAATTTTATCCTTCATTTGACCACTGCAAAATTTCGGTTATAATCATCGAAAAAATTACACCTGGAAAAAAAGTGTGTGGGAAAGTAGAGCAGAGAGCCAACAAAAACCTTATCCTACTGTTGTGTTTATCCTGCCTGAAGCAGATGTAATTCCTGCGTTGAAAATGACACCTCAGAAACAATACTTTATAGTGGTGCAAAAACGAAACCACATTATTTGGGCCTTTCAGAGCTTGACCCTCTTAATATGAGTAGAACATTGCCTTTCCAGGTTTCAAGTTGTGAATGCAAAATGATGGTAGTAGAAAATCTATTGAACAGGCAGCAATTGTAAGGGGTAGGTTCTGCATAAAATCAAATGAGAGAGAAAACAGTCTTCAGCTTTTGTTCGATCACAAATAGCTTTAACTTTTGAAAAAAAAAAATCACTTACTCTCTATTTGTGCACAAGTAGTTCCGCAGCAGTAACTTTCTTAGCCCTATCGTTAGATGTCGATCCTTCAGTTTTACTTTAAGCTCTTTAAACTTGGAACATATATCTACCTGCGGTCTGCCAAAGGATGATTCAAATACTACCAAAAATAATCGTATATACTCGTAACTTCTCTGTCCAGGTCACGATTTTTTTAGATGAACTGCTCATGCGAAATTTGAACATTCAATCAGGAGATTAAACATTTTCAATCCATATTGTTAAAAAAGAAGCAAGTTTGTGTTACTTAGTAATTCGATTTTTATAAAAGATCAAACTCTTGACAGTTAGTTTTGACGCGCAATATGGGTTAAGAAAAACAAAAGACAAATGAATTTGAAACTAGAAAAATTCAAAAATTGACAAAGACGTGCCAATCCACGATTAATCTCAAAATCGAATTCAACTTTAATTTAACATAATTATTCAGAACGAACTTTGAATGCAACACATTCCGTTGCTTACCATAGTTGAACTATATCAGTCCAGCCATCACACACATGATCTTCAAACGTGTCCTTGTAGACGGCTTTGTTCCGTGGAGATTTGTTGAACGCCAATCTTCCTCTCTGTTACTTTCTCTCGAATAAAGAAGTGTTTTATGGAGATGTGCTTTGTTCGGTGATGAAGTTCTGGGTTCTGTGCCTGTCTTACAGCTGCAGAATTGACATCCTTGAGTTTCGTGATTCCTCCGAAAAGCCTACTTAGTTAGATTGCTTCTTTGACTCCTTTATTTGCTACAATGATTTTTGCGTCAGTCGTCGAAGTCGCCACTACTGTCTGTCGTCGATTCAGCCAAAAGGTTGCTTCACCTGCATACTTCATAATAACTCCAGAGATTGAACCTCCTGTTTTTGTGTATCCCACTGTTTATCTCCAATACCCCTACATCCGTGTTTTCACAGTAGACTATGCGTAAATCCAAGGTTGCTGCAATTTACCGAGAAACTCCCTCGACTCTTACATATTCTTGAGTTCGATTTTCAAGTGTCTTTGATATAAATCCCACGCTGTACGCCAAACCCGGTCACGCGCCAAGTGTCAGGTACATCAGAGCTCCAACAGCCTGTCGGTAGGGAAACCTTGTTGTCTAGTCGTCTTTCTTTGATGTAGAAATTTCTGCTTTCCCTATTGTAGAAATTTCGGTGTCTTTAAGTATTGGAGTTGAAACAAACTGCAATTCGAAAAATTGAAGCGTTCTGAAATTTGCTTTGAACCCATTGACCATGCGCCTCGCTTTGTACTCGTCGATGCTGCCATCTGGATTTTTCTTCAGTTGATAACCCACCTGCCCGGAATCGTGCTTGTACCAGGTGGAAGGTCCGTCAAAATTCAGACTTGATTTTCGTTCAATGCGGCAACTTCACGATCCATGGCTATTTGCCAACTCTTTGAATCCTCGCTTTTCAAGGTATCTACGAAAATTGCTGAGTCTTCAATCATAATGACACAATCTTCAAACCGTTTAAGCTATCTAATGGTTGATCGATCCCTCGAAACTCTTTTCGATCGTTGCATTGCATTTTCCTCTTCGTCGGAGTCCTGACTCACGTCCAGTGTTTTATTCTTCATCCTTCATATTTCCTACAGACCCGGTTTGCTGAAATTTGCGCACAATTCTCCCGATTGTGGACACATTTGGTCAACTATGCTGACCAAAAAAATCACAAAGTGCACGAAATACATTCTTATTTGAACGCCCATTTTCATAAAAGGCTTCAACAATCTTAATGCGCTGCTCAATTATGTACCTCTCCATGGATCAATTTGTCAAACACTGAAACAAATAAACGTCAAATTAAGTTAGGCGAAGAACTTGACGTTGAGGTGTGACTCACAATTAACATCGTGCATTATGGTTGGACCACCCTTTATGTATTATCTCAATCATAGCAATAATTAACAAAAGTTCATCTTGACTACATCAACTAAGAAACAATCATAATGATGGCTTACCCACACAGCGGTCCTGTATGTTTCCCAAGAACACTCTGTCCTACGTAATTAACGTGCGGTAAAATTGTTATTTTTGCCTGTTTGGTTATAGTATGTTTGTAAAGATGTACGTTTGTTACTCCAAGCTTTTGTTCTAGGAAGAACTCCAACCGTAAAATTAATTGCTTTATCACGATTTAAAATACTTGAAAAATGTTCACTTCCGCTCATTTTTACGTAAGACCATTTTCTTTTCTCGACAAATATCACGGGACTACCATGCGGAAACTAAGATGGATAGGTATAGGCTGCAAGAGAAAGAGAAATAGGTTTTAGACATGGCGCTTTTTCGAAACTCGCCCAGTATTCACAGTCATTTCTATCCCCTTTACAAAGTAGAACCTGATCTATTGTCCTACCGGATAAAACTACGAAAGCGCAAAGTGCAATCAAATGCAAATAACCGCATTGTCAAAAAGTGATATATGACCCCTTTTTCCAATAAAAACTTTTTTGAAACAAAATTTAATCAAATTTTTAGATTTGACAATTCTAAATGAAAAATGATATGCGACAAATGTCCACCACGACCTTGTGTACATACGAGTATGTCGATTCATTCATCAAAATTTCCAATCACATTTGGGGCAAATGGTGGGTCTATTTCGTTAATTCCGGCACGAATTTCGAGTTTTAAGGCTGCAATCTGCAATTGCCTCTGTATCGACTCTGTATTTAGCATAGCCCCAAAAAAAGAATCCAGTGGTGTTAAATCACATAATTAGAACGGCAACTTGCACCTGAATTTCGTGGAATTATGCAATCGAGAAAATTGATTTGCGATAAATTCATTGTTTCGGTGGCTGTGTGACGTGTGGCACCGTCCTGTTGAAACCACATGTCAGCAATATCCATCTCATTAATAATAGGCCAAAATTGAGTTGTTAACATCTCTCGAGCGTAATCAATTGACCGCAACCGCATTTCCAGCTGAAATTTCGAGAGAACAGCCCGATCCCGCCTGCAGACCACATAGCGCACCATATAGTGACACTTTGAGCATACAAAGGCTTTTCAAAAATTACTATTGGATTCGCAGAACCCCAAATGAGGCAATTTTGCTTGTTGACGTATCCAGACAAATGAAAATGGGCTTCGCCTGAAAGAATGATTTTTTTTAGAATAACCAGCGGGGCATTCCTGAATGAAGTCAGCGAAGTGAATGGTCGGCCGGTTTCAATTCTTGCACCAGTTGCACCTTTTAAGGCTTCAAAGCCAAATCCTTGTGCGAAATTCGCCATGTTAGCGGTCTGAATAACCCCTATCATTGAGAACGTCAAGGAATTGACAAGTTCGGAACTTCTTCAACACTGTGGCTCACGACGGCAATGTTTTCACATGAACAACCCGGTCGAACACGCGTTGGTGTTGGCACATTATAGATCGAGCCTGTTGACTCACATTTATCTACCAAATTATTGATAGCGGTCTCAGAAAGACGATTATGTTGACCGAAAAAATCACGAATTTTTAATAAAATTTAAATTTATTTATTGTAATAGTTTAAAAGAAAATGTTAAAAAACTAATTTCAAAACAGTCATGCTGTTCCAATTTGTCCCTATTAAAAAAGAAAGTTCTTGTTGAAAAACCTTGCATTAAGTTTTGTTTCAAGTATTCTCATATAAACTACTACAGCTAAAATAATGAAAAGTTTCTTGTCGAATCCTTGTTTAACTATCTTCCTTCCTTCGTTATTTTTCCTCCACACAAAGCTTAAAGAACATGCAAATATTGAAAAGCTTAAAGGAGCCCACATATAGTTTTACCTACCTAGCAAAAATTCCTTGTCTCCGAGTCCTAAAAATATCAATATTCAGTTGAATACAATTTCCAGCAGTATTCCTTCCGGTATACCGAGAATTCCTGAAAAAACTCCTATAGGATACGACAAAACAAATATGCAGGAGAAAGGAGTGCATAGGTTGGTATAAACAACCTGAAAGATAATGAAATAAATTTTATTTATATCCTTGTTTGTCCTGAATATTGTTTTCTTCGATAAGGGATAAAACTTTAACCCAACGTTGTTCAGTCAAGGGAAGTCTAGTCAACATTTGGAAATCGTGTAATGTCGTCTAACGCTTGGTAATAAGGATTTTTAATCGTTGGCGAGAAGAAGAAGTAATATCCGTTTTTTGCAGTAGTAGATAGATAGTATGTATTTCATAAATAAATCTAACTGCTGTTCATTTGATGTTCAAGTTGTTTGGATGGTTGAGAATGTGGTATTTTCACCCCTTGTTGTTGAATGAATGGATTTATTTGGAAGCAGTTTCGGTGGAATGCTTCTTTCCATTATATGTAAATATGCACTTTCAATTCACCCTTTGCAGATAGTAAAAGTTAACATAGCTATGTTGTTTTCTGGTCTTCAGGTTTATTTTTTCGTGAAATTCTTCCTTTTTCCTTAATTTATAGAGCTGCGTGGTTGGAAAATTATTTGAATTGGTAACGGAAGAAAGACATATATTTGGTTATGATATATGAACGATACGTACTGTAACATTAATACGTTAAATACGTGCTATGTACCTTGAACCAGGTTTTAAATTTGGTAATCATCAAAAGGATATTAAGAATATCTAATGCTGTACAAGTTCAATGATTTATTTACGTCAGGCATGTTTATATAGTTTGCTAAGAGACTTAAAAATATTTTTTACATTGCAAAACTTCATTGGAATTGAACCAAATCAAAAATACAACAATACTCGTCTCAATTTCAACTGCAAACTACAAGCTATAAAACATATTCTCTACAATTTCTTAAGACAAAACTATCTTATTAGACCAAATTCAACTTGAAATCGAAAATCTAGACCATTTATCGTGTATTATTACACCAACTAAAGTGAAAATTATCATAAACAATAAAATTGGCAAATAAGATCATCTGATTTGGATTTTCTCTTCAACTAAACTAAATTCTAGCGATCATTCGCAGAAAACTAAATGAATGTTGCAACCAATCTTCAAAGAAAATCATAGATGCAACATCTATCTTATGTGAACATTAAAAATTTTTAACTGATTATTACACTTGAGACTCATATACACGTTCATGCATGATCATATGTAAAAGCATAGATGAAATTTTATTCATAAACATCAACCAGGGGAATGCTCTCTCATCTATGGTATGCTACCCATATGTGTATTCTGCCTAGAAGATTGCAATGAGCGAAATGATTAAAAGACACGCACAACTTAAGATAGATGGATTCATCTATCTTTATTGTAGAAATTCAACCAGCTGACCATTAAATTTTATGAAATTAGGTCAGGTAAAATAAGACATAGCATAAAGATAGATTTTTCATGAAATACGGTTGAATTTTAATAGATTTGAACGAAATGGTATGCACATTTGGGAGATTTGTACATTTTTAAATTGCTTTATTAAAAAGCCAAAAATTTTATGTGCGGTGGCGGTAATTAGTTTTGAATGATATAATTTACTGATTTGCTTAAATGCTGCTGAAAGTAAAATAAAAATTGTTTTCGTTTTATTATTTAAAAGCCAATATAAAAATGCGTTTGATTATTATAACTGCCAAAATTATATTAGGGATGATGGAGAAGTAATGATTCTCGATTGTTTCTAGGGGTTTTGAAAATTTTATTAGCTTTGTTACATCCTTCTTAGTTTCAGGTAAAAAAATCACCCAAATATAAATTCGTTCCTAGCATCTAAATTCATTTGACTGCGATCAGTCGAAGTGCTATTACAAAAGAACTTTTTGAAAAAAAACCGACTTCAGTGAGCTCTAAAATAGATGAAATAAATATTATGTAAGCTGTGTAAAATTAATTTCCCCCTTCCAACATAAAAAACGACAACACAAACATGTTCACCATCACCACCACGAAACAGGAAAAAACTGACATGATACATGGAAAGGTAAAAACTGACATGATGTAGGCACTGAAGTTGACTCGAAGTAGTCGAAATGCGTCTGCTCACACAACAAAGCAAGGCCCGACAGCTTTTAAAAAAGAAAAAAAAACATTATTCACTTTTCTTTGCATTCACCTTGATTCCCCATTTCCGGTAATGTGCAGTAAGAAATTCCAAATATTTTTGGAGCCGCATCCTAGCAAAGCGCAATTTGTGCTCAGATGACCACACAAAGAAGGCGTCAGTGAAGAGGTTCACCCGGATTCCGGGCTTATATTCATCTCTTACGCCCGGGACGTCAGACGTGAATATGTTGAAAAGAAATGGGTCTAATATAGATCCCTGTGGGATCCCCGAGTCAATACAAAATGGGTCTGATCTAGCTCCACCAGCCAACGCAAAGGCAGTTCGTCCCCTCATGAAGCTGCCTATAATTTTTATAACATGGGCCGGAAAGCCAAGATTTATCATTTTGTAGAGAAGCTCATTGATCCATGCAGAGTCAAAGGCTTTCTCCACATCGATCAGGCAAGCTACAACAAGCTTATTGTTTTCCCAGCTTCTCGTTATATCGGCTTAGAACACGGCCATCCACCGTGGAGTGAGCTTTTTTGAAGTCAAATTATCTTTCCGGCACAATTCTTGGCCCGGCAGAGAAATGTGTTAGGGAAACCGCAGTCCAAACATTGCTCGGTTCGTGTTCCGTGGTTCCTCTCTGTGTACTGTAAATGACAACATACATATACGAAAAGCTGCGAATTGTAATCAAAGCATCAGTGGGCGCGGTGTCGTATCATGGATTAGCCGAAGTGGGTGTGTATCCATACTCGTATTAAGTATCAAACATACACGTATACACACAAGCCTTTGCAATCGAACGTACCGCCCTGCGGAACGAATTGGTTACATGCATTGCAATCGAACGTACCGCACAGCGGAACGAATTGGTTACCTGCATTGCAAATCGAGCGAAAGCTTTAGCTTTGTGGTTGCACCAGTCACAGAGAGATGGCACTAAATACATTAAACTGTTTTTGTTGTTGAACTTTGATCTTTTAAATGGTAAATTGTCTTCATTATTTTAGTTGGTAAGCAATAATGTCAGCATAGTTATAGTATAAAAGGAAATTATAGAAGTAAGAAAGTGGAGAAGTATTTCTCCATCCACTGGCTCAAGGCGTGCGCCCGAGCTTATTCTATCCCAAGGCACTTAGCGCGGGAGAAGTGAACTTAGGATACGTTCAACTGCGTACTCAAGGCATCAGTCCGAGTATTAGCGTGCCAAGGTTTTGTGCCCGGGGCTAGCAGTTGAATTAAAATCAATTGATTCGTTAATGTAACTGCGTGCTCAAGGCGTCAGCCCGAGCAACAGTTAAAGCTTTAATTGATAGGCTTTTCAAATATGTTATCAAGCAATATTATACATTTCCTCCAAATACCAAAAATAATCAAAGTAAATATAAATCGCAAAAATTTTACAAGCTTCATTAATGCTCCATTTTTATACGTCTCTGTAATAATAATAAATTAATTATTAAAAGAATTCAATAGAAAAGGATGTTATTAATATCAATGTAGTCAACTGAACGGGTAATTATATAACCAAGCAAAGAATAAAATAAAAATTGAATCATTAACCCAACAAGCACAGTTTCACTGATTTAGTTGACACGCATAAAGTAGCCGCCTTGATGTGTATATAGGATACAGATCATATCAAGCTCCTAGCGCATGCCAGTACACATAGGGTGTATGGGTATTGTGCAACAAATGTATGATGCCTTCAAGCATTACACTTTCAAGAAGCTTACCAATATTTGAAAGCAACGGTATAGGAAGAGTATCGACTACGTCAGTACTGCCCAGCTTCTTGGGTATCGTGAATATTTTTGCACATTTCCATTGCTGAGGGAAGCAGCAAATGTTAATGCAGTTATTCAGAATAATCACGAGGAGAACAAAGAAAACATGGGGAAGTCTTTTAAGCATATAATTGGAGATTCCATCAGCCCCTGCTGATTTTTTGGAATTTTGCTCCAGTGCCAACAAAGTGAGTCTCTCCGGACTGACAAACAGACCATGGCCAGTAGATGCGTGAGAGGGATTTGAAATAGAGAACCGTGTCAATCACAATTGATCACGTTTCCTGTTGAAATTCGTTGTAGTGCTGCTCACTAACAAAGTAACGGAAGAGCCCTTACTTGTTTTCTCTTCTTGAAGAACTTTCGCAAAACATTTTGCGATAGAGTCCGCGATGGCTTTTTATCATCCATGAGTATGGATCCATTATAAGTGAGGAGCTCTGGCAGCCTTTTTCTGCTCGTTATCCTATTGATATGAGGAAACATACAGGAACCTGGTTTGATACTTTCCAGGGCCCGTTCAAATCGCTCGTTAGCAAAAGCCGTGGTTCTCTTCGAGGTCATTCGGTTCAGAGACGTAATGACTAGGTGAATACGTTCGTACTCCCAGTTGACCATATTGAAATTGCGGTGGTAGATTCTTGCAAGTAGCTTTCCAAGCCGACTACGTCTACGATGAAGCCCCAAGTTGTCTTCTGGTAAATTTCGATAAAGGTAATTCGTTGAGAATTCCTTAATGGAGATCTTTGAGAAGACCATATCCAGGGTTGAATTTATACAAGCAACCCCCTCATCGATTTTATGAAGAGGAAGATTTTTCGATCTATTGATCGAAATTTCCTTCAATTTTCCGTCAAGGTCACCACTTACTGCTGCCCAATCGATACGTTTATATGGAATGAAAAGTTGAAGATCTGCAACCTCAAGTTTCACACCCTTTTTCACTCTCAAAGTCGGCTCAACCAACAAGAACTCCACACTCGAAATGCCTCCAACTGTGGAAGTCAATAAAAGACGAGCTTCGGCGGAAGGTAGGCTCTTTCGGGGTAATCAGTATGAGTTACATATTTGATTGAATCCAATTAGGGATAGCTGTTCCATAGCCATAAGATGCAATATTTCCCCATGAGGGATGCTTTGCGCTAAAACCACCTCCCATGGCATAGAAATCGAATTTTTTGCACAGAGTAAGCACTGTTTCCAAGTCGTCAATGAGTTCCCTCACCGAGTATCCATATCGAACATAGATCCCCACGAACGCAAAAATGCACCCTCCTTAGCTTAGTATTTATGCTTCAATACATTTCAGATTTGGAAGGTAGTGCCTTTGGACTTTCAGGTGATCTTTGTGAGCGATAGCAACTCTAAGACTTCCCTCAAGATCATCACGCCTGATGATCTTGTATTTTCCCAGATGCCCTCTGTGTCTTTCTTTGAGTCTTGTTTCCGACATAAACAAGAAGTCTGGCATTAAAGTGTTCTAGAACGAAACTCCTTTTAATGCGTGGTGCTAGTGAACATATTTTGAGGATGGAGAATTCAATAGAACTCATCACGACAACATACTTTGAAGGCAAATTCTAAACACTCAGCTTTTTTGTCACTAGGTATAGTGAGGGGTGGATAAAAAAAGTCCACTTTTCGAATGAGTGTGAACAAGTTACACCCGAAAAATTGTTGGCAGTCAGTGCTCAAAACCGTATTTCGGTCACTCTGTGATTGTTGTGGTTGCTGTATTGGTTGCTGTTTGTATTACAGTATAGGCTACGGTGCTGGCTGCTTCTTTGCACCTTGCAAAAGACTAGAGTACGAGACCCTTTTACGTACAGTATTTTTTATAGAGGCGGTGATGAAATCCCTCCTTTCCTCTTTTTTCTTTTGGAGGTTCTTCCTCCTCTCTTCAACTTCTTTTGCTTTAGGACAACCTCTGAAACTCGCAGGGTGCCCCTTAGCATCTCGTCTTTTTCCTCGTCCTTCGAGATTGGACATTCAATCGACTTATGCTGCTTGTCGCATTTCACGCATCTAACTTCGAGTCCGCAGTTAGAAGCGACGTGGCCAAATCGTTGGCAGTTGAAGCACTGGTAAGTGCAATTTTTCTGCAGACGCTCCCATTGTATCTTCTGTTACAATAGAAACTTTATCTCCATTGCTTTCCTCACTTCAAAGTCCGGTTTGAACTGGACTAAGGAAGATGGGAGAGTCCTTTTTTCCCTCCTAGAGGCTATTGTAGAGGACCTTTTTGCTGAAAGGATATTTTCTTCTAAATGTTCCTTCAGCTCAGTCATGACATCATTCTCGTCGTATGAGCTGTGCACGCCTTTGAGAAGAAGAGTCAATTTTCTCTCTCCTGGAAGGGTGTAGTTGTGGCAAGCCACCTTCGCACATTTCAGAAAATTAAAAGGGCTGGTATGATCCTAAGCCGTTTTAGGGTGGAGCGAATTTTGTCGTCACGTTGAACTCTGGCTCCTTTTCAGAGTTTCGTGCGCATACCCTTTTGACGCTATCCATGAAAGTCTTCAGGTCAAGCCTATAGCACACTTTAGGAGACACTCTCTCTTTTATGGTAGCAGCCACGCTTGGCTGCTACCATAACTCCTATAGTTCCGCTTGTATTCGCACTACGCTCCTTGCCCAGGCGCTTTAACTCGTTTCCTTTTTCCACGATCTCCAAAAAAGATATTCCTCCAAAATTCCTTTGAAGTTCCTCAAAAATTTTACAACTTGTTCTTGTGCAGTCTATTCAGTGAATCCAAGGTTGATTCCAAGTCCTGGTTTGATTATGGAAAACACATCATCTGCGTACCTCTTCCGAAACCTCGGCATCATAAAGTTTTCTTTGTTCCTGATTTTGAGTCCCTTTTGGCCATGAACATTTCGCTGACAAACAAGGATGGAGGGTTGTCAGTTAGTGATCCTTTAAGTTGTTTGTAGGGCCTCTCCTAAAGGTAAAGTAATTTTTCTCCAATACTGAGTTCGACGAGTTTATTATATTGCTGATTTTAATTTTGCCATTGTAGTCCAGTTTGCTTCTAAGTGAAACAACGTGCCGTGATTGGTTTTGTTACTTATAAGACGGTGATTTCGATGTTAACGACCGAATGTAGTCCAAAAACCATCGAAAACCCTGAATTGGAGGTATTGTTCGACGAGAAACCGTCCCAAATACAAAAAGAGCTTGCTTTAGCATTAGTAGTTACCCGCTTAGCAATTTCCAAGCAATCGCATGGGTTGGGAACGATTCAAAAGGTTACAATACGAACAGAGGCACGAGGAAGTGATTCTACAGCATAAAACCTGTAGTGATAAGAGGTTTTTCAAAATGTCCGTAAAGGACTGCAGCGATGGTCTGCTGCCTCGGCAGAAGAAGGTGTCGGTATCTGCCGAGAATGCCCTTGTCTGGGGACGCGTGAATGCGCTGGCAGGCTAGCATTGCGGTGTCGTGGGGCGGGTTCATTCCCCCAGCACAAGGATCCACTACAAAGAATTTCGCATTCACGAATTTCTGGGGTCGAACAAAAACAAGGCAACCGAAGTCGCAAAAAGTGTAGGTAACTATACCAGGGACAACTGACTTGTTCATGGAACAAGAGAAACTAGTAAAAAGAAGCGGAAGCAGGATAACCTCGTCCTTACCCGGAGAGGCTCATGGCCCACAAATGAGAGAGGGGCAACCGGGTGGAGATGGAGCCCCCGCGCACCCACCAAACCGGATTAAAATCCATATTTGTTGCAGTGGCCAGGTATTCTTCTTCTAAGTGGAAAACTCATACAACTTAACTTGCATGAGCCTTCCCATCAGAAGAGAAGAATTATGCAATTCGATTACATAACTCTATGTCATAAAGAGGCGCTCTGCTTGGGTCACTCAACCCGCGAAGATTACGTAAAATCTGAGCTAAACCGCACAATCTGCTAGCGGCGAATCTAATGTAGCTTATCGATAAACCGCGTTCGCACAAATAATATATGGGAAACCCGCACTTATTACATTTCACCAAATTTTCTTATTGTGGTTTTTAAGACGGGCCCAGTGACAATCTCCCGGATACGACCACATGCGCCCGCGCCTGTCCAATTCTCCCATTGTACCAGATCAATCTAAAAGGGCTGCGTTCGTTGTGATGAAATTGCAGGGAAATTGATGTCCCATACAATTTGTACAAAGCAGCTGGTTTTTAGTTTGATTAGTTGATCTGGGGCACATTATGCCTGAATTTCTTTTAACCCTTTGCCGGCGCCGAATAATCGAGCAGTTTTCGTTGTGCGGAATATATAAAAAAATTAAATTAAGAAAAAAATCTATAAATTGACATAAATAAAATTTGAATTCTTTGTGAATTTATCAAATAATTTAAAGAAAAAAGATAGTAAATTTAACTAACTGCTCGATTACTACAAACCCTCGGCCTCACCTTGCCAAATCCGTTAAAACCTACCTGGAAACACTCAAATAGGAAGTCTTACCCCGTCCACCATATTCCCCAGATATTGCGTCGTCTGATTATTACTTGTTCCGTTCGACGGCAAATGGTCTGGCTAATCAGCAGTTCTACTTATATGAAGACATCAAAAACGGCTTAATTTGTGGATACCCTCAAAAGCTGAACATTTTTACCGTAACGAAATTCGATCTCTACCAAAAAGATGGAAAAAGGTTGTAGCTAGCGGTGGGCAATACTTTGAATCATTCATTTGTAACTATGGTTTTTATATTAGTACTAAATTATTTTGCTTGTCAAAATTGGAAATAAAAACAAGACAAATTATAAGAATGAAACTCAATAAAAAAATTTCTTTCTTTCTTTCTTCAAACACAAATGCAGATTGCATTTTGTGCAAAAGCAAGAGTTCTTCCACCGCATCCCTTGTTTTTACATCTAGTGGCTTCTTTATTTTTGTCCATGTCTGGGAAATGACTGTAATGGTCCTTTGCTACCATCGCCACGGGTTGAACCTCTATTGCTGGTGAGGAAGAAGGTGACAGTGAAGGTGTAGTGGAGGGGGAACACTCAGCGGATAAAGGCCATCCACGTTTTCTTTGAACGATCATTTCTGACTTTAGTAGAACTTCAGCCACCTCTTGTCTAAAATGCAGCAGGTTAAGTCGATGCTTCGGTTCACCTTGATATTTCTTGCAGTATATCAGCCAGCTATTGATAAGCGCCAGGTCTACTCCATGAAATATCATACGTAGTGTCCATTTTTTAGATTTCAAAATAATCCGATATAATGCAATGAAAACAAGTTGTGTAGACAGACCTACGCTCATGTCAGAAGGGTTTTGTACTCAACTTACAAAGTACAGTACCCAGCAATGAATAAAATCAAGAAACATGTCAAAAACGATTTTATTGGAGAAAATGTGAAATTCAGGGATCATACTATTATAAACAAAGTTGAAAGAATTTTGACTTCTGAGGTATTTGTTATTGTTATACCCATAAATAGCTCCCTTAACAATTTTTTCAGATTTTTTAGATCACAGGTATCCAATCGCGAAGGGGGAATCACATTTTTCATGTACTTCCACCCCCCCCCCCCCCCTGTGCCCCCACAGAAGCAAAAACTTTCAGTTTAAGGACTGTTTTAAAAAGCTCTCATAAAAAACTTTCATTTGATACTCATATCGGCTACCTTTGAAGAATTTTTTTTTATGGCCACTCCCCTGTACTGTAATCATCGATTCATGGCCTATTTTTTCGAATCTTTGAATGGTTACAAAGCCCTTTTGCTAGGAGCTTTGTCCTGCCTCTTCGACTTGTTTCACGTATGAGTATTAATTGTTGGTACCCATCTTCAGTCATTCATTAAATTGAATCAAACGTTGAAAGCATGCACCTTATACGTTGAAGTTGGGGAAAAATAACTCAAAATTATTCAATCTTCGCATTTAAAACAGCCACTATTTTGTTTCACGATTACTGATACCACTAACTGAACCGATTTTCGAAGACATTCATGATACCTATCATTCCTGAAATTTTCATGCAAATCCTAGCAAAGCTGTAGTGACTAAGTCGGTAAAAAGCGCATATGATTCCGTAGCCATATGTTTCCATAGTAATACAGCGCATATTGTTCCATAGTAATCCAGGAAAATTCAAATCGCTATAACTTCGTTAAATACCATTCGATCTTTATGGAAAATTCAAAAAAGATCAATCTTATAAATAGCCATCTGAGTACTGAATTTTATTGAATTTAAGGGTACCGTTAGGATTTTATTCTAGAAAATATAAAATCGATAAATCATACTATTACTAACAAAGTTGAGTGAATGTAGACTTCTCAAGTATTTGTTGTTGTTTTACTTGTGAAGGCCTACATTCATGATTTTTTCAGATTTTTCGGATGAAAGGTGTCCAATCGCCAGGGGGGTACGTGAAAAAATCGTACATTTCCCCTTCGCCCCCTTGGTACCGATAAGGCAATTTTAAGACTTGTTTTGAAAAAATCTTATGAAGACCTTTCTAACGACACCCTGCTCGACTACCATGGTGAACATTTTTTTTGATGGGTCACCTCCCTATATGGGGAGACCCCCCTTAAACCCCTTTGAAAATTTTTCCACCTTTGAACTTTCAGGAAGTCACCACTTCTAACCTTTCTACAAAGTTTCATGGCTGTAGCCTCTATAGTTTCAGAGAAAAAGTGCTGACATACAGACGGACGGACGGACACAGGTCGTGATTGCAATAGGGTTTTGTATTTTAGTACAAAACCCTAAAAATGATCGTCAGTGACATGTATCACCGAATCAGGTAATGGTGAAATTTTATGATTTAATGAAATGCTGCACAGTGGCTGCAACAGTAGGCTAATTATAACAACAGGGAGGAAGAATTAAATGAGCGCAGTTGAAGTTACGCATGAGTATTTATTCTAGAGCTCTCCTTTTTCGTATAGGATTCCCACTTTTGCAAAGGACCTCTAGATGGAAGCACCCAAGGTTTGAAGAAATAATTACGCATGATCATACTGTAAGGTATACTGATTCATCTCATGACCTCATACAAGGTGGGCCAGAAAGGCGTACGATTTTAAAAACACTCTTGCGTTTGAAGCTTTAGAGAGGGGACTGCGCGGGTGGTGGGGTTAAGTAGCTCGGTTCTCGGAAATTTAGTCGCGATGGATCACTTCACCGGAGCGCAACGTGCATTCTGCGTTAAACATTATTACAAAAATCACAATTCGTGCGCTATTGTTCGGCGTTTATTTCGGCGTGAGTTTGGATTACATGACCTAAATCAGTGTCCGAAAGAAAGTGTGATTCGATCGTGGGTCAGAAAGTTCGAAGAGACTGGTTCGACTCTCAAACAGAAGCCTGCAGGACGCCCAAGGTCAACAAGAACGGAATTATCGGACCCTACTTCTTCGAAAAAACAAGGCCAATCTGTCACTGTAAATTCTGACCGATACATAGCCATGTTAAGGGATTTTTTCTTTCCACAACTGCAACAATTTGAAGCCTATAATCGTGTGACATGGTTTCAACAAGATGGCGCGACATGCCATACAGCTAATGCCTCTTTGGCGGTCGTAAACGAGATGTTTGCTGGGAAACTGATATCGCGCCGAGGTGACATTGCATGGCCTCCTAGAAGTCCGGGTCTGGCGCCACGGGACTTTTTTTTGTGGGGATACCTAAAAAGTAGAGTCTACACCAATAACCCAGCCACGATTAACCAGTTGAAGACCAATATCCGGGAAGAAATGGCAGCTATTCCCCGTGCAATGTGCCAGCGAGTTTTTACTAATTTGAGGGTCAGATTCGAAGAATGTTTGCAGCGGGATGGTGCACACCTGGATGACGTTATTTTTAAGAAATGAATTTCCCAGATGTCAATTTTTATAGAAATAAAAATTTGTATGTGAATTGTACTCAGTTTTTTTTTAATGATTTTTTCAAATTCGCAATTCTTTCTGGCCCACCGATTTTATATTGAGAATTAGGTTTTGACTTTTGTGCATTCAATAAATATTATTTTACATAATACAATTACTGACCACAATTTCAAATTAAAGCTAATCCTCTTCCAATCCATGAATAAATCCTTCAATTGCAGGCAACTGCTATTCAAACCGACTTAGTGCCGATGTAAACCTTTAAACTATGCAAGCACAAATATATTCACCGGCACAAATCATTTCCTTTCATCTTTGGCTTTTATTTTTTCTTCCTATCATCTTCAATTCTATTATATGCAAATTGACGCGAACTACGAATAAGTGTCTTATCATGTGCATAATACATTCATAACATGTAAATAAAAATAAATTTAATTACAATTGGCTACAGTTTGAATGAATGCTACATCTTATGCCTTACGTATGAACCTTAGGATATAGGTAGATAATTATACTGACTTAAACGATATTTTATGTACTTCCACTTTTATTGAGCATGACTTGTAGACATATGAGTATAAATAGTTTTGTTCCTAGAATAAATAATTATTAATGGGATTGTCACTACCCACCTAGAGAAATATAATACTATATTATCAAGTAACATCACATGTGCATTATTTTAAATTGTAAGCACGTATGTATGACCGCTTGAGTGGAATTATTTACGAGATTAAATAAGTTTTCTTTTCTTAATTTTTTCATATGGTAAGAAATGTAGAAATAATTCTCATACTAACTAGAAATACAGAAATTTAAGCTTGAAACTTCCAGATGATAGTGCATCCTTAAGTGTTCCTCAAAAAACTGTTATTTTGCTGTTACAAGTAATTTGAATTTTCTGCGGGGTATAATTATCTCTTAGTAGTGCGCGTAGTTTAGTGGTTAGAGTTCTCACGCCATCAGCCGAAAGTCCCTGGTTCAGATCTGGTTGGTGCCAACGATTTTTGTTTACAGGGATTCTTCGGACGGGTTATAAGCCCGTCCAGTTATAATACGTAATGGTTTAAAATTAAAACTTTGCATTAAATGTCAAGCTTTTTTCCATTTAGAAATAATACAATTAAGAAATCCAAAATAAAAAACAAATGATTCGTTCACGAGTTCGCAGAATAATTTAAGCTTTTCTACTTATTTTATTACGATGCCTGAGCGTTGTACGAGAAAATACGTCGTACGAAAAAATTTATGGGCGCTCATTAAAGGCTCTCGCCGACAATATTGAGCACTACATAATTGTTTTAGTAATCCGGATGAACACAAACTGCAAACAAAATTGTCAGGTAATTCGTCCCGAGTGGAAAGTGTCATGTCATTATGTATTAGACGCAAAAATCCCTAAATTAGGCTTGAAATTTAGGATCATAAAATACGGCCAGAATAGGCTCGAAATAGGCTTAATTTTCCATGAGTTTGATCTGAAAATGGCTTCAATAAGGCTAAAGCAAAGATGGCCTAGAGACCTAAACTAGGCAGATAGATAAATTTTCTTCTAGTCTTCTGTAAAAGGCCTAAACAAAGCCACAAAATGGCCTAAACAAAGCCAAAAAAAGGCCTAAGCATAGTCCAAACAAGGACCAAAGACGACCTAGAAGAGGTCCGAAAGATAGATAGATAGACAAAGCCCAACCTAAACAAGGCCCAAGTAATAAATAAAAAATAGTTCATGTAAAAGTTGGGTAGTTGTGCCTGTTCACAAAAAAAAACTTTTATGTTTGATGCCCGGCTGTTGGGCGAATCAAAGGATATTGCATTCAAACGATTTTGCAGCAACGAAAAAAAATTACAAAAGGATGCGAATATTTACGAACAATATCGAGCTTTCATACAAGAATACGTTGACTTGGGACATATGCGCGAAATTAGCGCTGGAGAAATATCGCAGCCTTACTGCTTCCTTCCACATAATTTTGTACTAAAACTGCCAAGTAGTACCACCAAATTTTTGATCCTCTTGGGCTAATAAATCCCATTGTGGTCAAAGGGAAAATATTTATGCAGCAGTTGTGGAAGCTGGATTTAGAATGGGATGAGAAACTTCCTTATGACCTACAATGCAGCTGGCTAAAGTTTCTAGAAGAACTAACAAGCTTTCAGCACTTAGAATCCCAAGGCACGTGCGTGGCAGAGAATGCAGTGGCCCCTTGCAACTTCATGCGTTCGCCGATGCAAGCGGACATTGTCCCGAGAGGATCTTATCCGCAGCAATTGATTAATAACGAGCTTTGGTTCGAGGGCCCACGATTTTGCGTTCAGCAAATGGGTGGGTTACCAGCTGATCGCATACGAGAAGCCCGACCTTTGCGTGGATTTCTGTGGTCCAGTCTACACCCATTTCAAACTTCGAGGAAAACGAAAGGAAAAACCTATCTTGCCGTGTTCTGTTGCTTTACCACCAAATCTATTCACCTTGAAGTGGTTTCTGATCTAACCACAGAAGGCTTTCTAGGAGCTCTGAAGAGGTTCATCGCAAGGCAAGGAGCCTGTGAAAACATTTTTTGCAACAACGCTCGAAATTTTGTTGGTGCCGAAGAGCAACTACGAGAAGTTGAACATCTTCTTAGCAATACATCGTCCTCTGAACAGATCGTCAAGGCTTGCACAGAAAACCGAATTCGTTTTCATTTTATTCCGCCAAGGTCACCACACTTCGGAGGCCTTTGGGAAGCCACGGTCAAAAGCACAAAAATCTTCTCCGTAAAGCATTAATTTCGTTTGGACCCACGTAGGAAGAATTGTGCACAATCTCATGTGAAATAGAAGCCATCCTGAACACAAGGCCGTTTACACCATTATCGTCTGACCCTAATGATCTTACACCTCTAACACCTGCGCATTTTTTAACTGGAGAACCAATAACAAATGGCATTACAACACATGCAAATGCAAATATGTCATTACAATCCAGATGGGCCCTTGTGAGTCAAGTCAGGAATGAATTCTGGCAAAGATGGAATCTCGAGTATCTCACAAAACTACAAAAAAGGGTAAAATGGACTACGACTTATCCTAATGTTAAGGAAGGAATGTTAGTAATAATAAAGGAAGACAACATTCCCCCTTTGAAATGGTCAATGGGAAGAATCGTTTAGTTAGTCGTCGGGGCTGACAAGAAAGTCCGAGTAGTTTGGGTGAAAACTGCGACCGGAGTCTTTCGTCGTGCCATTCACACTCTTGCTCCGACTTAAAAATCTTTTAGAGGGTCAAAACTTTCATTAGACTATTACTTCTAACATAATCATAAAGTTTAATGATTGTCAATTTTAATAACCATTCTTATAAACTTGATGGAAGAACAGGCAAATAGGATGCAAAACTAGTAGGTACTTGGTAGAGGGGAGATATTTCTAATAAGGAAGCCTTAATGGAGAGGTATTTGATGGGCTTGACAGAGGTGGAAAATTTGAAAGTCTGAAAGTTTCGAACTTCTTATAGCCAGCAGTTAAGTAAGCAAGAGATGCTCCTACTGGAAGGGCTTTGTAACCATGACAGGGTTCAAATTAACTTTTCTCCAGCAATATTCTCGGCTATTCTTAAGTGACGTGCACGGGTTTTATTCTTCACATCACTTAGTTGTCATAATAGCTCGAATTTTTCCACCAATTTCAGTATTGCGGTCCGACAAGGTGCATCACGACGACCCAAAAATATTCGAGTTTTACGAACCGTCTCTGCCAAATTTTCACCATTTTTATAGTGAATTTTAATAATTTCAATGCGTTGTTGAAGCGTGTATCGTTCCATTTTAATTAATGGCGTAGTTTCTACTTGTTAAATGTTAAAAAATGACGGCTTCAAAAGTGACATCTACCGAAATAGCAGGCTATTCAAAATAACACCTCTTATTATTTATATGGACATAGTCTGTCCTGGCTGAGTCAACATATTTTTTGAGTGGCCCAAAGATACTTCTGTCTCGGGTTGCAACTTGTGGCTACAGTGTGGGGGAAACGATAGTGCAATTACTCCATTCTCTTTAAGCAAATCGAGAGCTTCAATAGATAAGTGCGAGCTATGGTTATCCAGAACAAGTAGTACTTGTCGCTCTTTCGAACATCTCGTAAAATGAGTGAAATGTCTTACAAAATTAAAAAAAAATTAGTTTCCATCATCCATCCTGATCTGTTCGCATCACCATTTGAGCCAGGTTAAGGAATTGCAGCTCCTCCCGCAGAAACGCATGCTGCGAGAGTCATCAATCTTCCTCTTTCGGCTGACGTTACCCTTCGAATTTGTTTACATCCTTTCCGTGCGACCACTTTGTCTGGTTTTCGCACTGTTGTGATCTCGTCTACGTTGTAAATATCTTGAGGCTCTAATTTCTATTTGTCAAGTATAGATTTCAGCAATGCAAAAACTCGCTCTAATTAATATTTGTCAAGTATAGATTTCAGCAATGCAAAAACGCTTGCAACACTGTTTTTGTTGAAACTTGTAGCTCTTGATAAGTTGGTAGCTTCAGGAGTACCTAGAGATAAACTTGGGTGTCGCTTCATAAAATGATAAAACCTGCCCGGTCCCCCCATCTCATAATCGTTCCATGAAGCAGGTATGTTTATAGATTTGTTTTTGCGTACTGATACGCAAATTTCCTGACTTCTTTAGACTACAACCCAAAGTACACATCTGCAGCCGTTTTCAAATATTCGGACAACAGCAATTCTTGCTTAGTTGTAAAAACCTGTACGAGGAAATAAAGTTATTGATAAGCAGGTAATACAAAACGTAGAAGATCATAATAAATCTTACAGTTAAAGAGCATGAGAATATATGAAGATAAGTGGATGTGTAATTACCATTTTCGGCAATACGTATCTACAAGATGAAGCTGGAGCCAAATCATTTGCTGCAGCATTCGAAGCTATAGGCGCATTGGCAGTCCTTGCAGCATCACGTCCCCTTTCTTTTTGACAATGTCTAGCTAAGGTGCGAAGAGGGATTCCAAATTCACCTGAGAAACGAGCGAGACTTTTTCCCACAATCATATGAGCTTCTACAGCCTTCTTCACAGTTTCAACTGAGTAATTAGCCCGGTTGGACTTCGTTTGTAGCACTTTACCGTACCGATCTACAAAAGCAGTATTTAGTGAGGGAAAGTTAAAAAAAAAGACGTGCAGGCTTATACATTTCTTTAAAAGAATTTATGGTGTTTTTTATATCTTTAAATAAATAGTAGGAGGGTTGTACTATTCATAACAAATTTATAAAACATATAAATGATAAATTTGTTGTCTATTGATTTCTTAAATAAAAAGATTCTAATCTGAAGTTTGGGGCTAGTTAGCATAATTCAATTAGCCTGTGCCAACTAACGCCAGACTAACTCATGCCAACAAGCCTCAATAGTGTTTTCGAAACAAAATGGCCTCCTCGCTCTTTCATAACGTCGAAACTAAAGATTATCACATGTAGATGTAAACACAATGAGCCACTAAATTACAAATCGTTGCTGACATTATCACATAATGTTACACCGTGTCAGCAAAAAAAAAAATACTAACTTTAGAAAATTTACTGACTAGGCGGAAAGTCGAAGGCCCTCACTGATTTCCATCGACTTGAAAACTTGGGTGAAAATGAAATACAATGAAGTTATCACAACATACAGACGATAGCGCACTGATTCTTCTGCGTGAAAATTTGGGAGCTAAATGCCAACTTACCCCGTGTATCAGCTAGCCCCAGTCTCCCCTAGACTTCAGCTCTTGAGTCAATTGAACCTTGTTAGCGTGTAAATTCAAATCTTTATTCAAAATTCGCGCCAGTGATGCTCGTGAGATGTTCAATTGTTGTACACGACGACGAGTCGAGGTTGACGGCTCTTCTGCCACACTATCGCGAACAACAGCAACGTTTTCCGCAGAACGAGCCGGGGGAGTATGCACGGGTGATTTCACATTTCCCATAGACCCGGTTTGCTGAAATTTGCCCACAATTCTCCCGATTGTAGACACATTCGTTCGATTATGCTGACCAAAAAAATCACGAAGTGCACGAAATGCATTTTGATTTGAACGCTCATTTTCGTAAAAAGCTTCAACAACCTTCACGCGCTGCTCAATTGTGTACCTCTACATGGTTAAATTTGTCAAGCACTGAAGAAAAGAAATGTTGAATTAAGTTGGGTGGAAAATCTGACGTTAATGTGTGACTCAAAATTAACATCGTGTATTATGGTTGAACCACCCTCTACTACAAAATATTAAAGATACTTAGAGGAAGATATTGCAAAGATTGTGGCAGATCTGAAATATGGCAAGAATTTTGGATTTGATTTGGGCTAACATTGTGTGACCATAAGGTTCAAAAATATTAGGTGTACAACTTAATAACCAGAATTTTGATGCTAGATGTCTGTACTAATAAATATCGTGAAAGCTCGAACTTTATATATATGTCATTTTGAAGGTACATTTGACAGCTATCAAAATCAGTAAATAAAACAATTTTATTTTGTGTGCATCATAATTATTTTTCACGATGAATAACTCCGAAAATTGGAGAAAAAGACAGCATTTGTTGGAGGTTCTGTTGGGTCATTTTTTTGCAAAGAGAACTGCTACGGCAAGTCATCGTTTGCTTGTAGAAGTTTATGGCGACAATGCTGTAGCGAAAACACAGTATTTTAAATGGTTTCAACGCTTCAAAAGCGGCGATTTTGACATAAAAGACAAAGAACGCCCAGAACAGCCAAAAAAGTTTGAAGACGAAGAATTGGAGACGCTACTTGATGAGGATTCGTGTCAAACGCAAGACGAACTTGCCAAATCGTTAAGAGTGACTCAGCAAACCATTTCGAAACGTTTAAAAGCTGCCGGATACATTCAGAAGCAAGGTAGTTGGGTCCCCTATGAGTTGAAGCCGAGAGATGTTGATAGGCGCTTCTGTATGTCTGAAATGCTGCTTGAGCGCCCTAAAAAGAAATCATTTTTGCATCGGATCGTGACTGGGGATGAAAAATGGATCCATTATGACAATCCCAAGCGCAAAAAGTCATACGTGAAGCCCGGTCAACCAGCCAAATCATCGGCGAAACCAAATATCCATGGTGCCAAGGTTATGCCGTATATTTGGTGGGATCAGAAGGGGCCGTTATATTATGAGTTGTTGAAATCGGGCCAGACAATGACAGGTGACCTGTACCGAACACAATTAATACGTTTGAAGCGTGCCATCATCGAAAAACGCCCGGAATATGCGACCAGACACGAGGCTATAATATGTTGCAAGACCCGTGAAAAACTATTTGGAAAATAGTGGATGGGAAGTTTTGGCCCACCCGCCTTTTAGTCCGGACCTTGCTCCGTCTGACTTTTTTTTATTTCGATCGATGCAAAACGCTCTTACCGGAATACGCTTCACTTCAGAGCAAGGCATCCGAAATTGGATAGATTCGTTTGGGATGGAATTCATAAATTGCCTGAAAGATGGGAAAATGATGAGAAAACATGTACCATGCAGCTATGCAAACGTGCTCCTAAGTAGTTTTTTTTATCACTATATGCTTACTTCGCTATGTAGACCGTTGTATCCGTCGAATTTTTTTTTTCGAACA
Source organism: Odontomyia ornata (assembly GCA_963969285.1). Classification (NCBI taxonomy): domain Eukaryota; kingdom Metazoa; phylum Arthropoda; class Insecta; order Diptera; family Stratiomyidae; genus Odontomyia; species Odontomyia ornata. The sequence continues at coordinate 310,301,860 of OZ017740.1, forward strand.
TTGTTCTAAACATAAAACAAACGCATGTTTATGCTGCCAAATGGACCACACTCAGCAAAGTCTAACATATATATTACTTTGTGCATTCAAAAAAAAAAATTATCTCTGCTTTGACAGAATTTTCTTTCGCGACAACATCTCCCTCATAAGATAGTTTTGGCAAAAGATATATATTTCCGCAAGTAGGTATTATCATTAGACGGAATTTTTGAAATGCGTGTATGAAATCATTATTTTGACTTGATGCTAAGGTAGACGGAATTCGGAATGTGTCAACATTTTCAGTAGTATTTATTTCAGTGCGTGTTGCAATCAGAAGAGTGAATTTTTTAGAATTTATTTTACGACCGAAAGAAAAATCGTGTTTTTCGGATTTTTCTTTCAAAGGAAATGCTAAGTTTCACCGATTTCAAACGTTTAATATCAGTTATATGTTTTTTGTGTATTCTGAAATTAATTTTTTCTGTAAGTATTTTAGAATTGTTTTGAAATATTCATTTCTGAAAAACGTATTCCTAGACTTTTAAATGTAAATCGAACCTTTAGGCGAGGTCACATTTAATGTCTCATCTGGCAAGAAGACTATTTTGAAATATGAATCTTTTTATGAAGAAATCACACCAAAGTCTATATATACCGTCTTCAAAGCCTTTAACAGATTATATTCTCAAAGAACTTTTTCAATTACAAGGACACCCATTATTCATTTTATTGCAATTCAAATGATTGAACCAAAGAGCGCGCAAAAGAATAAATTAAAGCCAAAATAATTACTGAACCAGTCATAAGACAAGCCAAATTGTGTAATGCAATTCGTCTTTTTTATCATCATGCGTTAACAAATCTTCTCGTCATGCTACCACACGCGTTTTAATTCATCCATTTCTTCAATACTTTGCTCAATTGATGCCATGCAGTCTTAGCTCTACAATCAATTGCAAATAGAACATATACCCTCTCTTTATAGATCTGCAAGAAGCAGCCAAAATGTCTTAAAATACATACGAAGCCCCGCTGTAAAGTATTTTAAATACTCCCTGCTTGCATATCGCGTTAGAAACCCCGATATTGAAAATATCTAGTGCCAAGAGTATTTTTATCTCTATTTTAAGATATTTAGATGTAGGTTCTGTTGAGGATGTCAGTGGCTGCTGCTGTTGCTTGACAATTAGAGGTTTGACAGGGTAAGTGACCTTAATAGAAAAGAAAATCCCGACATTTTGCAAGGAGGGGAGGGCAAAGGGGGTATGGAAAGAAAACTCTTAAACAATTCAATTACTGTGGACAAGAAATTCCTCTTGTTTGTTCGAATTAATTAACATAAAATGTAGAAATATGCAATAAGCAATTCGTTGAATTGTATTGGACAGAATACTCGTAATTGATGGAAAGACATCAGAACAAATTTATATAAATGTACAATTGTGATTTTGAAAGGGAAAGTTGAAAATGGATGAAACCCGTTCGACGGAAATTAATTAAAATATTGTTGGCACAATGACAAGAAAAAGTACAGCATAATGAAGTGCAATTTAATTGACAGTGTTAATAACTCTGAATTTGTTATCCCTATTATTAACTTACGACACATTCATGATACATAAAAATTTATTAATAGCTTGAATTCTTAAAATAAAAGTCGGTTTCTTATTTTATCTGGAAAAACAATAATTAAAAAGTGAACTTTCGCTAATCCTAACATTTAAATAGCCGTTATTTTAATTGTTACAGCTTTGAATGTAATTTTTTGCTAATATTTCAGATAATTATAATTTTTATAGCATGATTTATTTAAATAATCATTATCTGCGAAAGGTCGATGAATTTAACGTTTGGCTATAATTTATTTAAGACATATCTGTATCGACCACATTCTTGCATGTATTATCATATGCTCCGCGTTGGTTTCAATCATTTCGATTTCAACGTATCAAATTAAATGTCGTGATGATTTCATTGCATGTAAATCTATTTCTTTTTGAATCTCTTTACAAAGAGAGTGTCAAAGTATCTTAAATACTATTTTTTCACCTGAAAACGTCACACGAGCTTTCAATGTTTCAAAGAAATAGGTTGTACAGATTTGTTGAACGACATCTCTTGCTCATGGTCATTGCAATCTATCAATAAAAAAGTTCACATACGTCAATGTCACATACACATATGCATGGGATAGTACAAAATTGACGCTCGCGAAGAGTCGATGAGGATTAAATAAGGTCAGGAAATACAATGCTTGCTACTAATTCAATTGTAAATAGTATTCCTAGTTTGTAATAAGTTTCCGCATTGCTAGTTGTAAGCTAAAAATCTAAAAATCAGTATTCGGTCAGAAATCAAAGCACATGAAACGTTTTTGAGCGGGCGGTAGCTTACGGGCGAAAAAGGATACGGAAGTACTATTGTTCTGTTTTTAACTGTGAAGTGTCCGTTCGCTTGATTTACGTAAAAATGGTTAGTGAAACTCCAAAGTAAATTAATCCTAATGGCAAATTCTTCGTATCTCATCGATGGATCAAAAGTATCCAACTCGATTTACGGTTTAGACCTTGTGGAAAATACAATGTGAACTATCAATGTTTGAGCCTCGAAAAATGACATAAATGTTTGGTTATAACTAGAGATGATAAGCTTTATGTTTAAAATTTGAAGTTCAGCTGTTAGCGAGTGACACCTCTTTATAAGTTTCAAACAGTGGCTCTTGTAATCTGCACAATATAAAATAATGACTTATTGTAAGCCACACTCGGAACCATGCATGTTCAATCGCCCTAGGGACTGCGACATTCTTCCTATCTTGGAAAAATTTTCAGGAATAATGTTTGATTTAAATATAATTAATCAGTCGAGTATCCGAGCATCAAAATTGTATAAGCCTGAAACAAAATTGCGGCTGTGTTTATTTTATTAAAAAACCTCTCAATCTTTCTGATATGCTGAAAGGATTTCATACTACTATATATAGAGTGGGTCAAACAGTAGTTTCTTTTTAAAAATGCGATAAAATGTACAAAAAATGCAATTAAATGAAAAAAAAAAAAAATGAAATAAAATGCTATAAAATGAACAAAAATCAAAGGTTTATGCTGACCCATTTGCATAATTTTGAGCAGGGAACAAGCTGTCAATGTCAAAACAACATGTAATTTAAAAAGAAATTACTTATTAGCCCACCCTGTATAAGTAAAGGATTTTTACCTGAACTCATTGATTTATGTCATAAGAGTAATTATTTTAAATGCTGGGATAGCCCTTCTAGTAGGAGCATTCGATTACTTACTCAATTTCAGACGTGTGTCAGCTGCCCGACATACTTCGCTTATGAAACAGTATACAACTGCATCTGTCTGCAAACACAGCAGCATTCTTAGGTTTTTCATAGTATCTTGACGAATTACCTTTAGATTAATAGAAAATTCAGCGTTTTCTATTCGCCTTTCGCTCTCTTTCTCCCACCCCCTCTCAAGCCCTCTCGTCTCTCTCTCACCCTTTCTTCCTCTTTCTCTCCCTCTTTCTCTCTCTTTGCCTCTCTTTTAAAGGCAAATTCGATAGTGGAGATGATTTAAAAATTTTATATTCGAAATTAAACTTGAATTTGTATGGAAAATCTCACTTATTAAGATTACATGCAATTTGCCATTAAGTCGCTCCTGTCAAAAGTTTTCAAAAATTAAATAAATTTTTTAAAACGCCACTGCAAAATTAATTTGTATCCGGGAAAGCTTATAATGTCAAAGCAGTCGACTCAGGAAATTTATATCGGATCTTATTTTACTTCGATTAGTAGAACCAAGCGAAGAACCCAAGAAAATTTCAGGATTGCTAGTATGGGGGACCCTGACGCCTTCCCACCGTTAGAGCAACCTGGAGAAACGATGAATACGAAACGGGCGATAATCAACAAAAGAAAACATAATGAAGAAAACTCCGCACATGGGTGATGCAAGCTAAAAATAATAGCGGACAATCAACAAATACTCAAACTTCAAAAAGAAAATGCTGAACTAAGGCTAGAACTAAAGTCCCTCAAAGATCTATTCAAGAAAGGGATGAAGCTTCAAAAGTCGTAGTCGCAAAATCAAGTGTATCAGGAAGCAAAGACAAAGAAAAGTGCAAAGCAAGCAATTACAGAAAAAATCCTAAGTGTTGGTGGCAATAACGAGAATCAAACCTATTTTGCGCGCTCGATGGATGAACCGAAGAAATGGAAGTCTAAGAAAGCATCGAAGGCAATTCTAAGTATTTCAAAACTGAAAACAGAGAAGAAATCAGCTCGCAGTTCTGCTGGTTCCTCTGAAAAGCCACCAAAAAGGCAGAAAAAGTTCCGCCAATCAATATGTTCGGACAAAGCGGAAAAGATATGGTTCGGCTATTGGCAGCCGAAAATAAACCAACCAATTTCGAGATCAAAAGAGTATCATTTGTAATCGTCGCTAGAGGATCAGCAGAAAAAGCTGTAAGGAATCTAAAGAATGAAGTGGTAATAATGAGCTGCTTCTTAAAATTTATCAGCAACTAAATTCTTTATCGGAGAGAATTGATAAACAAGATTCAATAATTAGCTTTGTTTTTCAGCGTCTATGCCTTTCAAATGCCTCAAAATAACTTGTCATCCAGTCACGTTCCCATAGATAGGCTTCATTTCATCTCGATCAAGGTCGACTCCATTGTTACTATACATTGACGTGACTACCTCCTTGAATTCATTGTTGAGCAAAAGCCTGACATCATGCTTCTCACTGAAACCCACCTTAATTGATGGCACTCCATGATATTCAAGGAATTCGCATTTGTTAAAAACGATAGGGTAACCGGTGATGGGAGAGGTTTCTATTATTTCCAAAATATTGATAAAGTCGAATTTAAAAGCTTTGAATTTCTTGAAGTGTCCGTTATAAAAATCATACTGCCAGTTGGGGATAACCTCTTCGTTATCTCTGCCTATGCAACTGGTGGAAATCTTCTTAAGTTAAAGGAAGAGCTCAATTCCTTGTTTGAAATACTCGAATTGAACAGGCTGCATAATTATTATATTCTTTTGGTGGCCTGAAGCATACATCACGGTTGAACGCCAACAATGTTTTCCTGAAATCGTGGACAACAGAACCAAATTGAATACAGGTGCAAACTATATGGGTCGAAGTTCCCAACACACCCTAGGGCAAATTCATATTTGGACCTCTGCATTGCTGACGCAAGACTTGAATTCAGCTTGAATAGTCCTCAACGGAAACTCCAGGTGTTACCTCATGATAGCGGCCATAACGCAATCGTGATGAAAATCAATCATCAAAGCTATGATGTCTTCCTCAGTCTAGTTCAACATGAAAATCATCGGTTGAATTTCAAAAAAACGAATTGAGGAAAGTTTCAATAGAATTGGGATTACCAGAAGCAATGTCTTCCTTCAGATGATGGCAACGCTTGCTCACTGGTTCCTAATGACAGGAGTCTAACTAACGATGAAGTAGATCTCTATTTGTCAAAGTTAGAGAAGCTGACGTTGGAAACGATTAAGAATATAGTTCCCAAGATTACATATTGAAACAATATGGAAGAATATGAAACACCGACCATCGCAAGGTTAAAAAGATTGAAAAGCCTTCTTCTTTCAAAAATATTTATCCGTTCCTGCTTCGGGAGGGAGGTCAGCAATCAATGGGCGAGAAAATTGAGAGGTATAAGATCACAGGACCCAGATGGTGTTTTTAAGAAAGTGAATAGCTTGTTCCGTAAGAAGTCTCGAGTGAAGGTATAAAATCCCGGAGTCGCTAGTGATGAGGTAAATCTTCCCGATAGGGCTGGTATCGAAATTGATAGTACGACTTCGGGCAGAAATGGAAACAGGATTATATGTGATGAATTGCAGAAACTTGCCCTGGTTGGAACTCATTTTGAATTGGTTCATCTACCAAACCCACGAAGAGGGAATCAAATACTTTCAGAGGTCTTTAAAGCAAAAGTTTCCGACTTCAAATCAAGCCTGAACGATAAATTAATTCTTCATTTCAATGAAACATTGATATCTGAGCTCATACTGAGTTTGAATCTTACTGATTATTTTGTCAGCTATGTAGAGCTGGATTTAGCGAGAGTTGGTACGCGAGCACCAAGAAGTTCGAACTTTGGGATACCGGTACCTTCTTCTTCAACGCCAAAAGTGGCAAAGGAGTTCAGCAAGTTACCCAATATTCCTTAAGGGGGGAGGGGGGGGGGGGTGGAATTCTCCAGTGTCAGTTCAGGCTCAGTGAAAGCTTTTCTGGAAAGAATCGAAGAATCATACGTATCTGAAGGGGTCCGAAAGGCTCAACTATTCCATATGGCTGCCGAGTTATTCAACGGAAAGGCTATGGTGTGGTTTCGCCTGGCCTCCGCGAGGGTCGGTAGTTGGGATGAGTTATGCCAGGCGCTCTGAAGCGAATTTTTACCTCCGGACTACAATTTCAAACTCTGGGAGGGAAGCGATCCATTGGACTGTACGTTTTGCTAATGGAAGGTCTATTTCGCCGATTATTGGAACCGTGTTCAGAAGTGAAAAAAATTAAAGTCCTCGCCGTTATATCGCTCCATTCTACCAGAAGAAGCCATCGAGGCAATCTATCACATCTGTGGCGGAGTTAGTTACACTGGGACATGACTTGGAAGAAACGCGAGCATCAGTGGCCGCAAGTGTACCTCCCTCGAGCAGAGGTTCTATGAAGTTCTTGGAGCCGGACCTTGCCTGTGATGGTGTTCCTGCAGTCAATGAGCTGAGGGTAGCAAGCAATACTGTAGGGATGAGGTGTTGGAACTTTAAAGAGGTAGGTCATCTACCTCATGAATGTCGTCAACCGAGATGTTGCTTTGGATGTGGAAGACTGGGGGTCCCGAAAGCCGTATGCCCCACTTGTTCTCCAGAAGCAAAGGAACCCAGTCGGAATCAAGGGAGAGGGCAAACACAAAGAGGGAGGAGATAGCAGGTCCGTCGGGAAACGCAAGTCATGCTCATTAGGCGGCGTAATGAGCACCGAGTACATAGAAAGGCTGGGAGCTGCAGGTAGAGTAAGCTATTTGCTTACACCAAACTACGGGGATAAATGGCCGCACTTAAACGTTTGGGTGCTGTGCAGACGGTTTAAGGACCTGGTGGACTCAGCCACTTCCAATACGATAGATGGTCGAGATGAATGGCTGGAAATGCAGGAGCTGGGAGTTGATTATGTCACTGTAGAGCAGTAAGCAGTTCGTCGCTTTTGTCTAGCCCAGCTAAAATACCTTGGCTCGTTGCCAACGAGAACGACTTGAATGTGGATCCTGAAAAGGTAGAGTCCAAGGTAAATATACCCCGACAACGTTCGGCAAAGTGCTTCCGGCAATTTTTTGGAATAGTGTCGTGGTATCGGCGGTTTAAACCGGACCATGCATCTTTTGGTGGCCCCATAAACAGACCTGTTACAGAAAAATGGTAAATTTGACTAGACGACATAATGCAAGATAGCCTTTAAGCGTAGTAAGGCAAAACGTAAATATTCTACAACCGAAAAGGAATGTTTGGCAGCCCTTAGGGCGGTGGAGAAACGTCGGCCATATATTGAGGGCTCTCATTTCAGGGTGATTACGGATCATCACTCGCTGGTCTTGCTCGACAACTTATAGGATCCAATGGGGATATTAGCTCGATGGGCTGTTCGTCTGGAACAGTTTGATTTGAGGTGATTCATCGTCGCGGTGGTGTACATTTGGTGCCAGATGCTTTGTCGAGAGCGGCAGTTATAGACTCAATATAGGCAGAGGGGAAGGCTGCGGATGTCTGGTATGAACGGATGAAAGCTAGAGTTCGCGACAACGGAAAATTATATGCCAACTAAAGGGCAAAAGATGGCACGCTGTGGAAGCATATATCTACTCGGTATCCCGAGTTAGAGAGAGTAGAGGCGTGGAAGAAACTGTTGCCCAAATCAGAAAGGTAGAAGGCTCCGCAGCGTTGTTACGACGGGGCACATGGGAATCAACCGGACAATCAATCGGTTCATGCAGTTTATTATTGGCCAAAGTTAGCAATAGATGCTCGTAATTATGTGAGAAAATGCAAAATCTGCCAGTTGGTTAAAGTGGAAAGAAGGGCCCAAGCTGGGTTCATGGTTTCGCGCAATGGAGAGGCTTCCCAGCCTTGAGAAATGATATGTGTTGATTTAGTGGGGCCTTTGCAACGGTCCATCCGTGTACACTGCCACATGCTATCGGTACTGGACTACGTCACCAAGTTTTCGTTGCTCCACTGCAAAAGGTGACGGAAAGAGAGATTTGCCGTTTATTGGAGAAGCAAGTGTTTCTGCTCTTTGAGGTGCCTTGATGGTTAGTCTACATTAATGAGGTCCACTTCCGGGGAAGAGAATTGCAACGGTTGACCAAGGATTATTGGCCACTCATTAAATTCACAGCGCTGTATCATCCACTGGCAAATCCAGCAGAACACCGAAATCAAGATATCAAGCGGATGTTCCATTCATACACAACAGAAAATCAGCGTGGTTGGGACCAAAATTTAGCTCATATTGTTTGCGCCTTGCGGACCTATAAGCGCGAGGTAATGAAAGTCCCTCTATACTTTTATAATTTCGGAAGGGAGATGATAACCTTACGTGTTTGTACCGAAGCTCCAGGAGATACCCAGGTGGAGTTGAGTCCAGAATCTAGAGCGGAGAAGCTGGAAAAAATACGTGTGTGGATAGGAAAATGGATGTCGGCAGCTGCGAAGCAAAGTGGTGAAAGATACAATCTCCGGAAGCGTAACGTAGTCTATCGAGTGGAAGATCGTGTCTGGCGGAAGAATTACCCAATTTTTGATGCGGCCAGATACTTCTCCGCTAAACTAGCCCCCGAGTATCTGGGTCCTTATCGTATTGAGGAAAAATTGTCTGGGTGGACATATCGTCTCCGAGATGACGAGGGAAGAGACGGAAGGGTGTGGCATGTGGTCATATTTGGCAAGATAAACAACAAGGAATCATGTGGTACTGACGGTATTTCAAATATAGCTCTCCGTCATTTGCTGGAGGTCGCAATTAGGACAATAACAACATGTTGAGCAATTAATATTTCCTAAATGAATGGAAAAAGGCCAAAGTATGTTCAATCTTTAAGAAAAAAAAGAATGTTCGAGTCCTAAAAGCTATCGCCTGATCAGCTTGCTGCCTAACATCAGCAAGGTGTTTGAGTGATACTAAAGAAAGCATTAAAAGCCCACATTGAGAAATATGAGTTCATGCCCAATTGAAAATTTGGTTTTCGGGCCACTTATTCGACCATACATGCGATAGCGAAAGTAACCTCAGACATCTGATGGAAATTCGACAACCAAGAATGTGTTGGGGTGTATCTCATTGATATGGAGAAAGTCTTCGATACGGTGTGGTTAGGCAGACTAATTTTTAAACTTCTCCAGGGTAGATTCCTCAGACACCTTGTCGCCATAATGTGGAATATGTTCTATGGGAAATCATTTGTTGTTACTGACGGAAGCCTGACGACAATGCGCGACTTCAAGGTCTTGAATGGTCTACAGCAAAGAATAGTTAGTGCGCCTCTGCTTTTCTCAGTATTCATTCGCAAGCTTTTGAACGGCTTTGATTTTAACGTCTCGCAAACGCGATCACTGGTAGCGTTTGCTGATGATCTGATCATTTTTACGGCAGATCGAAAAGTTACAATGCTTCAGAGCAATCTTCAAAAAATGTTTAAGGATGTGCAGCTCTATATCGACAATTGGCGAATGAAAATCAATGGACAGAAGTGCAAAACAATCTTGTTTCAGACGACGCTGCAGGGGGTCAGTCAAGGTCGGAAAGGTAATTGGAAGGATTTCTAGCAATCCCTCTTCCCCTGCCGTACTGAGGCAACATAACTGAAGTTCAATACACTTCTCCTAAGCCGAAGGTCCCTGGTTTAACTCTCGTTGGCGGCAACCAGATTTAGTACGAGTGATTCTTCGGACGAACTATAAGCCCGTTCAGTTATAGTACGTGCTGGTTTAAAAATCGAAACAAATCGTAGCTGGGTGGACGGACACACGACCAAAGCATAGTACTGACCATATCACCTTGTGCAGAGCCGACACATTCAATCATGATAATGAGATACTCTAACTATCACTAAGCGAAGGCCCGAAAGGGGCTGTAGTGCTACAAGAAAAACACTTAAATCCAGCTCCTCCGTACATCTTTTCTCTATTGAAGAATCCAACACCTCCAATTGTATATAACCATAATTATGCTTAGTTACATGCAAATCATCATATCCATGGAAATAATGACGTTTGTCGAAATTAAAAATATTTTTCCTGCGCCCGGGGGAACTCAAACCCATGGTCTAAGTAGAAGCCCAGATTGAGTGTCCATCGCACTAGAACCTAAGCTAACTTCTGATAAACTCTGATCCATCGAACAGGCAAATTTAATTGCGCAAGGCATTCGAAAGCTTGCATTCATATTTTAGTAATGGGCAATGGTATAAAATTTTGTTAATAAAATGAAGAATGAATTTTAGTTAGTATAGTAACGAATGAAATTTTGTTGGTGGGAAATAAAGAATGGAATTTTGCTGGTGGGGAAGAAGGAAGTATTATTTTTTTGTTTATTATATTTGAAGGAATAGGGTAGGAAATAAAATATTAATGATGATGGGGAGAAAGAATAGTTAAATGATGAGGAGTTTTAGTATAAAAAAAGAAAAAGGGCAGGAGTGCCCGAAAGAAGGTGGAAATTTAAATTTGTGAATGAGAGAATGCTGGCGCGGCTGGAATTCGCAACAATATTTATAAGTTAAATACACTATGTAAATTTACATGCATCAACTTTTATTACATGGACAAGCAATAAAGGGACAAGGAGTGGGATAGAGAGCAATAAAAAGCGGCAGCTCTTTAAAAGTCGTTTTACCCATAGTAGGCGGAAAATTACTATACACGAGCTAAAAGTAAGATATCACGCAAAGAAAACAATAAAGAAATCAAAATAAATCAATATCAATAATAATTGCAAGTACATCCTTTTCCGCACAACAATTAAAACTTTGTCTAATTTACTTCAATTTAAAACTATCGACTCCATAAATCAAAAACAGCCTGTAATATATCATTGTCTGTTTGATACTTTATTACTTCAATCAACATTTTCCTGACTTCCGAGACAAAACGCGCGCAACTACCTATAATAACAATAAATCTTAACTTTACCCTACATCTCACCGCCCCTGCCACGCTTTTAAACTATTATTAGTACTATCATTTTCATCTGCTCAAAAACGTATAATTTTCCGATTTGTATTACGCTTTAGAAGAATGATAAAAACAAAAGACAAAAACATTGCGTAACTTTTGCTATTATCATTATTATCTCTGCCTTTATTGTGACTATTACAAGTTGATGTTGGTGTACTCATCTTTACCTTGAAAATTCACAATTTGTTATTATTATTTTTTTCTTTCGTTCGCTTTACACATGTTTTATGGATCACTTTTGAGCCAACAGCAGCAGACTCCTTGGGAATAGGAAATTTTCTCAAACGATAAAAGATGTACTCACACTCAGCTCGCGTATATATACTTAGGCATGGTTCGCGCAAGCACTTACTTGCATATTTATCAAGACAATGAAAATGCAAATCAGACTAAAGCTCTCTTGGCGCCCTCCTGTAGTGTCACGGCAGTTAGATAAAATCCTACAAAATACAATAAGATTGTGAAAAATGTTATGGAAATTTGAAAATATTTCCCGTCGAGCGGGAGGCGGTTTTCAATGGAGAATTTTCCGAGTGACGGTATCATACGGCGGGCGTCAGACGAAACATTAAAATTAATAAGCATTAGGAATTGAGTTAAATTTTTTAATTAAGTAGTCTAGACTTATAGGTAGTAACTGTGAACGTGTGATTTGAATTAAAGAAATTCAACAAATTACTTCCTAGTTATCGAATGGAGAACATTGAATTGCAAAAGGTGTAACGCAAGACAAATATTTTAAATCGAATGCTGTGATTTGAACCCGGAATTAGAAGTTATGATTGATTTGCCTATTTTTCAATTCTGGGTTAGGTAAATAATTTTTAGGGCTTGGTGAAATAATTTGGCAAACCCCTACTAAAATCGCGACCTGTTTTCTCCAACACTAGATAATCTAAAACAAGTTGGGTAGACAGACCTATGCTCATGTCAGAAGGGTTTTGTACTCAACTTACAAAATGCAGTAACCAGCAACGGATAAAATCAAGAAACATGTCAAAGACGATTTTATTGGAGAAAATGTGAAATTCGAGGATCATACCATTATTAACAAAGTTGAAAGAATTGTGAATTCTGAGGTATTTGTTTTAGTTATACCCTTGATAATTTTTCCAGATTTTTTAGAAACACATTTTTCATGTATTTAAGACCTGTTTTGAAAAGATCTCATTGAGACCTTTCCAATGACACCCTACTCGACTACCAATGGTGAAAAAAATTTTTTGAGGGGTCACCTCCCTATACGGGGAGACCCCCCTTAAACCCGTTTGAAAAATTTTTCCACCCTTGAACTTTCAAGAGGTCACCACTTCTGACCTTTCCACAAAGTTTCATGGCTGTAGCCTCTATAGTTTCGGAGAAAAAGTGCTGTGACATACAGACGGACGGACAGACGGACACAGGTCGTGATTGCAATAGGGTTTTGTATTTTAGTACAAAACCCTAAAAATGAAAGTACGTCAAAATACGTCGAACATAATCCTTCTTCAAAGTTTTATTTGGAAAAAATTGTAAGGGTTTTAGGTGGTCTTTTTAGAGCTCCGTACATCCTAATTCAAAAATGGAACCCTTATAGGATCACTCGTGTGTTTGTGTGTGTCAGTCCCTCACAACCATAGAGGTTTCTATCAGTCCGATTGGTTGCAAAGTAATTGATCTGAGGCTAGGGTAGGTGACAGTAGCTGTCCATAAGAATCCACTACACGATCGTGAATATTTCTTGTAATCGTGACACCATCTGGCGTTGAAGCTAAGTCTTTAGCAGACCGCCCTCGCTTATTTTAGACAAACTTTCTATAATACGAAGCGAATGCTAGAGAAGCATTATTTTATACTTTGGCCATATATGATACATATAGGTAAATTACCTTTTGGATACAGTGAATACGGTGTGTGAAAAGTGAGACGTGATTATTTTTTGTTATTTCAATTTATAATGCCCGGAAAAACTCATGTATCCATTCTTTTACAGTACACATCATCAGGTTCAACGTGCTGCTTATTTCATCAGTACTCTCTTCAGAACGCATTCTTGGAAGTTGTTTGAGGTGAAGTCCATCAGAATCTTCGTCATTCCTTATGGCATGAAATCAATCAACTCAAAACGATGTGTTTTTATAAAACTTCTCAACTTACAAACAACCAAAAGACCAGTGGGGTAATAATGAGGCGGCAGGAAGTTGGCAGAACTGGAAAGACCCGCGTTGCCAAAATACTGAGCCCGCATCAAACAATTTACTCCAGGAAATTATCGTTATGCAAAATTCAACCTGCCTTTGTCAAGGTAGGCCCCATCAAAAAAATCAATTATGTAATTTATGGCCCAAATAGAGTATAAGCCTGGGCTCCCAAACTGTTTTAGCTCACGTTGCACGCAGGTTTTGTATTTTCTCTCGGCACTAGTTTAAATAGGGTATAAAGAAAGGCAGAAAAAACAATGTATTTACAGCCGGGAGATCGTGACTAATCAGTCTTGTCAGTTGAAATCAAAAACGTCTATGACCGCTCAAGAGATGCTGTTTTTTCGCTTTAGCACTACGGCTCTTTTCGTGCCTTCAAATAGAGATTTTTTTTCTTGAAAAGCCATAGCGCCTTGTTTTTCTGAGTCAGCAGACGTGCTTCCCGACGGCGGCTTTTCAAGAAAAAAGAGAATTGGCCTGTGTGCATTACAGAAACATAGAGTATCTTATTATCTTGATCAAATGTATTGGCACTCGACAAGGTGATATGATCAGTTCCAAACTTTGACCATTTGCCCGTTCAACCAGCTGCAATACATTCTGGTTATAAACCAGTACAGTAGAATCATTCGAAATAAATCTAGTAGTCACCAACGAGATTTGAACCAGGGACCTTTGGCTTATGTAGCGAGCACTCTAACTACTACACTACGGTCAGGAGCTGTATCAAATAGAAGTCAGTCGCACCGTGCCTTCAATCGAGCCAAATGGGATCGAACAGATACTTATTTGATACCAAAGGACGTGTACAAGCCCATAATAAAACATTTTGGCAACCTAAAGAAAATTACGATTATTTATTTGTATTTATTGGAGTAAATCAAAAGTAAAATCTGTTATTCACAAGCAGCGCATGGATCCCCGAAATCGCTTCCGGTATACTTATGCACAATTTTCAATATTTTGTCTTTGTACGTGAAAGATACCCATCAGAAAACTTTAATTACCTCGCAAAGTGAAAGACTCCAAACGGGCCTCTTTTATGAAGTTTTGTGAGAAGACAGTGCGGATGCAAGAGACTGCAAAACTTTACAAAATCCTTTATGAAGACTATACTGCTAAGCAAGACTCAATTCAAAAACTTTATGGCACCTTTACGGAGTTGAATCTGGACTCACCGGAAGTTCTGATGAATACCTTTTTTGGGTGTGATCAAGTTATTTATCAGAAATCTTCAACCGACTTGGTCATGCCTCCGCAAGAAGGAAGAGTAGGAAGAAAAAGTCAAAAAGGCAAGCGGTTTCATTGAATGGAATCTAACATACGTTCGACTCCTTCAATAAATTCAAATCATCGGGCTTCGATGGTTTTGTTGCTGCTACAGGTATAACGACGGTAAACCCCACAACAAGTTCATGCTGTATCTCAGGAACATCTAAATATTAAGCCTATTACAAGTTGTCAGAGTTACGTTGATTCTGAAATTCGAAAAAAAGTGACTACTCTGAGCCGAAAAGCGTCCCCACTGTCAGTCTTACTTCCTTGTCTGTAAAAGTACTGGCAAGCTTAAAGACTCACACATAAGACGTACGGCACTGAGAAAGAATTCTCTCTGCATTATACAACACGCATATCAACGAGCAAAATACTGCAAAATAGCTCTGCATTGCCTAGTGGAGAAACTTGTGGAGGTGATGGGCGGGAAAGGATATATGCTAGGGGTGTTTATTGCTTTTGAGAGAACCTTCGATTGTGCACCGTACAACTTCTTGTGTAAAGCAGGAGAAACTCATGGAGTTGAACCAGAGATTGTGAAATGGATCAGGAATATGCCCGATCACAGACTGCTCTTCGCAACGACAGAAGGTGAGGAATATGTTTTAGCCAAGGCGGAGAAGGAACGCCTCCAAGGTGGTCATTTCATCACTGCTATGGAGAATATTAGTCAACACTCTCTTATTTGGACTGGAGGAGCATGAATTCTATTCGCAAGTCTATGCGGATCACATAGTCTTGCTTGCCACAGGCAAGCATCTAAGGGCTTTTTGGAGGAATATGCAAAGTGCTCTGGACACACTGCTGCAATAGTGTCAAGACAATGGGCTTACAGTTAATTGCACAAAACTATTGTGGCTATTTTTACGAAGAAAAAGGAAACTGATAATCTAACAAGGCCCATTGACCA
The DNA here is from genome assembly GCA_963969285.1 of Odontomyia ornata. Taxonomy (NCBI): domain Eukaryota; kingdom Metazoa; phylum Arthropoda; class Insecta; order Diptera; family Stratiomyidae; genus Odontomyia; species Odontomyia ornata. The sequence goes on from OZ017740.1 coordinate 310,317,482, forward strand.
ATGGTTTTCAACATCAAGAGAAAGGTACGGACGAATGTTTATTTAAAGTTGCATCAGAGTAAAAAAGGATTTAAAAAATTAAACCGCTGAAGTTTTATGTTTTATGCGTCACAGTTTTAAAGGACAACACTTTCGAACGTTTATTTTATGTGCGTTGCGATACCAAAATACAATACCAATGATTGTTTGTTTTATTTTGTTTGAATTTGAAACGCTTCACAAAATTGAAAGACGAATATTTATTTAAAATTCCATCGGTTGCAATTCCACAAAAACAAATAATTTCTTGAAAATTCATAAAACGTGCAAAATCTCATGAAAATAAATTTTGAGTGATAATTTCGTCATAACATATCTCTATATTGAGCATTTGTCCTGTAGCGCTCACAAAATATATATGATTCTGACAACTTTGTTGTCAACTTCCCCACACATGCTTCAATATAGTCACCAACTTCAGGCTCAACTACCAAAATCAAATCGATCTGATCCACATCAACCTCAACTTTGTTGGCGAAATCGAAGTTAGTCACCAATATATGCCCACCCACCTTCAATACATGTTGATGACCCAAGTTGACGACTAAGTTGATCGTCAATGTACCCTATAACTCTACCCCGACAGGATGGTGTTACTATCTTGCTGCACTCAGAAGTTAAACATCTTAGGGTCACCTTAGATAGAAAATTTCTTTGGAAGGAGCATATTCTTGCAAAGACCAAGCCGCCTAGCAAACTGCTCGGACAATGCGAAAATGCTTTTGGCAAGTCGTGGCGCTTAATGCAAAAGCATATGGCTGTATGCATCGATTATCAGGCCGGTGATTTGCTATGCATCAGTGGTCTGGTGGGATAAAGCAGACCGCTCTTAGGCGTTGCCTCGTTGAGCAAAGTTGCAAAGAATTTTGTGTCTGGGAATCACTGTAGCGGTTAGCATAACACCAGGTCAGGCCCTGACCACCATTTTAAACTTGCCTCCCCTCAAATTTCTCATAAAAGGAGAGGCCCTGAAATCTGCTTTGAAACTGTGATAGCAGGAGGATACACAGGAAGATCTTCAGGAGGTCATAACAGCATCTTCAAACTGTTGATGAAATATGCCCCTGATCAAACATAAAGAGTAGAGCTCGATGCAGTATTTATTTTCAGGCCCAGAATACCTTGTCATTTGTAACAACTCTCCGAGTTTTTTCCGATCGTGGCATTATTTGCCGGCATTCTAAATATTCATGGAAAGTTTTCAAGACATCACCGCGTTCTAACTTCCGATCAACGGACACTTCCTCTTCATTGCTGTTGTTCAGACTTCGGTCAATGGAGCGGCTACCATCTCTAAAACGTTTCAGCGGAGACGTGCTTGGTGCTTCAAATACGTACTTTTTACTGTATTCAGCTTCAATCGTAAATGTATCCTTGCATCGAATGCATTTGTATTCTCGTTTAAATTCAAGTAGTCTACTTGGCCCAAATCGTACAACATTCCCTTTAAACCTGGACTAATTGACCACATTATCATTTCCAGGAAATGGTCTTTTCAGAGGTCCATCAAGTTGTGGTAAATTTACAAATCGAACGTGACTATTTTCTTTTATAAGAAATCCTACTTCATTAAAATTGTTTCCCTCCATTAGTGCCTTTTGTGCATCTAGAAAAGCTTTATCCCATTTCGGCACTGCATCCTAAACATTTTGCAAAACTTCATTGAATAATTGTGGTCGATTACGCTGCAAGTGGGTGAGGTTAACATTTATTGAAACATGCACACTATCGTTTCCGTCATTCAATAAATTTGTAATATCATCACTATGAAATTCTTTTAAATATTCAAGCATTTCTACTTTTACTCATGCTATAAATTAATATTGACACATATGTTGTTTTGGTTTACAAAACTATTTCACTTACTGAAAACAGTTCTCATGCCCGGGTTATTTAGATTTTGGGGTTAAGTCCACTGGCCGGTCAAGGAATGTCCCATTTGGTTCCTTGTCTTGGTAATTCTGAAAATAAAAAGCTTTGCCTGATGACATTTCCCTCTGAGTGTAATGTTGGTGCTGTAAGAGGCTTCCTTACCTCGTTGCGAGTCGGCACTTAACGTGCCATTACAACCTTCAATCCTGTAATTCCTTGACCACCCGTCAAAAGTCTTAAATTCCCTATACCAAATTAATATGGTATGCACCGAATCACATATAAAATAAAATCTCCTTCTAGATCGCAGCTTATGTAATTTTGCGTCAACCTATGCACCACTTGTACAAAAACCCGCGAATATCGTGGCACGTGCCTTCGCTCTTTGACAGTTCCACCGACTCTAACTGCCATCAGCTTTGGGTGACATTCCTCGACTCAAACTGACGTAGGATGGGAATGTCATCCAAAGCTGACGTTCGCTCGAAAGCCATATGGCAGCGATGCGCATGTGTGCGAGCCGGCAGTGGTGTAGGGTCGCCTCATTACAACAGGTTACGCCAATCGCCAGGGTGAGTACTGTTCTGAATTTTAACATAAAATTTCATGTCAGAGCCCTGGACAAGACTGAGTGGTCTCATTCGGAGTTGCTATTTGGTGAGGCAGACAAAACCTTCTACACGGAAGACTTTAGGAATAATCAGAGAACTGGAGCAGGATGGTTCTTAAATCAAGATATCAAGAAATCAATACTAATAGGAATGCTGACTTCTGTGTTTCAGGCGGAAGTTTTGCTCTACTAAACGCGATGTTGTCGATTAATGATATTATACGGTAAGGAAGGCAAATCAATATTTTCAGTGATGGTCAGACAGGACTGCTTGCCCTTTCGTGGACCGAGAGAAATATCGAAAATTGTCCATGAATGTTTGAGTGAACTAAACTCAGTAGGGGGATACGATTTGCTCAGGTTTTTCTGGGTTCCAGAGCAAAAAGACTTCGAGGCCAATGAGAAATCTGACACTTTAGCAAAGGAGAGCTCTGAGACCTTGCCCTACAGCCGAGAACTCTGTAAAGTAGTCCCCCCTCTCATGTCATTCCGTAGATATACTCCTGGTATCTTATCTATAAAAAATATTCTGTAATTTTCTTTCGCTTTAAGCGATTCAAAGTTTCTAAACCAATTCCGTTTTCAATTTTGAATAATGAAAAGAAAATATCATCATCTACATTTACTGCATTGTTCTATAAAAGATTTTAAAGTTTTTGCTGTTTTCTTTACTTTGATTACTGATATACACGCCGGCAGATCCTGTAACTCATTGTTTGATTCTTCAGCTATATCATCATTTTCAACATAGTGAATCACTGTGTCTATTATTTCTTCTTCTGTGAGCGTTCCCACTGTGGCTACTTCAGCATCGCATGAGACAAACTACTTGAAAGCAATTTCTGAGTTGTACACGCATTTATTCCATTCTTCAGGTGTTGTGTCGAGCTCCTTTTCAATATTTTCTTGAAACTGTGACTGGAAACCACAAGCTTTAAAACAGTTATTCACTGTATAGGATGCAACATATCGCCAAGCTTTATCTACCATTCTCATTACTTCTAAAACATCAATTGAAGAAACTATATTTTGCTCCCTATCAGTTACAATTTTTTTAACAACTTCTTTTCGGTAAAATGTTTTGAAATTTTTCATTATCCCCATATCTAGCGGTTGAAGCTGTGATATTGTATTCGGGGGAAAGAATCGAATTTTAATTTCCTTCAATGGAGGTATGTCACCATGTGCTATGCATTTTTCAACGAAGAGAAGAATTTTCCTTTTTGCAGTAGTCATTTGTTGTCTGTTTTAATAAGCCATTTTTTTAAAAGTTCTGCAGTCATCCATGCTCGTTGGTTGGCTTCCTAATCCATAGGTTGTGATTTGCAGCCCGCGAAGCAACAAGGTTTCTTTGATTTGCCAATCATTAATGGCTTCAGTTTTTCTGTACCGGTAGAATTTGCACAAAGAAGAATCATTAGCCTTTCCTTACTGTGTTTCCCCCATAGTATTTTTCATTCTTAAATGTTAATGTTTAAAAAAGTGTCCGGTTTCGTTGGCATTAAAGACATCATTGAGGTCGTATCCATTCACCAATCCTTGCAATGCACTCTTCGACTCTTTGCAAAGTTCTTTATTCACACGCGCACTTTCATCGCAAATTTTCTTGAAGGCCAAGTTATGCCTCTTCTTCAAGTTTTCCAACCAGCTGTTGCTAGCCTTAAAATTATTGATTTGCAGTGACCTAGTGAACTCTTCAGCTTTTTCTTTCAGTATCGGTCCACTTACACTAATGTTTTTATTTCGGCACTGTTTAAACCATGTAAGCAAACAGTCTTCTAATTTTGGGAATTCAGGTATTCTTTGTCTTTTAAATATAAGACTGGCTCCCGGTTCTTGTTTTTCCAATAGTACCGCTTCTTTTTTTAAATTGATCGAAAGTGTACTTTCGTGGATTCTGAACTGAGCTGCAACATCTTTCCTTTTCAAACTACTGTTCACTGCTCCGATTGCTTATCAGCATAAGTTAGTGTTCGCAATTTTCGTTTCGAATTCATTCACTTTACTTTTCTAATCACGATATGCACAAGACGCTTCCTAGAAAATAGCCTAAACTTATCATGACCTGATTAACACGTGCATGCACTAACAACCAATTTTCGCACTGCATTTCGCTGACATATGCTTTAACTTATACGAGTATAGGTCGACTTAAAAGTCGGTTTGAGTTACAGAGGTCAAATGCCTAAATTTTTCGTTTAAGTTATGAAGGTTTTGCATTTTAAGTAAAATAAGTTTGTGGGGAAGGGTACGCCAATTTTTTTTTAACTAGAAGAGGTTTTTACTTTATCGAGGCTTAAGTTATCGAGATTCAACTGTATTTAAATGACCACAAAAATTCATAGGCCTTGTTTGCGGTTGAACAAACGCATGAACAATATAGCTCGCTAACACCGCAAACACTCGTATCATGGCTGATACACCAGATCACTGATTTATACTCCGTTTTGGAATGACTGGATCAACTTTAAACACAAGCGGCTGTCAACCTTTCGTTGCCGTATAAACCATCCAAGGTTTGATTGATTTTCGGGGATAACAAATTTCTCTGTCAGCAGCGACATCGTAGTTATCTTCTTTCTGGAGCTTAATTATCATTAATTTTAGACTTTAACTGCTGAATAAACAAAAAATAATCTCATATAATTTCTGTCACTCTCCATCGTAACACATTTCGTTCCTTCTTTTACAAAAAATCCTGACTTCTCCTATCCTCCCATATCATGTGTTATATCTCAATAAACCTAAATTTCATGAACACGTTCTAGCATTGTACAAAATTTTCAGATGTACTCATATATCGTTACCGCCGTAATTGTTCTACCTGAAAGAAGAAGGTGAAATTTTACCTTCTTTGGAATAATCGAATTTTTTAGGGATTTGTACTAAAATACAAAACCCTATTGCAATCACGACCTGTGTCGGTCAGTCCGTCCGTCTTATGTCACACCACTTTTTCTCCGAGACTATAGAAGCTACAGCAATGAAACTTCGTGAAAAGGTTAGAAGTGGCGACTTCTTTTAAGTTGTTGGGTGGAAAATTTTTTCAAAGGAGTTTAAGGGGGGTCTCCCCCTATACAGAGATGACCCTTCAACAAATTTTTTTCACCGTTGGTAGTCGAGTAGAGTGTGATAGGAAAGGCCTTAATGAGATCTTTTCAAAACAAGTCTTGAAATAGCCGTATCTGTACCGTGGGGGCAGGGCAAGGGGAAAATAAAATCTGAAAAAATCACGCATGTAAGCCTTTGTGAGTACAACAACAAAAAATACGTGAGAATTCGAAATTCAGTCAATTTTGTTAGCAATAGTATGATTACGTTTTCTTGAATAAAATCTGAGCGGTACCTTTAAATTCAACCAGATTTGGTGTACAAATGGCTATACCTGCCCTGCAAGTTTCATAAAGATCGAATGGTATTTAACAAAGTTATAGCGGTTTGAATTTTCCTGTATTACTATGGAGCAATATGCGCTGTATTACTATGGAAACATATGGCTATGGAACAATACGCACTTTTCACCAACTCAGACACTACAGGTTTGCTAGGATTTGCATGAAAGTTTCAGGTATGATAGGTATCATGAATATCTTTGAGAATTGGTTCAGCTAGTGGTATCAGTAATCGTGAAACAAAATCGTGGCTGTTTTAAATGCGAAGATTGAATAATTTTGAGTTATTTTTCCCCAACGTCAATGCTTAAGGTTCATACTTTTAACACTTGATTCAATTTAATGAATGACTGAAGATGAGTACCTACAATTAATACTCATAAGTGAAACAAGTCGAGGAGGCAGGAGAGAGCTCCTAACAAAAGGGCTTTGTAGCCACTATAGGGTTTGAAAAAAAAATTCTGATACCGTGAGTAGATGATTACAGCACAGGGGAGTGGCCCCTGAAAAAAAAATTTCATCAAAGGTAGCCGATATAAGTATCAAATGAAAAGTCTTTATGAGAGCTTTTCAAAACAGTTCTTAAACTGACAGCTTTTGCTTCATTGGGAGCACCAAAAATGTGTTTCCCCCTCGCGATTGGACAGGACGCCTGTGAACTAAAAAATCTGAAAAAAATTAACAAGGGAGATATTTATGAGTACAACAATAATAAATACTCCAGAAGTCAAAATTATGGAGATTTTATCCCCATAAATAAATCAGAGTGTGTTCTTCACGTAGGCAAACGTATGTACCGTCGCTTAATAGAAGTAAAAAAAAATTGACAATTTTAGAGAAGGATAGAAAAAAGAGAAAAGGAGAAGAAAGAAAAAGGGAGAAGAAGAAGAAGGAAAAAATCCAAAAAAAACTGTAAAATGAGGTAGAAAATCAAAAACTGAGGTCAAAAATTCCCAAACCTAAAACGGGTAAATCGACTCTAAAATTGATTCGAGAATTTTCTGTGTTTTATAGTCTTGCAATTCAGAGATATTCCGAGAACATGAAAAAAGAAATTCCTGCCAACTATATTCACAAAATTTCAACTGATGCAGAACCTCGTCACGAGTATTGCAATAAGGATTAGATCCAAGCATTTGTGGCTACATTTTGCCAGTTTACGAGTCACTTAGTAGTGATGAGTTGCTGCAAAGATAACTTGGCAAAAATATTCAAAATAGTAACGAAAGTTACAACAATTTGATTATGAACATTTCTCCAAAAAGCAAGTTTTCTGGCAAAGATGTGACTGAAATTGCAGCGTGGATCGCAGCATCCATTTTCAACCAAGGCTCGAGAATTTACCTAGCTGTTATGGATCTCATTGGCGAAACTGCAATGGCTCTTGCGCAAAAAGTTGACGAGGACCGTATATCTCAAGCCAATAGCAGGTGCAGTGAGCAGTCAAAAGCCGGTCGAATTAAGAAGAAAATAGCTTTGGCCGGCCACTTACAACTATTACTAGATAACGAGGGTCCTCAGTATTCACCAGAAATGGCCGATCAAAGATAAAAAAAAGTTTTCGACCTTTTTTCAATTAAATTTTGGTCAAAAAACTTTAAACGCGTTTTTCTCGAAACTACCTTTTTCAAACTGGTACGACATTTTTCTCCGAATCTACTCGACCGATTTTAAACAACCAAAGAGCATTCAATTACTTATTAAAAATAGTCAACAATAAGCCTCTAAAAGTAAAAAAAAAAAACCCACCCCCCTTTTTTTACGGGGGTGACTTACCCCCAAAAAATGCCGTTTTTTCGCATTTTTCAGAAATATACATACAAAAGCTTCAATATATGAAAAAGTATGAGTTTTAGAGGCTTATTGTATAGTTTTGAGTCTCAAGAATAGAATCCATTTTTAATTTTTCAAAAATCTGTTACAGGAGGCCCACAATATGTCCTACCGCTTGAGCCAAGAGAAACTAAAATGAAAAAAAATTTAGAGACTGTTTAACAATGTCCAAAAGAAATTTTGTCCTTTATTAGGCCCACTTCATGCCAATTTCATTTTTATCACTTTTTTTGCCTATATTTAAGTCCTATACGCTAACAAACACGCCATTCAGTCCTGTAGACGTCTGTTTGGGGTCAAATAAACGAGCATACAATGCAGCTCGTTAACACCGCAATCACTCGTGTCATAGTTGATAAAGCAGATCACTAATTGCACTCCGTTTTGTACTGACTGAGCCACTTTGATCGGAAGCAGTTGGCAAACTTTCGGTGTCGTATAAAGCATCCAAGTCTTCATTGATTTTTGAGGATAACAAATTTCTGTCAACAGCGTTATCGCAACAATCTTTTTTCTGGAGTTTAATTGTCATCAATTCTACACTTTTACAGTCTGTTAAGTAAGAGCGTGTCCAGCATAGCTTGCGATCGGTAAGTGATATTGACTTCAATTATTTTTTTGTCGGTAGAAACAACCTCTGTCTTTGGCACTTTGAAAAAAAATGTCAGTCGAAGTCAATCTTCCGTCGGGAAAACAGTAAAATCGCGATCAGTGCCATTTACGCAAAGCGATTCGAGCACAGTTCCTTTGCACACACCTTAAAGCACCAAAAATGAACTATGTAGCGGCGGCTAAATACATTGAAAAGCCTGTATCGTTTGTCAAGAAGTAGGTTCAACGATTTAAAGAGTCGATGACCTTCCAAATCGTGGTTTGGTAGGTAAAGTGACCAAAAAGGACGAAAAGCGAATCGTGGCTTTGTTTTCGCGCAATCCTGACTTGTCCTTACGTCAAGTACAAGCGAAATTAAAGCAAAAAGGTCTCGAGTCATCACACGTCGAAATTCGGGAAAATCTGTGCGCAAACAATGTAAAATGGTGGAGTACCGTAAAAAAACCACTCTTGTCTGAATGTCACGTGGCCAAACGGCTCGCCTGGGTGGTCAGGAAAACATAGATCGCGATTGGGGTAATGTAATTTTTTGCAAATCCTATCGAAAACGTCTGGGTCTACATCAAGTAGAAGCTCCGGGGAAAACGTGTTTATACTTTGAAGCAGCTCTCCCGACAAATTCGACTCATTTGGAAGGCGCTTCCCCTCGAGTACCCCGAAAATTTAGAGGAAAAGATGCCTCGGAGATGCAAAGCCATAATTGATGCAGGTGGTGATTGGACTCACTATTAAACTGAAAGCGCGTTACCTCAGAATGTATTTAATGTATGTATAAGTCAAATCCTGTTGTTAAATAAACTATTTCAAAATTATGCTGGACACGCTCTTACTTAACAGAATGTAACTCCTAAATAGACACAAAATTGTCCCTTTTCAGTTCTGTTGAACTCAAATCAAACATTAGTTCAATTCCAGTGTAACATCTTTCGATCCTTCTTTTACAAATAAAAAAAGCGGACCTATCGTATCTTCCCAAGTTATATGTTATAAATCAATGAGACTAAATTTCACGAGCACATTCTAGCACTGCACGGAATTTCGTTCTGTTGTCTGATTGTTCAACCTGAGGGAAGAAGATCCGATAAGAAAATTTTTCCTTAGTATTTGTTGTTATTTGGAATGATATGGCGATAGTTGCTTGTGAGATTATTTAGACTTGTAACAATATTTTAATGAAAAAGGATGACGGTATACACAACTTATTACATGCGTAAGCCTGGTATTTTACAGTTGTCATTGATTATTTACTAAATTTTAAACCAGAAGTATTCAATTGCTTAGTGTGATTATCAATCTTGAAAATCAGTAAAAAAAGTTACCAAGCCTGGAAAAAGATACGATCTTAATAATATATTGTTGTACTACATATGGTTAAACAATATCTTCTTTAACAAATAAAAGTTAAAAAAATACTCGTACAAGCAACTGCAATTATTATCATTATTTTGCACTCCCCATTGAGAACTTAATTCTACAGACGTTTTAAGTAACCTCCTTTCATTTTCTAGAAATCTTAGAAGATATTTTGAAATCCCAAAAAAAAAAAAGAAAACAAATGAAAGTAAGGTGTAAAAATTTATAAATATTACCATACTCTTAAAAATGTCTCAAGCGTCTCAATTTTTGTAGATAATTAATAAAAATCGTTTAAACAAATTGATACGATAGCAGTAAAATGCATCAGTTCTTCTTCCAATGGTCCATAAAATGGTGATGACCATAAATTATCAGGCGCCGTTGTGATCAATTTCAACCATTAAATTTATTTAAATTTTTATTGAATCTCCGTATATGAATAGTATCAAATTTACGTCGAAAACCTTCAAATAAAATCAACTTTCTCGCAAGTCGTTGACAAAAGTAAAAATAATTTGTGGTTTACAGAGCAAGTTTTATTTTTGCTTGTTCTTGGTTTTGTTTGATTGCAAAATCGAGGAAAAGTCTAGGAATTTTCATTCGAATTCTCCAAACATACTATGACCTCTTGAAATGATTGTTATGATTATTTCCACCTCAATTTCGCTTCACACACCCGCGAAATTCCAGCACATGAAATTGAAATTTGAGTTCACATGCATATGATAACCGGAAATAATCTTTATTGATACGAGTATGTGGTCATTTGTCAGCCAATTATTTGTCTATTCTAATGTAAATTAGTGGTGATTGCTTGAAAGACATGTGAACTTGAAACGCGACTCATGTGGAGGTTGGTGTGTTGCAAAAAGAGCATCTTTCCATAAAATCAAGTCTAAGTTAGAGCTGGTATGTTGCCAGTTGGTTTGCTTCCCAGCTAACAAAAAATAAGAGAAGAATAAAAGTTTGATTAGAGGTAGCTGTGGAAAATTAACAATTATGATTTTATGGGCGCAATGGGATGGCGGAGGTTGTTGAAATTCGGTCACGAAACCAGCTTAGCATCTGTCTAGAAGGTCATAAGCACACACAACACTCGTGTGGAGTTTGTTGCAAATGATGAATGTAATATACGAGTACAAGAGAAGGTTGGATTCTGCTGTTCGTTCATTCATTCACCAGTTAGTGGAAAAATAAAAACAAATGAAGAAAATTACCAAGCACTAATGAGTAATCGTTACTTGAGATTCATGGTCTTTTCTTTGAATATTGTAATTCAGTTGTGATTATTTGCAATATTTTTCAAGAATGTTGCGGTATGTCAGTAAATTATGAAAAAAAATATAAAAGAAATCTTGATGAAAATTTTTGCAATTTCACATTTTAATGACATCAATTTTTTTGCATTCATTGCAAATCTATTAGAAGCTTTGTGCAAGCTTTTTATCTCACTCTTCAAGAACAAATAATGGCTCCCACTTGCTCCCAAATTGCGTTTAAACTCACAGCATGGTGCCAAAACCGAAAAAATTTGCAATTCTAATTTACATCAAGATCACAATCATCTACTGCTGCCGTTATTTCATTTTCGTTAAAACAAAAAACCACTAAAATGTTAACATGACTTAATTTCGCACAAATTAGTTCCAAGCAAGCAATCCAAGCTCGCCGAAGCAAGCAAAAGCCACACAAAAAAAAAAAAAACAGAAGAAAAACTTAAAAAGTTTTTAAATGGTAAAAAGACGCTTATTTTTGGGTAATTTTCGAAGCAATGAAATTATGCAATACCTTCAACCATTTTCGGTTGGTCCACAGAATACTGAGCAGTAAGCAAGCAAGTAAGCACAAAGAAGGCAAAGAAGTAAACTAGGTCAAGCAGTATACAAATAAAATGTGATTGGATTAACTGTCGTTTTGATCTTGAATGAATTTTTCTTTCATTTCCTTCCAACCACTGTAAATTGACTTTCTTTAAGTGCTGTTATTACACATTAGGGTTCATTGTATAAAGAAATAATATAATGCAAAAAGTACGTAGCGAGCAATTGGTTGGAAACTATTGATTTAATTTTAAAGTCAGAAGGTTGAGTTGGGCAGGGAGATGAATAAAAAAATAAATATAATTTTTCTACTACTATTACGAAGCGGGAATTTGAATTTTTTCCTGGGATTTTCCGCGTTGGGAATGCTAAGCCAAAGCTAAGATTATAATTTAAGCGTGAACAGTAAATGCTTATCCATGAAGTTGAACAAATTTTTACCGATGATTGCTTGAATCAATTCCAAATTAGGAACATTGATTATGAATTTTACAGATAAAATTGAATTCAGCGTAGAATAATTTTTTTTTCATTCACCCATGGTGGCTGTGATTTTTGTTAAAGTTTCATTTTGCAATTTTCTGCGGTAGAAAATTAGTATTTGCATTGAATTAAATTTGTATCGCTTCTCAGCGAGGTTTCAAATAAGTTCTTTATCCTTAATATTGCAATTATTTATCAACTTTATTTAATTTCTTTATTTTTTCCAATTTCAGGTTCAAATTGATAACGACAAATGTCGTCGGGAACGAGAAAATCGTCTATCCGGATCCCGTTTGGATCTTGCACAAATATGTACCGGTCTAGCGCGTGGATCATCACGGACTGGACGATGTATCGATTCGCATGGCAACTCCTTGCCCCCAGTTAGCCCACAACCAATTAATAATAATATTCCATCACCGACCACATCATCATCATCGTCATCAATGAAAATTAGTAATGGGAGTATGACAAAATGTGATCAAAAGCCACTTACACCATCAGGTGAGTTGAAATTTTTTTTGGAATTTATTTTTATATTTTATTCTGAGGGTATGGTCTCTAACTTCCTTTCATCACAAACTTATTACTCTTTTTTGAAAATCCTTAAATACACTATACACCCTATGGTTGGAAATTTATTTTCATAATTTATATTCCCAGTCATGTGAATCGACGTGTGGGAAACATTGACGCCACATTTACACATGTATGCAAATTACTACAAATTGCCATATGTATACAAAATGTTTTATGCATGTAAAAATGGTTTAGGTGATTAAATTTTAAAATTTTCAGACCAATATTTGCATTAACTACAAGTAAATTCAGGCAAATTGAAAAATATAGCTACAATTATTTTTAATCTTTTCATTGTAATTGAATCCCCAAAAATCGCATAAAATTTTCATTTAGGTATCGGAATACCAGCAGCAAAGTGTACTCGATTGTATGGAGCGAAAATAAAAGAGTAACCGATAGCGCTGAAAGTTATCTACATCTCTTTTTGCGTGGAAATTGAGAATTTCAAAATTTATTCGAAGAAAATTTTTAAAAACACGTTATTCTTCAATGAAATGCTTTGATATTTCTTGAGCTAGTAAATTGAAAGATATTCTAACACTAGGTTATAAGGTGAGAGAACTTTTTGCCATTAACTGCAATTGCAACCAGAAAATAAAACATTATAATTACAAAAATCAGGAAGCGAAGGCCCGAGAGGGACTGTAGTGCTAAGAATGAAAAGAAAAATTCTAAAAATAACTGCTGGTTTGACAGACGCGCCCGATGGCTAGCCCATGCTAGTGGAGGAGCCTGCCATCGATGTGGGCCATATACCCGGCCAGGTTCTAGCGAAATGGAGAGACCGTCGGATAAGATTTAACAATTCATTTTATTCATTCTTTCAATTACAACTAATATTAACAAAAGAGGACTTACAAGTTTTTCTTACTCAGAAGACCTTGCTAACATTTAACAACAATAATCACAGCTATGTATTGTTTATTTGCTGAAATTAAATGTTGTTCAGTATCCTCTTAAGTTTTGATGAAAACATGCATTTTATTTACTTAAAGTCAGCTAGTTCACTTCCAAATATAAGTGTTGTATTTTTATATAATTGAGCATTTAACTCCTTCGATCCTCTCATGCCGCGGTAGACCTACAGAAAACACAAATACAATTCGAAGTTTTAATTACCGATTCCCTTCCTGAGAGTTAACTCTTACCAATTTGAAATATCAATGTTCGCAATCCGTGATATTAACGCCACTAAGTTTCATTTAAAAATAAGTTTATTTGGGCACCGTCACACATACGCAAATACACGCTTCGGGCATCTGACGACTGAGCAACCGAAACCACAATGGGTGTGTAATAAAAATTGGAGGCTAGTTATAGTTATAAACTCTAGCAAATACTTCGCTCTAATACATGTACTTAGTCTCACGAATTGCGTTGCTGTGCCTTGCTTGATTTTGAGAAGACCATATCCTCAGCCAAAACGATAATACGAACCATTCATCGCAATGATTCCTGCATTGCGATGAATGGTTCTGAAGTGAGTTTAGCGCTAAGGACGTGAAAAGTCCACGAGACGATGATATTGATTTATTTCCTTAGCCAAGTGTGCCAATCCAATCACGTAGACATAAATAAACGCGTTTCGGCTTCCGAATTGACGACTTCGAACATGACCGCCTTCGCTAAGGACTTCTCCCAATGACATTCTACAGCAAAATTGAATTAAAAGCGATCAGTCACCAGTTCTCGTTGAAAGCGCGTCTGAGACCACGGTACATTACATGGTGTCTCCCTTTACGTCAAGACACACCGAATTTGAAGAGCTATTTATAAAGGAACTTCATAGGGTTCCTTCCAAAGTTTCTAATCAGTTGCCCCACAGTGCTGTTTACTCGGACACTTCAATTTCGGTATCCCTATCTTAATCGCAGCAACCACAGTACAGTACTTCGATCATTAAAGGGGATAATTTACTTTTCAAGTTCACTGAGAAATTAACTTCTATTTGTTTTGTTAATTCACTGCCCGTGTTTACAGAACAAATTCAACAATTCAAATAAATAATGACGGCACGACAGTCACCCTTTACACACACTCTTATGGAAGGCGCTCGAGAAACGTTTTCTTCGGGTCGGGTATTTTTGGGACTGGTTTTCTAGAATGGGTCGGGTATTTTTGGGACCGCTCTCGTATCAATGCATCACCGGTTCGATTGCTTTTCTTGAAATTTTAATGGGAAGAAAAGGAGCACATTTTGTTGGTTTTATAAATGGGTGAATAATTTGGGAAAAATTGAATCTTTCAAGAGAACCCTATCACGGAACTGGTGGAAATCCTATCACGGTAACCCACGACTACGGGGAATTAAGCATCGTAGTGTGATATGTTTGCCGGTTAGAATTGCACTGCACTTGTTTTCTAACGATATCACTTAATGACTTATCACAAAGAATTTGGAGGTAACCACGAATCCAACTTGGAATGGGTTTCACGAGTGGGGTGCCGGGATCCTATATGCGGAACGGAAGACAAAAGGAACCGCAAATTTTCACTTTCAAGGGAGTGCTCCTGAACACTTCACGCAGTAAACAAATCAATTTTTACCACACACGTGTACATTTTATAAACTTTAAAACGATTTTGGAATCTAATCATCCAATTTCCTAAATATTTCCGACTTTAAAACGCGGTCAAGAAAATCTGGCAATCGTTTCGCGTCTTCCCCGTGGCGCGGTCAAAGTCCAACTCTTGATTCATCCCAAAACTTATCTTTCTTCTGTCTTTCATCCCGGGTATACGGCTAATCGCATCAGCTGCTCACTCAACCGCGCGCGATCGCCTTCGGTAATTTAAGACACCGTTGGGGTGAACTAAATCATTGTTCCCATGTTCAAAATTTCAATTCGCAGTTTTAAAATTTTTTCAGGAAAAATTAACTGTAGTAAAGAAAATAAAAAAATTTTTAGTGGTAATAAAAGTTAAATCTCATGAAGAACATAATCAAAGGGAAACTTTTAAATATAATATAAAGGAAAATTGATATAAAGTTACATTTAATAATAATAAAAAAGAAAACTATTTTACAAATTACGATTGTGAATGGAAGTAGTTAAATATGTTTCTAAATCTGCAATTAAAATTTTGAA
Source organism: Odontomyia ornata (assembly GCA_963969285.1). Lineage (NCBI taxonomy): Eukaryota > Metazoa > Arthropoda > Insecta > Diptera > Stratiomyidae > Odontomyia > Odontomyia ornata. Next base: position 310,333,170 of record OZ017740.1, read on the forward strand.
TAGAAAATAGGAAGGTTTTCGAGCAGTCTGCTTGTGTGACTGCTCGATTACTACATATTCTAGAAAAAACATGGTTCATTCGTGGAAAGGAAAAAGTTGTTACGTCAAACTATGAGACAAATTCTCATGCATGAATTTATTTGCCTTACTTTGCTGTGCTATTGTCTGAGACTATTGTATTAAATGCAAATATCAAAGAGAAGACATAGTTTACGTGGATCTCCTCAAAAAAAAGGGCAACGTGATGGTCACCGGGAATCGGTACAATGCATAACATTAACCGATCATGGGCTCCTCCCACTCCTCGGACAGAACAAACCTTTGATCGGATTTACGTAGCACTCTGCCTGGGTATTATTTCTTATGTAGCTTCTGCACTGAAGTAGGTAGTCCTATCTCAGGTGAGTGGGAACAGTCTTCCTCAAAAACTACTACATTTCTTTCCGTTTTCAGCAAAACCTCTTGCACATAATTATAGGGATTATTGAAAGAGAGCCACAAAGTGACTTGGAGACAAACCACGTTATTAAAAAAAAAAAAATATGAGTAGTTTATACAACAGCCAATATGTGGCCGCGTTCATGCCTCTAAATCCTGGGACAAGGCTGGTTAGCTGGCCTATCAATCCACGTGAATTGTATGGAGAGCTAAAATTTCACACGGTGGCCTTTTTTCTTAGGGCTTTGTAAAACGAATTGCACAATAAGAGGTGTTATTTTGATATTAAAAGAAAAATGCCATTTTTTAACATAAATGATCGGATGTTTATTTCATTATAAAGAGGAAGGTATGGTATATGTTCATAGTGGAAAATAAGATCAAGCAAATGACCACCATGACCACGCTTACAGCACCATAGCCTTTTCATGAAATTTTCCATAACCAAATCGCAAAGTGGCTGCTCTATGTCCTCGATAGCCTTACGAATTCCTTCTTTGAGGTCTTGAATCGACGCTGGGCTGTTGGCGTAGACATTTTCTTTCACGTGGCCCCAAAGGAAGAAATCGCAAGGTGCTAAATCACAAGATCTCGGTGGCCAATTGTAATCACCTCTTCGAGAGATAACACGGTCCGAAAACTTTCCCGTAAAAGATCAATAGTTTCGTTGCTTGTGTGACACGTAGCGCTGTCTTGTTGAAAGTTAATGTTGTCCAGACCAATAACATCCATCCAATTCCGGCTATAAAAAATCATTAATCATCTCTCGAAACGCAATCCATTCACCGTAACTGCTGCTCCAGTCTCTCTCAGTAAGGTCCAATGAATCCGCCATACCATAAACCGCACCAAACAGTCACACATTGAAGATAGAGAGGCTTTTCAACAATAACTCTTGGGTTTTCCGAGCCCCAGATGCGACAATTTTACTTGTTGACGAAGCCACCAAGGTGGAAATGGGCCTTATTGCTCAAGACGATTTTTCGTTGGAATTCCGGATCATTATCATGCATTTCAGGGACCCAATCAGCAAAGACCCGACGTTGTTAATGATCAACCGGCTTGAGTTCTTATGATAACTGAACCTTATAAGCCTTAAGCGCTTGTGGAATGCCTAGTTCCAAAGAACGACGAGGAATGTACAAATCTGGGTTTTCTTCAGTACTTTCGGCTACAGCAGCAATATTCTCGGCTGTTATTAAGTGACGTGCACGGGTTTTATTCTTCCCATTACTAAGTTATCGTTCCTTTTTTATTAATGGCGTAGTTTCTACTTGTCAAATGTCAAAAAATGACAGCTTCAAAAGTGACATCTACCGAAATAGCGGGCTATTCAAAATAACACCTCCTATTGGAAAACCCTTTACTTTAAAAACCTCCTGTAGAAAAAAGAGACCTCAGTGCAACATGCTTAGCATCCCATTCATATCACGCATGTTCACCGACAGATTGAACGTTTCTATCACCGCATATAGATAGCTGGGCATGCCTTCGTATTAGCTATATTATCAGTTTCTTCTAGTCCTAGAAAATAAAATTGTACGGGAATAGATCATCATCGGGTAGAATTTTTCAATTTTAACCGTTAATTGTTCTGCTATGTCCCCCAACTGAGAGGGCTGACCGTACCACTGGCATAGGAGGATCTTTCGAAAACTTCTAAGGTAAATTTTGCGGAAATCGGACCAGCAAATGGACGTGGTCTCCCGGAGTAATATTCTCTGACCTGTATTGACCAGATATCGTGCCGAAAAAAACCAAGAAAAATAAAAAGCGGTTGGCTGCTCCTTCTGTTCGACTATATATGCTACCCTATAATGCGTAATATCACACCAAGACATTGCAATATACAAAGCAAAACTTGATTAATTTTTCTACTCTTATGCAAAAAATTAACAATCGTCTTCTCAGTTTTTAAACAATTTACGAGTACATAGATTGTCATTCAATTTGGCTCTGGAGTACGTCATACGGAAGCTACCTGTCGACACGCGAGGTACATTACTATACAAGTCGAGCCAGGTAGTGGCCTATGCGGGCGACATCAACATTCTGTCACGGTCACTAACAACTGCCAAAGAACTCTTCCTGAAACTCGAAAGCGAAGCAAAATTAGTAGGGCTACAAATCAACGAAAATAAAACAAAGCTCATGACGCAGTCGAGAAAAAATACCCCAAATACACAAAATATTACACTTGGCGAATACAATATCGAAAATGTTAATGAATTTGTGTATTTAGGCACCAAAATAAGGAACACGGGCAATGAAAGAGACGAAATACGCCGAAGAATACAGCTCGCAAATAAAATATTTTATTCAGTATTGACGGTCTTGAAGACCAGCTGCATACACAGGAGAACTAAGCTCCAAGTATACAAATCTGTGATAAGACCTGTGTTATGCTATGGGTGTTAAAAATGGACCCTAATCCAAGCATCCGCAAATATATTGAACGCCTTTGAGCGATGGGTCCTGAGGCGAATAATCAGAGCGAAGCTTGATGGGGACCAATGGCGGATTCGATACAACCATGAGTTGTATGAAATTTTTGACGAACCGGAGCTCTCTAGGACTATAAGACTGCGAAAGCTGCAATGGGCTGGCCACATGAATCGTATGGACGAACAACGGACACCCAAAAAGGTGTTCGTTGGGAGAACTGAAGGCCGGAAGCCAGTGGGGAAACCGAGGAAACGCTGGTCTGACTCCGTCGACGAAGACAGTTCATCGGAGCTCGGATTTCGGAATTGGATGACGTGGTCAACGGACCGAGACAGTTGGAGGCGCTGTTTGCAGGAAGCGAAGGCCTGAAAGGGGCTGTAGTGCTAAGAAGAAGAAGATTATAACGGTTTTTTTCAACAAAGTAATTGATTCCTGATTCAATAAAAGTTGCTTTTTTTATTGATTATTTTTCATAAAGAGTTACAGCATTGTAGGAAAACTTGAATGGATGAAATCCTGCAAGGGGCGTCTTACATCAAAAGTTATTTATTCTAATGAGAATGCTTATATGTTACAACAAAACACAAAAAAAAAGCTGCGATCACAGTACCAGAAAAAGCAAGAACAGATGCGAAACCAAAATGAGACTATCAACTTCGGAATGAACCTAAATTGACGGTTGCTTTTAGGCTGAACATCACGAAACTCTGGTCTGTGTACGGAGAAAGAGGAGCCCATGATAAGCTTCTTTTGCCTCCACATAGTGATGTGCCAAACGGAAGGAACACGTTGACAATGGTTTTAAAAAGAACTGGAAAGTAAATTTGATCACAAACCAGTTGTAAAACTTAAGCCTAGTTCGCACTATGCTAGTATTTAATCGAGTAAGAGTACTTTAGTAGTTAAAATACTTGCTACCGCCCAAAAACCGCTCCCACTTTGTTCATCTACAAGTCACAAGTGAATGGTGTCTTGCAAGAGGGGCAGCCTGTGACGCAATAAAATAAACAATCTGATTAAGCTTATCGCAATAGCTATGTTAGTAGAGGTGGATGAGGAAATTAGTGTGATAAGTAAAAAGAAGCTATGGGTAAGAACTTGTATCAATAGGAGATGACCTTTGAGCTACGAATTGTCTTGCAAAGGAATTAGCATTAGAAAATTCCAAGGAATACGACAATTTTTAAACAAATTCTTTGGTGTAAGTTTAGTTATACTCGTAAGTCGGCATATTAATATTTTTATTAATTCCATCGATAGGTATTTTTTTCGTGGTAGTTTTCCAATGTGGTTTAACTTAAAAAATATATAATTTATATTCCTATAAATATCGAGTTTATTATTTTTCATTTGATATAACGACGTTTTGAACTGTTGTTTGTAGTCTTCTTAAGTACTTGTACAGTATACTAGTGTAGATTGTAAATATGTAACAAGTTTCAGTAGAGGGGTGCGTAACCCAGGGTAGCATACTGAGGCTGGCTAGCGCTCAGTCGTGTCATGGGTCTTCCAGGACACCCTCTGCTCATGCTGAGCCACCCTAGATATAAACACTAACACAAAAGAAACGGACGGGAGAGGTGGAGGTCATCTTGAGAAATGAAAAAAATTATTTTTCTATTTGAAATAAGAAAAATAAACACAGCAACAATTCATGAAAAATAATATAAAATTTAATGAATTGATTAAATGAATTTTGAAACCGATGCCATATAAATCAGCAAATATTCTTAATTAAAAAATATATTAATGATATAATTGTGATAAGATACAAAATAATAAACTTCAAATTCGACGAAAAGATAAGTAAAATAAAATATAAAGAAAAATGTGCAATTTACTCACCCCTATTGCTGCTGCGGAGCGCTCGGTACCTGAAGGGGGACACTGAAAATTAACTTCAATTTAAAATGTTAACGCTGCTCAAAGCACAACCCAAACCGGCCACTTTTTAGAAACGGTTAGCCTTCTCTTCGGAGACCTGGCACTATATTCATCCTTCACTGACTTGGTGATAATTAAATTAAAATTAAAGTTTGATTTAGTTTCACTTTTTCATTAGTAGACTTTTGTTTTTAATTCAGACCTCCTCTTTTCATTATTTTTGAAATCCCGACACAGAATGATCAACCTACATCGACTAATATTCGGTACCAATTTGCTTTCTGATTCAAAAGCTATTTAAATTTTTTTATATATCTTGAACCGTCACTGTTTTCTTCCGGACTCACCCCACTTAATTTAGTTTTTTTCTTTTTCGTTTATTTAGCCCACTTAATCTCCACTCCCACGCAATTTAAACTCCCTTGTCCCTCCAGAGAAATTTCACTTTTTCACTACACTTTCAAACTTCCTTTACCAACTTTTCGATCATTTCATTCACTCCAAAATCTCCCCGACTCATAATCAAGACTTTTAATTCACGAATTTACCATATCATAACTCATTTCATGAATTTTTCAAATCAAAACGCATACCCCGAACCCAAAATCAAAACTTTTATTTTTTTTTTTTGCAAATCGTCATATACTCGTAAATACGGAAGCAATTACTTCTGCCGATATCCCAAAAAGAGTGTTTTCCTGCGCTCAGAGAATTTGAACCCAGGGTCCCGGCAGATCCCCGGTCCAGAATCCACGACGCTACCAACGAAGCCACCTTCTGTTGATTTCCCATTCATCGAATTAGTAACTTCAACTATGCACCTTTCTTATGGGCATGTAAATAAAATTTGTTAGTAGGGAAGCGTGAATGCAATTTTATTAGTATACCAAATGAAATTTTTTTGTGAGAGAAAATGAGTAAAATTAATTAGTATGACGGTAAGAATTAGGTTTTGTTAGGAAAAAGGTATCAAATGAAATTTTGTTCATGGGAAGTAATGAATGGAGTGTTGTTAGTGGAAAAATAAAAATGATTATATTACTATTTTTTTTTTTTTGTAATTCAAAATAGGGTGAGTGTAGCATTGAGATGATGGGGAAATAATAGTTATAGGGAAATTGGTAAAATGTTAATAAAAATAAATAAATATACAGAGGGAAAGGTACAAGTGCCCAAAGCAAGGTGGAGATGTTACGGCGGCAATTTGAAGTTGCGAATGGGAGAATGCTGGTATGCCAGAATTCGCAACAAATATTCTACTAATTTGACAGGCTCAGACTTATTTAGCCAATGAGCTAATGAGCAGTGACACCCGCTCGCCTGATAAAAACAGAACGAAATGGATCGACTCCACTAAACTCCTTACTTATCTACTCGCCTAAATTTTTATTTCTCAGACTAAGTAACTAAATTATTGCTACTTGACTAAAATACTAGCATAGTGCGAATTAGGCTTTAAGGCTTGTTTGCACAATGCTGTATTTAAGTTGAGAGAAGAATTTTTCTTGCTTTAGCACTACAGCCTTCGCACGGGCCTTCGCTTAGAGATAGCTCAGATCATCTCGTTATCTTGATCGAATGTGTCTGCACTCAAAAATAAGAGCACCACGCTTTGGCCGTAGGTCCGTCTACCCAGCAGCGATACGTTCTGATTTTAAACCAGTACCTACGTATCGTAATTATGCGGGCTTATAGTTCTTCCGAAGAATCACTCGAAACAAATTTCTTTGTCGCCAACAGGACTCGAACCAGAGGCTTTCAGCTTACGCAGCGAGTACTCTAACCACTACACTACCCAGAGTGTTTTAGTAGCACGTTCAGCTACTAAATTACTCGTACTCGACCGAAATACTAGCGTACTGCAAACTAGGCGTAAGAAATGTCGTTCTGGGGCTTCATTCTCTTGGATGAGGAGTGCTGGTTGTCGCTTAGTACCGGTTTTTGTCTTAAAGACCGTACGGTTAGGCCTTATAATGGCAAAAAAAACTGTTTACCCAAGTCTTTTTTGCTTTTATATCGTAGATTTTACGGAAAAATATGCTTCAGAATCTCTTAAGGAAATTTCAAATATCTTACTTTTACAAAAAAAAACTTAGGCTTTGCTTATAATGATAAGAACATTCAGAATATCTGGACTTCAAATATTTTGAACCTCAAAACTGGTCATTAATAATTTAGACTTAACCATTAAAATTCAGCCAAAAAAGTGCACTTTAATAAACATTTAATTTCTGCATCCGGTAAGAAGTCTTTAATACACCATGACTGTATGAAATATCCTTTAAAGTACATACGCCATTTCAGTCACATATCGCCACCCATCAGAATGCATTCTGCAAATTTCCATGCACCAAACACAGTGGCAACAAAGTGCAAGTGTACACACGCAACTTTAACACCAATCCGCCTATACAATATTTATGCATATATGAACAGCATAAGCTCATAAAAATAATCATAAAAAACAAAAATGCAGAAGAACAAAAATGATAATGATTATGCATGCAAGGTGAATTCTTTAATGTTTTCTGATGCGAAAAAATACGTTCAAGTGTTGGCGCTCTCTTCTTCACCGGATGTACGGTCGCTACCATGTTGACGATGATCATGATGATGATGATGGTGGTGATAGCGCGATGACGTTGACGTTAACGTTGACGGTAATAAAGGACGAGGACGAGCATGAATGGATAGCACGTACGAGTATGTACATATGAGATATTCAGATTTCAACCAACTTTCGGGCAATTCGCCAAGTCAGGAAATTTGCGAGATGATTTTATTACACAATATTCTGGGAGGAAAAAAGGTTCAGAGTTCTATAGGATGTTACTTTACTTGCGCCGTCTGGAATTTGGAAGTGATAGCTTTTATGTATTCCCACTCTCTTTGATATGGTTTTTGATTTGGAATTCTATTTTTGCATACAAATAATTTCAGCACGTTTCTGAATGATGTTGGTAGAATTGGGTATGCAAGGAAATGATAAAAGTCGATACATTTTCAGTTATGGCTTCATATGTTGAATTGTAGCAAATTTTGAAAGAATTGTGTTCGGTTTCTTGATGATGCTGTCTGAAAATTTTTTTTTGAATTTCAAATTTTCAACTGAATTAAATGAGCGCGGAACTTTTTGAGGTTTGGAATTTGATATTAATTGGTAATACCTCGTACTATATTACGGTCATCTACTATACTATCATCTTGTCACATTTACTGTCAAATTATCGATTGTCACTTATCTGGGAAATATCTTCTTTGCAGAAACATTTTTGACTATTCTTAACAAATAAAATCCAGCTTCATTGAACGTGGCGATATTACCTTTTAATAAAAATAAATCAGAAAAGCTTTTACCACAAGTCCTGCTGATTTCAAATTTTTGATTTTTCCAACGAATTTTTTCTCAACATTTAAATTTTTAGGATACGAAGCATTGTTTTCATCTTTGCAGATCACAGTTTTACAAGTTAATACATCATAACTTCCTTTCACCCTAACGCATGACATAACGCCGTATTAATAAATAGCAATCACAAAGACAACAATTCTTGCAATCATTGACAATTGTACAACTCAGTGCCATCTTTTGAATCTAATAATAAACTTTGCCATCTTACAGTACTCGCACTCGTATACCTGCATCATCTCAAATGCAACTGCAATAGATACATTAGTGACCTTCGATTGTTGCATTCTACTGCAGTTGACCTTACTAGCAAATCATGAAGAAGTTCGCGTATCAGTCTTTTGCAATCGTCATAAGCTACACATTTAGTTTTGAGTATCTCGAAAAGTATTAGATAATACTCGTATGAGCGTAGTTTAATGCATCTATAAGATGATGTTAAATACTCGAGATTGAATATGATAGAAATTTATTACTATTGTTATTATTACTCTGTAAATATGTATTTTTCTTTGTCGTAGTTTCCGACTGAGTAAACTTGAAGAGAAGATAATATGTGTAAATGTTGCGTATGTTATTCAGGTACTTTGACCTGATTTCAGTGAAGAAAAGCATTGATTTGAATGAATTTCATTATAGAGGGGTTGCAATTTTTATCAATATTTTATGCATAATATTAGAAAAAACTCGATCGGAGGTTAAATAAAAATATTAGATAGTCTAAAAAGTATTGAGCCTTTTTTGTTACTAGATGGTGTTCGTTGTCATATATCGAGCAATACTAATCAGATTGAGTCAAATTGATATGCGTCTGAAAGGCGACATTCCAGTCTACAATTTGTATATGGACAGTTTTGTATTTCGTCATTCGTGTCAAAAATTGTATACATTTAAAAATGAGTGAAATTTTTGAAAAAATTCGTTATATTTTACAATATCACTACGATCAACGTGAGAATGCATCGCAGGCTCGTGAAAAAATTTGTGGTATCTACGGTCAAAATAGTTTATACAAAGCCACAGCCAAGAGATGCTTCGCTCGCTTACGTTCTGGAAATTTTGATGTCAAAGATGCACCTCGCTCAGGTCGACCAATCACTGAAAAAGTTGATGAAATCTTACAAAAAATTCAGGCAGACCGACACATAAGCAGCCATGACATTCCTAAGGAACTGAATATCCATCACCAAACAGTTTTGAGCCATTTGCGTAAGGCTGGATATACAAAAACACAAAAAAATTGGTCGACCGAATTTCTATTTGCGAAATGCTAATAAACCGCTAAGAAATCGAGCCATTTTTAAAGCAAATCATTACAGGTGATAAAAAATGAGTAAGATACGAGATTGTCGTTCAAAAAAGATCATGCTCAAAAAAAGGTGAATCATCACGAACGACTTCAAAGCCAGGATTGACGCCAAATAAGGTTATGGTGGGGTTGGAAGGGAATTGCTTATCATGAGGTGCTAGAACCTTGCCAAACACTCAATTTGGCTCTGTACTGTCAGCAATTAACCAAATTGCAACAAGCAATTCAAAAAAACCGGCCATCATGACAATGTCAGATCACACACAACTTTGATGACCCGGCAAAAATTGACAGAGCTTGGCTGGGAAGTTTTGATGCATCCACCGTATAGTCCACACCTTGCGACATCAGACTACCATTTGTTTCGGTCCCTGCAAAACTTCCTTAATGAAAAGAAATTCACTTCATAAAGGGACTGTGAAAGTCACTTGGCCAAGTTTTTCGCCCATAAACCACAGAAGTTTTACACAGATGGAATAATGGTTCAACCCAAAAAATGGCAAAAGTTCATAGATAATAATGGACAATATGTACTTAAATAAAATCAATTTTGAATAAAAGTAATATTCAATCGAAAAAAGGCTTAATACTTTTTAGACTTACCAATAAATCATGATGAATAAATAAAATGGCTACTGAATTGGTAAATTAAATAAGTCCAGTTGGCAGTTGATAGCTCCTACTCAAAAGAGATTTGTAATCATCCTAGGGTCCAAAAAAAATTACCTGATGACATCAGTCAATGGTTTGAATTATACATCCAATACTTGTATATGAAAGCGTTTAAATATATTCAAAAGAGAGAGAGAGTATTTTTCATAAGCATGTAGAAGTCGCCAATTTGTTCCAGCTTAAATAATTTTTCCGAATGATTGATAAAGTTGAACATCTTCAAGTTAAACATTATTCCTGAAATTTCAATGAAAATCAAAGTGTCTAGTGCTACCTCTGCAAATAAGAGGGGGTACGCCGCCGAAGATAACCTCAGCGTGACACAACAGCGGAGGCTGTTTTGAATCCCAGTTCGCTCAAAGAGACGGGCCGTAAGCGCCATTTGCCGACCTTTTAACTGAGCCCCTCTTAACGGCCGGACGAGCTTACGGCCTCTGCTGCTATATTATTGTTGATGGGGTGCTTCGATCACTGTCTCTGACGCCTCTACACCACCAGTTACTTAAGGCGCAGCCCCCAGTGAAACTGAAAATTTGGGTAAACTTTACAGCCGTTCACCTCAGAAACGTTACAAATATTTGCAAAAATTTTTTAGCAAGAAGTCGAAATGAACCTTTGGCTCTCAAATCAACTCATTATATTTTGCAAAAAGTTTCTTGCAAGAGTTATTAAATTCAAACGAAATAGCATGTTTTCGTTAAAAAATGCAGTAGATCTCGGAAACTACTTAACGTACCGAGTTGATTTAAGTTAGTTAGTTAGCTGTTAGATCTAAATTATTTGCAGTGAATTAACTCATCAAAAATTTAAAAAAGTTTTTTGCAAAAAATTTTCTGTAAACAAAATGTGTAATTTGCACACACTGAACAAATATCATGCATGCACATTGATTTGTATCAAATTTCCACATTTTGTTCTAGGAAATTTTTTGCAAAAATGTTTTTTAAATTTTTGATGAGTTAATTCACTGCAAATAATTTAGCTCTAACTATCGAAGCTTAAATCAACTCGGTACATTAAGTAGTTTCCGAGATCTACTACATTTTTTAACGAAAACATGCTATTTTGTTTGAATTTAATAACTTTTGCAACAAACTTTTTGCGAAATATAATGAGTTGATTCGATAGCCAAAGGTTCATTTCGACTTCTTGCTAAAAAATTTTTGCAAATATTTGTAACGTTTCTGAGGTGAACGGCTGTACAGTTTACCCAAATTTTCAGTTTCACTGGGGGCTGCGCCTTAAATGAAATTCGTGCAAATCGATTTAACCGCCCGATGCAGTCACCACCCGAGCCGGGTATCGCACAATTAAGAACAGCTTCTCTACTTTCATTTTTATAATAATTAAACCAAATGGACACAATGAAGTATACCTCTTTTCACTACAAAATGGTGCCCAACGTGGGGAGAGAAAAGCCCGGCTGTATCATCAGTCGTGAGCACAAGACAGTCCATCGTCTCTAGGTGACCCTACAAGGTGTCCAGATTATTGGCGGGTAGGTAACTACTTAGGTATATTACACAAATCGTGCCCCAGCATCTCTAACAGTTTCCGGACGTGTGTTGTCCTCGGACATCAATATCGTTTGGACCTGCTTTGACTCATACCTTGGTGGCTTACCACCATTGCATGACTAGTAAGGCCAAATGATATTAGAGTCCTTATGTGTATTCGGAAGTTGTTATCCCGACACCATATTTGCGGCGGATTCTGATCTGCACCCCAAACCAATCGGTTCCCAAGTGTCTTTCATTACATGGATTTTGATTTCATGTGATTGGCTGCTTAGCTAGTCCGTGGCTATCCATGATAAGACACGCGCTGCTTGTGGGCAGAATTCACCCTGGGCTGACAAGTTGTAACTTGTGAAAACTTGCGGACGAAGGAGCACTTCCGAACCCTGATCCTTATGGCGCCGCAAGAGAGTAGTCCCTGTGAAGCAACAGGAGGAGTGTACCATTGGTGTCCTTACCGTGGAAAAGAACCGATGGAATAGGAAGACCGATTTTTTTTTTTTGAGAACGTAATTAAAAATTTTTATCTTAAATTTTTTGTTGATAGAGTTTTGTATAGCTCGCCACTTTCGCCACTTTTTAAATTTTTTTTTGTCTTAGTATTGTAATATTTAATTTTTATTTATAGCATTTTCAGCATTAACTTATTTCTAATTAGGGTTAAACTTTTAGTACTACGTAATGAACATTTCAGACACATGTCGGTTTTGCCTGCGAATTGGCGAAGAAATGTACCCACTGGGTGATTGTTTGATCGATGAAGCAAGAAGAATTGGTGTCGTTAGCTTCCTGAAAGAGTCCATCCAGATTGATATCTCTTTTGAAGATGGCTCATCAGACCAAATCTGTGGTGAGTGTTACAATGAAGTGGAACGGGTATACTCCTTCGTACGTCGCTGTAAAGAAACAGAGACAGCGCTATGACGGCTCAAATCAGCACGACGACCTCAGGAACCTGTTATGAACCGGACGACTCTGATTGGGAGAACAGACTACCATCCGTCTGAGGATCCGGATCCATCATCTGGATACATGCCTTGAGACTCCTGGGATCCTCCGCCACGACTCAGCCAAATACCACCACCGACTCTAGGTTCAGTGGCTCCGCAGGAGCAACCTTACATGCTGGGGCTGGAATCTATATTTCAGCGCGGAGTCAAACACCATGAACTTAGAACTTTTCATTGGTCGGATGGAGTCCCTGGTCGAAGAAATGTTGGCAGGCGATCACACGGCGCTGGCAAGATACTTGCCGATGCTGCTTAGGGGGCAGCACTCGAGACCTACTGGCGGATACATTTGGCTCCATCATCTATACACTGGTCACGGCTGAAGGAGGTATTCCGCATGGAGTACCCTACGGTCAACATGGATGAGAGGGTTCTGGACAAATTTCATGCCAGATGGCAACGTCCTGATGAGCCCTTCCATCAATACCGGGCCGACATCCTTCGGCTGAACAACCAGCTGTCCGAGCCGATGACATCCACATAACTGCTGCGGGTGTTGAAACGCAACCTTAGGCCGGAATTTCGTCGCCATGTCGCAACCTCAGACCCACAGAATATGGAATCGCTGCTGAGGGCCGTGAGTCGACTAGAGAGGGTCAAGGAAGACCTCCGGGAACGGCCCTACCTGCTAGCATGGATCTGGAGGAAAACATGGAGCCGGATCACCTTACTGTAGCTGCGGTTGGGAATCTCACGACCTGCTGGAACTGCAAGCAAACCAGACATCGGTTTATTCCATGTCGAGCGGAGCGTATACTTTTCTGCTAGGGATGCGGTAAGTCGAACACCTATTTCCCGGACTGCCCAGATTGTGCCACTCCAAAAAACGGACGAGCGAGTACCCAACCACCTCAGTAGTACTCGAAAGCCCCACAGTAGGTTCCCAGCCAGCTGCCAATTCCAACAACCTTGACGATAACCCACCAACCGTGACAACTATGACTGCGGATGTTCCCTTTCTTCCGGAAGCCTCACCAACGCCAGTGTTGAAGCGACCACCGCAGTTACTGCCTGAAGAACCTCGGTAGCCCCGGATTCGCGTACTAAAGCCATACCAGGTTCGACTGCAGGAGTATCGGGCGGCTCGAGAGCGAATATTTGCTTCCAAAGAAGTCACCTTTCGCCCGCACAAAAAAAAATGGTCAACCCGTTCATAAGCATAAGATTATTTAAGTAATCAAATCATAAAATTAAATTTGTACTTAGAATCGTCTTCGCTGCAGGGCTCGGTATTCCAATGCTCCTTGAGCTATCCAAGTCTCCAAATAATCTATGAGTTATCCTCATTGTCAAATACTCCTTGAGCTATGCTGGTGACCAAAGCCTCCTTACTTCCTCCTTTCCCATTAGAGAAAGGATCCGCCAGCTTGAAGTTGCCTCAAGGCGTTGCAAAATGATACTTAGCCCGAAGTAATGTATCAAACGATTCCAGCCTAGGTTCTCAGGTTGACAGAATGCCTATTAAGCTACATCTTCCACTTTAATAGGGAACAAACCCGAAACAGCTCCGTCGCCTATGGCATGTCCAACCCCTTCTCCATATGAAGCTACATCATCCTCTTAATTACGAAGCAGTCATTATAGGTGAATATTTTACTGCTAATTTAGTACGTATCAAACACTTTTATTGCTCCACCCCTCCCGAGAAACTTGCCGAAAGCTGTAAACATTTAATGCGCCCCGAATAAAGCCATGAGAAGTTATTTTTGAACTTCTACGTAGAACTCAATATGACTGCTCCACCCCTTTCCCCGGAAATGCGGGTAATGTGGCTTAAGACTTCAGCTACATCGGCCATCCCCGTATGTCAAGAACCAATACAGATACAGAAGTGTTTGAGGTGGCATATTTTATTGCTAATTTATTGCTGGTGATATAAGCAACAAGCATGTTCCCAAAATCACTTCTTTAACCCCTACAGCGTATTTGACCCCTCCTCCATATTAAGCTACCTCATCCACTTTATTAAGGAACACTGATTATAGGCGAATATTTTATTGCTAATTTATTGGTAATTCATTACGCATGACAAGATGTTATTGTTCCATTCCCTCTCCGAGAAACTACCTCATCAACCCTTATCACGTATTCTACCCCCCGGGAGTTGTCAATATATTTTTGCACGCTAAATTAAGCCAGGGAGAAGTTCTTATTGAACTTCTACTTAGAACTCAATCTGATTGGTCTACCCCAGAAGGGCATAACATTGAATATGCCTACCGAAGGGGAAATGCAGGGCGTATAGCAGCAGATGATATGCTCTATAAGACTTAAAAAAATTAAAAGTAGTACTGTTGCAACCGCGGACGTCACCGCAGTTATAGACATTAAGTTTCGACAGAGGGGTGCGTAATCCGGGGATGGCATACTGAGGCCGGCTAGCGGTCAGTCCTGTCGTGGGACTTCCTGGACACCCTCTGCTCGTGCTGAGCCACCCTACATAAAAACACTAACACGAAGGGATAAGGACGGGAAAGGGGAGGTAATATTTGGAAATTAAAAATTAATAGTTTAGCAAATCATGACCGTTATATGTTATAAAAGAAGGAATTTACACAGCAAATTCAACAATTAACAGATACCCATAAAAAACAAACAGACCCCTCAATAATTTTTTTATGCCAATAAATTAAATAAGACATTAATAAAAATAAAATAGCAAATTACAATAAACTGGAAACATATGTAACAGGTAAAAGAATGTCAAAAACCAAGGAAAAATATTAATTATTTACTTACCCTCTTCTTTTTCTGTGGATCTTCGAGCGCTCGGCGAAGGACACAAAAAACAGAGGTGGGGTCACTGAAACTTTAATTGCTTGTAACTTAAAACTCATTAATTACATATAAGCGGCCACTTCATCCTAATATTTAATCCGCCCATGCATTTCCGTTAATTACTGCCTTAGTTTATCCCGATAACTTTATCTATTATTTCTTCCGCATAAGTTATTCAATATTTCTGATTGTCGTTAAATTTAAACCCACTAAGTAATTCTCACTTGTTGCAAAAAAAACCTTTTCTTGATAAAAACTTCTGATTCCCCACATGAAAATTCACAATTCCTATCTTCACTGTAGGATCAGAAGGTGACCAAGTCAATCACTTGGTACAGTTCACACGATTTAATGCTTGTTTTTGGTTTTTTCCTCCACTTCTCGTACCCACTAATTAATTTTTCTACCGTACAATAACCACTAAGCCAAAACCGTGCTGCTACAAAAATCTTTTATTCACTCATCATCTTCTATCCAACTCAACTGTTTTTCCACTCTCAAAACTCAACTTTATTTTATTTTATTTAATTAATTCACTGAACTTTCGAGTTATTCCCCGAATTTTTACAAAAAACTTTCTCTGAAACTGCCAAAGAATTCCACTCTCCTTCACAAGCCAAATACTAACTGCCTTTTTTCCAGCATTTCACACCCAGAAAATCCAAATCCAAAATCATTTCATTCCTAATTACCGCTGCCGCATTCGGGTAACGTAATCGAAGTTCAGTACACTTTGATTCCGCTACCCACACATCTTTTTGCATATCGACAACCGCAACAATTACCATTTTGCACATATAGGGCGATTTGCATACCCATGATAGCGTTTGGTTAGATGCAAATCATCATTTATACGGAAACAATTGCTTTTGCCGATATTCTAAAAAAAGTGTTTTCTTGCGCTCGGGTAACTTGAACATAGGGTCCCAGTGGACCCCCGGTCGAGAAATCACGTCGCTACCAACGGATCCACCTTCTGTTGACTTCCCATTCATCGAACTAGCATCTTCGACTATGCATTTTCCTTGATGGGCATGGAAATGAAGTTTGTTAGTAAGGAAACGTGAATGATGTTTTTGTTAGTATGAAAAAATAAAATTTGTTAGTGGGAGCTAATGAATAAAATAAGTTAGTATGAAGGAAGGAATTAGGTTTTGCTCAGGAAAATGAAAATGAAATGGATGAAATTTTGTTAATGGGAAGTAATGAATGGAGTATTGTTAGTGGGAAACTTTAAATTATTATTATATTACTATTTTTTTTGTAATTCAAAATAGGATAAGAGGGTAAGATTGAGATGATGGGGAATTAAAAATTATGGAGAAATTGGAAAAAAGTTGTAAAAATAAATAAATACACAGAAGAAAAGCTGGGAGTGCCCAAAGGAAAGTGGAGATGTTACGGTGGCAATTTGAAGCTGCGAATGGGAGAAAGCCGGTACGCTGGAATTCGCAACAGTACCTACGTTGCGGATAGAAAATTTTAAATTCATGAAATGCTTTAGTGCTAACAAAGAAGATCAAATGTTGCTTTCTGAAGTATCTTTGTTTCTATGATTTTTTTCAGTTTTGTATCAAAAATGTTGATTCGCGTGGAGAGGAGGCATTTTCCGTATATATCTCCTCCTCCTGCACCTCTTAAAACAAAAGTACCAGTTAACCAATTTTTCGAAATGTTTTCTTCAAGATCTTATGGATAGACAAGCCACAAAACAAAGATATGTAACGTTGAATTTGAAATATAATTAAGTTAAATTAGAAATTGAAATACATTGAATTTGAAATCGAACACTTGTAACAAGATACATGTACAAATAAGTGTTATAAGCGTTCATTAGAGCTGGGTTCAGCTAATGATTGAAGCTTTCTGCAATCAGTGTATGTTTCTATGTCAATTGTCCCTTATATTAAATGAAAATCAAAAATGAAATGCAGAGCGAAAAAGGAAGGTTAGTACACCTGAAAAACGTGCAACAATATTATTAAATTAAAAATTGAAATATTTTAATGATTTTAATAAGGAACAAAAATTTAAATGATATGCGAAGAGTCTTCTCAACACATAAAATACAGAGGTCTAACATTACACATATCTTCTTCTTCTTCGTAGCACTACAGCCCCTCTCGGACCTTCACTTCCTACAAATAGTGCCGCCAACTGTCTTAGTCGATTGACCACGTCCTCCAATTTCGAAATCCGAGCAGAGATGGACTGTCTTCGTCGACCGAGTCAGACCAGCGTTTCCTCGGTTTCCCCACTGGCCTCCGGCCTTCAGTTCTTCCAACGAATACTTTTTGGATATCCGTTGTTCGTCCATACGATTCATGTGGCCAGCCCATTGCAGCTTCCGCAGTCTTATAACCGTTGAGATCTCCGGTTCGTCAAAACTTTCATACAGTTTATGGTTGTATCAAATTCGTCATTGCTCCCCATCTAGCTTCGCTCCGATTATTCGCCTCAGACCCGTCGCTCAAAGGGGTTCAATATATTTGCAGATGCTTGGGTTAGGGTCCATGTTTCGCACCCATAGCATCACACAAGCCTTATCGCAGATTTGTATACTTGGAGCTTTTTTTTCCTTTGGATGCAGCTGATCTTCAAGATCGTCAAAATTGAATCAAATATTTTATTTGCGAGGTGTATTGTTCGGCGTATTTCGTCTCTTTCATTACCCGTTTTCGTTATTTTGGCGCACGAACATGCAAATTCGGTCATATTTTCGATAAAAGTTAATCTAAATGCCTCAAATAAGCACCAAGTCTTGACAGTTATGATGATGTCAGCCCAGTGCCACAAACAATTGCTCCATCAGTACGAAGGCATGGTCATGTTTCAGCTGAGCCCGTCCCAGAAACAGATGTGATGAGCTACGTGAAAAAGGTAACTCTAAGACAATGGCCGCTCAAAATCTGTTGCCAAAATCGAATTGTTTTCAAATTTGGACGAAACCGAACGATCCGACGAAATCAATGCAATGTCGCGGTGAATTGTTTGGCCAGAGAATATTTCATCCCATTGCTGGATGTTAATTTCGATGCCATCGATCAGAATGAAGCGGAGGTTTTTGTGGATAACGAATTGGTCACAACAATCGGTAAGGGCGATAGTTTTGTCGGATTCGTTTTAATTTATGGAATGAAGCCAAAGTCCATACCAAACCTGACGTGAAATTGTGGGGTATTGATCGTAATTTATATCAGTGAATTTTGATGGGTTTTCCCATTGTATCTGGCAAATGGTGACACCAGATCAAATACAAACTATCAAACCCCAAATGCTTCAATGCTAAATACCAATAAGTCCGACTCGATGGTTCTGCATCCAAACTCATTGCAAACGCTCGCAAATTTAACCTTCTATTTAAAAAATCGAATTCAAGTCTCCCTTACTCGGGAATAGGCGCAAATATTAAGTCCTTTGAAATGCTAAATGGAAAAATAACAATCAAAATGGATGAATCACGCCAACAGTAACAACATGCGTGGTAATCGTGGTCATGGAGCTACTCGTATGTATAACTAATTTTAATTTTTGCTTGTGATGAGAAATGGTTCGGGTCCATGATAGATTTCCCCGATGCACTTCCTCCAGTGAAAGTGCAAACACGTTGCCCTCGACTTTGAAAGGAAGAGCCGCTAAACCGAACTTTTAATAGAGACAGGAACTAACGGTCGGCTGCTTTTTAGGATACAGCACTAGGATAGTGCGGAGATTAAGTTGCGGAAAGATAGGAATAAGAATATCGCCGTAGCAGAAAGTGTACAGGAGCAGCAGCAGGAGGGAAAAGAAATTCGAGGAAAAGTCTAGCGGGAAATTGAAAACCTTGGACGGAAGGGATCTAGCGGCGAAGGCTTCTAGCGGAGGGGCCCCTAACCAACGTAGGAGGTATAAGAAAAAACTAACTAAAACTAAAAACTAGTGAATTTTTTTAGAAATATAATATAATTGTGTAATTTAGTAAAAAATAGAGTTTAAAGCTAATGAATTTAAAAGTGTATGGGTTTTTCATTTTCGTGAGCTCTTTGAATGAAATGGAACGGGTGGTTTGTTAATTGGGCGGTATTAGGCATCTTAAATGGAAGGGTCGTTCTATTTTATTAGAGAGTGTTTCAGGGTAGACGGAAGTTTCTTCCCTTTGACGGGAAGTAAATTTGGAAAAAAACGCCGGTTGGTGGGAAGTTCATTACCGTATTTGCAGGCAAGTAAATTGTTTTGATTTTTTTGCTTATTCTAAAAGTGGAAGGAAATTCGTTTATGATCGAAGCTTCTTCCGTTAACGGAAACTGTTGAATAGAATAGGTATTTGAGTACGATCGAGCGGAGTACTCTAATGAGTCGTGATTGTCGCTTGGTGGCTCGTCTGAGGCCCTCCTGGACTAAAGCGACTGGTGCCCGTGCACTATCGAAACTATAGGCCCCAACCGGAATGCTCTCAGCATAGAGGGTTACAAACCATTTTGCTCTCATGACTATGGTGAGTTTGTGACAACTAATGACTTTAACGAACGTATCAAATTTTTTGATAACGTAGTTCTTTAGGTATTCCGTAGAGTTGCGACAGCCATGGTAGTCTACAGATATGTGATACTCAAATCAAAATAATTGGTAACATTATTTTAAGACTTGTTTTGAAAATCTTCTTTGCTCAAGAGATCCCCCCTCTTCGAAAAACATTTCGATACCACAATTTTAATAGGCAATCACTTCTGATATATCGACCAAGTTTGGCGTTTTTAGCTACTATAGTCCCGGATGAAAACTGCTATGACAAACATGCAGGTTGTGATTTCAATAGGGTTTTGTATTCAAGTTCAAAGTCCCAAAAATTCCTGGTCATATTAAATATATTACATTACCTACTTACTATATATATAAAATATGACCCCCACACATTCAAAATTGTGCATGAATCTTAAAAATTGTGAGTTGGCAATAAAATTTTAAATTGAAAATCTTTGGATTTCTACAGAAATCATCATCAGCAAGTTGGTTTCCAGATATTTCAAGCGCTTACAGTTCCAAATTCAGTCAGACATTTTTTTAATAATTCTCCGAATGTCCAAAAGATCGAGGCCAATGCTAACGAGAAACTATAAAATCCTCCCGGAAAAAATAAAAACCAAACCAGAACCGTTTCAAAAACATAAAAGCCACGCAATTTTCCCCATAAACTAAAGTACTCAAATTTCTTTACTATACACACAGATTGCTTTCACTTTCAACGGACATACTTAAAGTGTTATGGCATTATTTCAAGCATTCGTCCTTGAGCCTTTTTGCTACCTTCGTACCACATTGAAATTCTTGCTCCAATTCTCATACTCGTACACACTTAACAAGTCTGCTAGCAAATCAATTGGGATGGGGTTTCGATTTTCCACAGCAGTTATAAGAAATACTTAGCTAACTATGACGCCAAAATGTGTATTGGGAGTGTCCGATTTCGTGTTTATTTTTCCCGATGCATAGAGAATTTTGGAAGAAAAGCGCGAAAGCTGAACTCAACGTACAAAAGATGCGATTAAGTGAATTAGGTTATGCTATCGTCTAATAGAAATTTAATATGCAATAAAAAGTATGAGCAAAAGTGGGTCAGACGTATAGGACTGATCTACTTTTACGAACATTTTTTACGGGATAATCTGAAAACTGTTTTTCATAAATTCCCTCATATCCATAAGAAAGTTGGGAAGCTACAAATACGAGTAAGCAGACTTATAGCAGTTCTACGGTTGTTGTAGGTAAGTTTTTCATTAAGTACTTACAACAGCAACATAATCAGATTTTATGTTCTTATCTTTGGTATAATTAAAAGAAGTCCCAAGAATGCTCTCAACTCATCCGAAACAGCGTAAAACTTTCTAACTACGTGCATTCAAGCCCAATAAATCCAAACACGTTCCGGGATAACAGACTTATAAACTCAAACTCAACTTTTGCTGATGGCGATGATCTGCCTTGACCTCATAATACTTTCAAAGTTGCTTGTGAAAAGCAAAGAACAATGAATTACGAGTATATTCACATTCACTTTATACTCGTATATGCGAGTACAGGTATAGGACAGTCATTTTCTCCTCCATTTCTATACCTTTTCTTAGTAGACTTAACATTCTCACCTATGTGTAGTTCCATATGTGGCTGTAGAATGAACACCACGATAGACAACGTGATCTATTTTGAATAATCCACATATTCACGTGAATAGCTTCTGGACATTCATGCATACATGCATTTGTACCTGAGCGTACCTTGAAATAGTCTTGTGTCTATTTAAGTATTCTCTTTTGTATTCTGATATAGTATGCCCTGACAATGTCCGTTAAAGCTTATTCTGGTCGATTTTCTTGTTTAAAGAAAAGAGATAAGAGAAATAATGTGACGTATAATTTGGTTTTGGCAAAAGCTAATATTCTTGTTTCTGGTTTGATGTTAACAATTTAGGTATTCAGTTTAAGTCCATTAGAATGGAAGAGGTTGACATGTTTCAAACCTGGATATTATTTTATCAGTGCATTAGATGCCGAGTCAATCTCCAAGCATGATAACTTACTTTCACTAAGCTTGGATCACTTTCCCGGAAAGCACATTTTTAACTCAACCAATAATTAGGTTGTGTACCTGCCTTCTGTTCCGTAGGGTGTAGGTTCGATTCCAGCCAGAATTTGTGTAATTGTGCAAGGTTAATTAAAAATGTCAAATTGTGATTTCAACATATATTGCGTATTCGAGTGCAAACGGTCTTAGGCACTTAAGAGCGACTGAATGGGCATCTTGCCCAAAAACAGTCTAATTATCATCTTTTTGAAGGGTGGCCTGGCGGAAGTCTTACCTTAAAAACGGCTTAACCGGCCATCTTGCCTTAGAATGACCATTATTTCGAAATTCTTACTCAGAAGTGGCCTGCAAGACATCTGCCTCAAATTTCTAGTCGAGGGCATCCCACAAGAGCGAGAAAGTAAAAAATAGTTATTTTAGACTTTCTCGCTCTTGTGGCATGCCGTCAACTTGAAATTTTCTTTCCGTGACCTCAGAGCAAAATAAAGTTGTCCACTCCAATGAAAATGGTGGTCGACAACCATTGGTCTTCAACTAAATAAAAATTGTTGAAACTCTTGTTATCTACTTGTATGCCCGGCATTATTTATGCTTTAAAGGCTCAAAAAATCAACCAATCAAACATATTAATCTGCGGTTGTAATAAATACTGCGCTTGAGGCTACAATTTTATCCTGAAATATTGAGTACTACCTGAATCGAATATCTAGGACTCATTCGCTAGTAATCATCTTAAATGCATTCCTTATTTGGGGGAAAAAAAATCTTTTTAAAAGACTTGTTTGTTTGCAATTGTCGAATTTTAACGTTGAGCCTATTGGAGAATGTCCAATCTATCTACTCACAATATATTTGGACACTGATCGACCCTCTGTGTCTACGCACAAAAAAGGACAGTATATTGACAAACGGCCTACCCTTTACAATCCGAGCAAGCAAGATAATTTGTCTTCACTAGGTTATACTAATAAACTCTGTCCACCAATTCAAATAGCGTAAGACTTTAAAATTATTGTAAATTTTGGACGTATTGATTTTCTTAGAATTAAGTGAGAGCTAAATAAGACTTAGTCGTTCAAATTTACTGCGTCCGATGGCCTTGCCCATCCAAAAAAATCAAGAACAGAGTGGTTGTAGCAAATATTAGACTTGTCCCATAATTACAGGGTGAGTCAGCCTAATCCAGAAAGAACACGCAGTTTATAATAATTATGCATTACTTTCAAACTAACATCTACCACAAAAGTTATTATATCTTAATTCTAGGTATTCTCATTAAATTTATAACTCAATGTAACCCCTGCTTGCTTCAATCACTGCTTTTATTCTCCACCTGAATTGCGGTCACGCCTTCTTCAACTGCTCTCGTTGTAAATTGATGAATGCTGCTTCAACAGCGGCCTCTAGGGATGCCACATTAGGCTGTCTAGACTTGTTAGTAACCCGCTCAATGACGTTCCACACGTAATAGCCCGGGAGGTTTGAATCTGGGCTGTTGGGAGGCCAAAACCGGATGCGACCCACAGCTTGGTTCTTCAGTGAACACAAAAGCAAGTGACAGCGGGCAATTTTTTTGTTTTAGCAGCCTCAGACGGCATCTGTCGCACCTTTATTACGTAGGACGTGTTCTTCAGGTCCTCTTCGGCGATTTGAGACATAGAAGCCTTACTTATCCCCAAGATGGCCGCCATTTTTCTGAACAAGCTCCAAGGATCCTCCAAAATGAAGTGTCTTGGGCCCTTCGAACAACTTCCGGGGTCTTTGCTATCTTCTCCTTCGCATGAGTTTTCCTTGCTGGACTAGGCGGACCTTTTTCACAATTTTCCGCGGTCGCATACTTCTCGGTAATATCGTGTACTGTGGATTTCGGATACCCGAAAAACCTTATAATTTCTGTTGGCGACCGGCAAGCGCGAAAACTTTCAATAACCGCCGCTCTTTGATTTTATTCCGCACTTGATAGCACTAATTCCGCTATTTAGAATTCACGCACAAGTGCACACACGTCTACTCAGTTAAAGTGACAACAAGTAGCTCCTGTTATTGAGATCAGCTACAGCGGCAAATTAATGTGAAATTTCTCCGACTTTTGCTGACGCACCCTGTATACTTTTCATCCGATTTATGTCATGCACGTTATGCTTGCATTTTCTAAATGAATGTCTGTATAAAATGATTGAATCAAAATCTCGTTTGAAGTTTTAGAAAAATGTTGTAAAGCTTCAAAATATACCTAGTCCACAAAGCACTGTTTAAAGTTGACTGTTTGGGAGGGGCTTAATGATTTTTACAGAAAAAATTGCGGAATAACTTCTCTAAGAATAATCGAGCGAGTTTTTCTCTCAAAAAAGTATCAGAACATTAATATCAAAATATGGTTAAAACGAATTGGTTTTTTCTACTTTTCTTTCCTGTAACCTTCAAATGAATTCCGCTGTAGACGGTCCCAAGCCCGGCTGAGCAAGGGAGAGTGATCCTATTGTTTCCCCAACCCACAGCTTCCATGATTCCACATCCGAAAACCCCACGACCAAATGGTAGTAAATGGTCTTGGAGTCGCACATTGGGCCTACTGGCTCCTCACTGACGGCCCATAAAATATCGAGAAATGCCAATAACTGCAAGCAATCACAACTGTAGCTCTGCTACGAAATCTTACTTACGCCTCCTTTGTGGTTACGTAAAGAGGTGAAAGCGAGTCTTCCGCGCCTGATCACGGAATCGAAAGTAATCACCATGGCGCCGGAATACAGGTTGGGCGATGGGCGAACTTTCCACCCCTGGAAAACCCTACATTCTTTTGAGCCACGGTATGGATTGGACCTACTGCAACGACCTCGCAACTGCAAAAAACTATGGGATTGGATCCTGGAATGTCCGATCACTAAACAACCCTGGCGTTGTTAAGGACCATTTACAATAGGCTTTAAATTAAACAAACTGGCAATCCTGAAAACAAACTGGACTGGAAGCGATATTCAAGATATGAACCCGTACACACCAGTTATAAGTGGAAAGCCTGCTGGAAAGCGTGAATTTGAAGCAACCTTTATTGTGGAGAGGGAGTTCAACTCGTACGATATTATGTTTAAGGCAATTAACGAACGATTGTGTGCGATCCGTATAAAAGCGAAATTCTTTAAAATTTGACTGATAAACATAAACGACTGAAACGTTCTACAATCACTGAAAGACTAGTGGACTCATTGCCTACAAACGAGTCAAAAATAATTTTAGGTGATTTCAAAGCTAAGGTTGGCAATGGGCTATCATATCACATGGGCTATCATATCACATAGTAGTTGTAGTTTTGCTGACGTAATGATAAGAAGTAGTAGTTGTCAAAGATTTCTTTGATGCAAGGCCTTTATAATCTATTATATGAGCGAAAGATTTTACCCCTACTGGCTTCATGGGGCTACCTTTTAGAGCTTTTATCGTTAAATTACATGAATTAAGTAGTTTGTATAGCCTAGTGGCTAAAGCATGAGATGCATAAGCCGAAGGTCCCAGGTTCAAATCTTGTTGGTGAACAACCTGATTTAGTTCAGAAGATTTTTCGGACACACTACGAGTTTTCACTCAATGGTGATATGTACTGATTTAATCAGATCATATCATAGCTGAGCAGACACATAGGAGCATGGTACTGACCAAATCAACTTCCGAAAAAATCAATACGGTCATGAAAATGAGATACTCTAACTATCTCTAAGCGAAGGCCCGAGAGCGACTATTGTACTAAAAAGAAGAAAGACATGACATTTTGAATATTTTTGACAGCGTAATTTTCTTCTACGGGCCCAATTAACAGTTAGGAATTTTGTTTTTATCGGGTAGAGTAAACTCTGTTTGCTCTTCATACGTGCCATAAATTTTCACATTTATCGTTCTAATTTTTTTGTTATGATATACATTATACATTAGTTTTGATTTACTTTTGTTGCAGCTTGAATTATTATATTTCACTGATCATTCCTTCAAATAACAGGAAGAATCAATATTACTGGCTATTCGCACCATTACTTTCCTCTTGCTATGACCCTCTTCCGGAAGAAGCTTAAAGGCTCTGCTGGAAATTTTCACCTTGCACATGGCGGTTATCACGGTAATCAATTGAACTACATTGAGTGATACCATTTTTGCGTGACTGGTGCAGTCTTCTTCAATAGATGCTGGTGAATACTTGTAAGAAATCCTCTAAAATTGAAACGTACCCAGATGAGGGATTTTGTAAGTTGACAGTTATGGTTAATATTGGTCCCTACGCTTAAATCAAAGTGCCCAGGATGGGAGGATCAATAGTAATAGAGTTCTTAAAAATACGTCGGTTAGCGATGCTTCCAAAAAATGTTTTTCTTTGGTAGTTTTCTGGAGATTCACTCTCTAACTTTTCTGATATGATAATCTACTTTTCATATCAGCGCCAAGCAACTGGTAATTTGAATTGATTTGAATCTTTGCATTTACCATTAAGTTCATGAAGTTAAGATTACCTGACATAGATTCATAGTTTGTGTGTTTTTCAAGAGCAAATCTCTATGTTGGTAGCGTATTCAGTATAGACAGAGCTTTCCGCAAGCCCCCTTGAGTGGCTAACTAAACCAAATTACCTGACCCCGTAAGAAGTTGGCTTGTATCACAGTTGGTGCCACGACAAGTTTACATTTCGTCAATAAGCTGTTTCACTTTCAGTGATTAAATTGTGGACCTTCTAGTTAGGGAGCCCTATATCAAACAGTGGTTCTGGCCCTGAAGATGTGAAAAATTTAATTTTAATCTATGGTGAAATCGGTCTAGGCTTTTGCCGCTAAAGTTTTCATGAAAATCATCCTCTTGTACTATTTCTAAAAAGTGCGATCTTTTAAAATGTTTTCATTGAAATCTTCTTCTGCGTCTTAATATACTGATGTCATATGCGTATAGTTTGGTGAAGTTTTTCAGATTTGGGAATAGAACTCATTTTTCGAAACTTCCTCAAGTTGCAAACTGCGTTTTCGGCGAGTTTGATGGACTCTCTTCATCAGAAGCCTCCATAGTCCATCACCCTCGGGGCAGCTTGACCGCATAATCCTAAGGTGGGGAGTGGACCCATTGTTCAAAACACTTTTTTCGAATTTTTCATTGAAAAATGCAGTTTGGTTTATACTTAGAAGGGTTTTTCAAACGTATCTTTTAATTTATAGTTGATTTGGTGAAATCAGATTCTGTTTCAATTTTTACATACGACGAACGCCATTCTAAACTCTCGTCTGCCGTCTATTTATCGTCACTATGATTATCTGCTAGACATGGACATTGACCCTACTTCGAGGTATCTTATTTTTCAGAGCATGAACCAATTGTGTTTAAATCACGTAACTAGTCTAAATTAGAAACGGAAATAGCAGGTTTTAAATGTAAAGTCTGTTCTTAATCATCAAATCCGTTCCATTTCCCCAAAATATTCCTTGTTATTAGGTAGAATATTGAAGCTGTATTGTCAGTGAATAGACACCACAGTTTTCAGTCATACCACTTTAAATTGATTTTTGATTGCTTCATAATCATAAGCAATGATTTATTACTTTTTTTTATGTAAATTCGTCGGGCCTTGTTTTTTTGTATGAACAGACGCGTTTTGAAATGAGTTTATAAAGATCTTTCTTTTCCCACATCCTTTAAACACTAAAAATGATTTGAATGAGTCGAAATGCATCTGCCCACACAACAAAGCAAGGGCCGACGGCTTTTCAAGAAAAAAAAAAAAATAATTTGTCTGTAGATATTGCAATAAGCAAAATAAATAATTGATTTCTTAATTGTGTTACCATGGGGCCACCACAAACGTTTTTGTAATATTCTAGTGTGTTTTCCTCAAATCTGACATTTCCATCGGAAAGCTTAACATTTTTTAGCGTAAAAGTACCCAGAGAGTTTTGATGTACAAGCGCAATTTGTGTCGTTTCGACGAGTTGAAAAAATCAATTTGGCCAAAAAATGGAATTCTTCTTTTTAGCACTACAGCCCCTCTCGGGCCTTCGCTTAGAGATAGTTAGAGTATCTCTTTTTCATGACCGCATTGATTTTTTTGGAAGTTGGTTTGGTCAGTACTCCCGTGTGTCTGCTCAGCTACGATACGATCTGATTAAATCAGTACATATCACCACTGAGTGCACACTCGTAGTCTGTCCGAAAAATCTCCTGAACTAAATCACGTTGTTCACCAACGAGATTTGAACCTGGGACCTTCAGCTTATGCGTCTCATGCTCTAACCGCTAGACCACACCGACTACTAAAATGGAATTAATGCGTGGAAATGTTTGTGTAAGTTGAATAATCTCAGCAATAGTGTTTCAATTGGCTTCATCCGGCCTTTGGGTATGATGAACCATCCCTACAGACAATTTATAGGGTGGGACAAATACAGGTTCCTTTAAAAATTCAACCAAATGAGCAAAAGATACAGTAAAATGAAAAAATAATGCAATAAAATGGACAAAAATCAAGAGTTAATACTGACTCACTAACATCATTTTGAGCGGGAAACAGCTGTCAATGTCAAATTAACATGTGATTTAAAAAGAAACCACTCAATGGCACACCCTGCATAACTGGTTTAAGGACTGGCTCAAGGACAAATTTCATGAAGGTCGTCCAAAAATGGTCCTTACGCCTGAAAAATCGATGCCGTGCGTGAACTTATTATGCAAGATTATCATGTGACATACCGTGAGATAGAAGCATCTATGAGCATTTTTTCCTAGCCATATATTCAATATTGCATCAACACTTGGCCGTAAATAAAGGTTTGTTTGCGTTGGAGCCCGCATAATCGGACAATCGCTTCAAAAAAAACTGGTGTTGATTGGTGCAAAGAAATGATCAGAAGATACCATCGCGGTGCGTCAAATGACATGAATAACATCGTCACAGGTGACAAATTGTGGATCATACGTATAAACCGAAAAAAACAGCAGTCGAGCGTGTGGGTTTCCAAGACGAGCCAAGTACTGCGAAGCAAATGGTGGCCCGTTTCTTTGGCAGAAAGGGTAATGTGACTATTGTTCTGTTTCAAGAACATAGAGCGGGAAATTTTGAGTGAAATACGACCATTTATTTGCCGGAAGCCTTCGGAGAAACTCACAAAACGAGCAAGAGAAGAATCATTCATTGTGACAGTGCGAGCTCTCACACATCAGCTCAGACTAGCGGCAATTTGGCCGATCAGAACATCGAATTGATGGGTCATCTGCCGTACAGTCCTGATTTAGCACCAATTAATTTCTTTTTATTCCCTTACATCAAAAATAAACTGCGTAGCGAACGTTTTTCTACGTCGGAAGTAGCTGTTGAAGCGTGTAAAAGCCATGTTTTTGAAAATTGAAGCGATTCGAAAATTTGTTTGAGCGCATGTAAAAGTGCAGAAATGGTCATGAAGAATGTTTTGAAAAAACAATAAAACCATTTTTGATAAAATCCAAACGCATTCTAACACTTTTAAAGATAACTTTATGTAATTGCGCTCGTATACTTCATATTTAAAAACTTGTATTGTTGCCCACGTATAATCCACTTTGAAACCTCATACGCGCCGAAAACAAAAATATTCAAAATCTGTGTCATTGCTAACCACTTAAACGCTTTCAAAGAATACCAAAGCACCTCAAAATATGTCAGCTAATCTTCAAGCAACTTGACTGAGTGTTTCAGGTAGAATATAATCTTTTGGACCAAAAAGAAAGACTTAAATACTTTTTCCTTATAACGGGTTGATGTACCACTTCGTTGAAAATGAATTTGAGTCAAATTATGACGAACTAACTTATTCTCTCTCTTCTGAGCTATACTGTTTAGAACACCGTTTTCAAAATATTTTACTGAAAGGTAAAAATACAGACAGTCCGAAAAAGAAAAAAAAAATTGGTATGCATAGAAAAGATATGCTGAAAGTTTGCCATTTGCTATTTTCATTCTGATAATCCCCCACGTTCTAGAAAGTCTGTTGACTTTATAAGGCATTTATTGGTGCACAACAACAAGTGAGATTGCAAAAAAGTCAAATCTATCAAACTCGACTGTTTATGATAATCTCGAATATCTTGGAGTCATCTTAAACTCGATGTATGGGCGTCCTCATGATCTCATAGCAAAGGTTTTGCTACATTGAATTGACTTTAGTGATATGCCACCTAAATGACTCCAAAATGATCCATTGCGGAAGCGAATGAAAAATCGAAAAATTGGATGTCTTTTGTAATATTAAATGCAAGAGGTCTAACAGTAAAATAAATTAAACAGCGCACAATAAGTCGATATTCTTAAAAAAAGTAACGTCGCTTGTTTGGTGTCTGATATGGTGCTTGGTAGTAGTCTGCGTAGTGTAGTGGTTAGAGTGCTCGCTGCCTAAGCCGAAGATCCCTTGTTCGAATCCCGTTGGCGACAACGTGATTATTTGAATGGACTATAAGCCCGTTCACTTACGGTATGTACTGGTTAAAAATCAGAACCTATCGCAGTCGGGTGGACGGATCGACGGCCAGAGCATGGTACTGTCCATGTCACCTACTCGAGTGCCGATTCATTGATCAAGATAATGAGATATTCTAAATATCTCCAAGCGAAGCTACTGGCGGATAGTATCTTGATTAATTGTCAAGTGGCAGTCATAATTTGAACCAATTTGATAATCAACTCAAACAAAAAAAAGGGCCAGAGTCAACTGAAAGAAAAAATATATTCTCCGACTCGGACAATGTGAGACCTCATACAAATTTCGTAACTTGCCAAAAGCTTCTGCAGCGAGGTTTGGATTTTCTGTTGCATCCACTATGTTCTCCAGATATGTAACCTTGTATTTTTTTCTAAAAACTTTTCGATGCTAAAACCTTTACTTCAAATAAAAACATCAAAAATAACTTGAATCAAAGCTTTTGTCAGGAAGGATGAAAAATTCTATGAACGTGAACCCATGCCACTGCCAAAAAAATGACATGAAATATGCGCCCAAAATGGGAAGTAATTCTATTAAGCATTTATGTCCTATAAGATAATTATTTTCTATTTTCACAAAAAAGAAATAAAAGGAATGAGAGAGCTCCCGGAACAACACAATATTTGGTGCATTTGATCAAGCGTGATTATAATGCATCGTCTTACTGTCCCGATTAAACGTTGGCATTGAGATATTGTAGAATTTTTATGTTGTGCCTTTGGCGCAACCCTAAAATGTAATACAGCCACTATCATGCTTGGCCTTCATGCACATCAAGCTGCTATACGAGGTGCGTTCAAAAAGTATCGCGAATTTTGAATTTCCGCGGGTTACGTATATTCGAATTTCGATTTTTTTGTGGCGTTATGTTGGTACTCATGTCTGTCACTTATGCCGACAAGCTCAGCCATTTTGAATGTTCACTTAATTGGTGATAGCTGCTTTACTTGCACGTGTTTTCAATCGTCTTCGATTTTTACTTATTCAAAAAAATGGATCAAAGAACGTGTATCAAATTTTGTGTGAAAAACGAAATTAAGTGCGCGGATGCATTCCGAATGTTGACTGTGGCATACGGAGAAGCTACCTTGGACCGAAGCAACGTTTATCGGTGGTACAAAATGTTTTTAGAAGGCCGAGAAGATGTGAACGACGAAGAGCGTGCCGGACGCCCGAGCACTTCAACAACAGAAGAAAAAATTAATGAAGTGGAGAAAATGGTATTGGCCAATCGTCGAATCACCGTTAGAGAAGTTACTGAGGACCTAAACATATCGATTGGCTCGTGCCATTCGATTTTTATCAACGATTTGGGCATGAGACGGGTCGCCGTGAAATTCGTACCAAAATTGCTCAATTGCGACCAAAAACAGCAACGCATGAACATTGCTAATGAGATGTTAAACTCTGTCCGCGACGAACCAAATTTGCTCCAGAGGGTCAGAACTGGTGACGAATCGTGGGTTTATGGTTATGACGTGGAAACCAAAGCTCAATCATCTCAATGGAAGCTGCCGCATGAACCAAGACCGAAAAAAGCGCGCCAAGTTCGGTCGAATGTGAAAGTTTTGCTGACAGTTTTCTTCGATTGCAGGGGTGTGGTGCATCATGAGTTCTTGCCACAGGGAAGAACGGTCAATAAGGAATATTACCTGCAAGTTATGCGCAATTTGCGCGAAGCAATCCGCCAAAAACGCCCGGATTTGTGGGAGAACAAAAATTGGCTTTTGCACCACGATAACGCCCCTGCTCACACATCGTTGCTTGTGCGCGACTTTTTGGCCAAAAACAACACACTAATGATGCCGCAGCCACCGTATTCCCCAGATCTGGTCCTCTGTGACTTTTTCTTGTTTCCTAAACTGAAGAGGCCCATGAAAGGACGACGTTACGCTACGCTTGACGAGATAAAGACGGCATCGAAGGAGGAGCTGAACAAGATTAAAAAAAATGATTTTTTGAAGTGCTTCGATGATTGGAAAAACCGTTGGCACAAGTGTATAATATCTCATGGGGATTACTTTGAAGGGGACAAAATAGATATTCATGAATAAATAAATAATTTTTGAAAAAAAAAACAAAATTCGTGATATTTTTTGAACACAACATTGTAAAGGGTTTTCCAATAAGAGGTATTATTTTTAATAGCCCGCTATTTCGGTAGATGTCACTTTGGAAGCTGTCATTTTTTGACATTTGACAAGTAGAAACTACGCCATTAATAAAAATGGAACGATACACGCTTCAAGGATGCATTTAAATTTTTGAAATTCACTATAAAAATGGTGAAAATTTGGTAGAGACGGTTCATAAAACTTGAACATTTTTGAATCGTCGTGAAGCACCTTGTCGGACCGCAATACAGAAATTGGTGGGAAAATTCGAGTTTTTAGGACAACTTAGTCGTGCGAAGAATAAAACCCGTGCACGTCACTCAAGAATAGCAAAGAATATTGCTGCTGCAGCCGAAGGTGTTGAAGAAAACCCAGGTTTGTCCATTCCTCGTCGTTCATTGGAACTAGGCATTCCACAAACGTCATTACACCGTATTTTGCATAACGATTTGGGCCTTAAGGCTTATAAAGTTCAGTTATCACAAGAACTCAAGCCGCTGGATCATCAACAACGTCGTGTCTTTGCTGATTGGGTCCTTGAAATGCATGAAAATGATCCGGAATTCCATCGAAAAATCATATTGAGTGATGAGGCCCATTTCCACCTCGGTGGCTTCGTCAACAAGCAAAATTGTCACATCTGGAGCTCGGAAAACCCAAGAGTTAATGTTGAAAAGTCTCTCTATCCTCAACGTGTGACTGTTTGGTGCGGTTTACGGTCCGGCGGGGTCATTGGAACTTACTTTTTCGAAAATGAGGCTGGAGCAACAGTTACCATGAATGGTTTGTGTTATCAAGAGATGATTAATGATTTTTTATGGCCGGAATTGGATGATATTGATCTGGACAACGTTTATTTTCAACAAGACGGCGCCACGCGCCATACAAACAACGAAACCATTGACCTTTTGCGGGAAAAGTTTCCGGACCGTGTTATCTCTCGAAGAGGTGATCACAATTGGGCTTCGAGAGCTTTTGATTTAACACCTTGCGACTTCTTTCTTTGAAACCACGTGTAAGAGAAGGTCCACGCTAACAGCCCACCGTCGATTCAAGACCTCAAAGATGAAATTCGTGAGGCTATCGAGGACATAGGGCAGCCACTTTGCGATTTTGTTATGGAAAATTTCATGAAAAGGATATGGTCCTGTAAGCTTAGTCGTGATGGCCATTTGCCTGATGTTATATTCTACTATTAATGGCATACCTTACTCTTTATAATGAAATAAAGATCCGATCATTTGTATTAAAAAATGGCATTTTTCTTTTAATTTCAACATAACACCTCTTCTTGGAAACCCCTGTATTTATGTAGATCTTTCAAAGAATGACTCAAAAAAAGTCGTCAACGACCGGACTCGAACCAGTAATCCTCAAATTCTCTGGGTTTGATAAGAAGTACTTAAAGTCTTCTTTAATGATTTTGATTTAATTATGAGCTTCAAAAGACAAAACGATACCTTCCTTGCTGTAATTGGGCTTGACACTTCATCATCACTTAGAAATACAAAAACCATCTGACTCACAAATCGTTTAGTTGGCCTTAAATTTTCAATTTTGTTATTATTTTTTGTTTATATTTTCATAGACAATTTGTCGAAAGTGAAGACAAGGTTCAATTGAATAGGTAGAAGAGTCAGGTAAATTTTTTCTACTGATTTTTTCTTCTTCCATTGCCTATTACAATCTTTAAGATTTCACGCTGTGACTAATAGCAAAGACCCAATTAGACTGCTTGAAGGCAATCGTTTGCATTTATAACAATCCAATTTTACGTACACACTAAGCACAATTTATTACTGCAAAAATATTTTCTGCAAGGTTTTTCGGTTAAACTTAATATGAAAGAAATTTATGTGGGCATTAATTCGGAAGTGAGCTTAAAGTGTTATAACTTAATTTAAATTTGTTAGGAGGAAGCTGATCAAAATCTAAAAAAATTCATAATATTAATAATCAGATTGTAAAAAAGGAGATTATTCTTTTTTTCTAACGGAGTAAACAGCCTGAAACCATGTAATGAAAGTAAAACAATAACCAATTAAATACTTCTGTTAACCTCAAATGCATTCACATAATTAAATACCAACTGTAAAAGAGCATTACGGCTGTAACTTTCGACAAAACAATACACGAACAACTACGAAAACTTTTCCAGGATTTGCAATGAAATAAAGAACTAGCTATTAAATGAAGTTATTTTGCATGTTGAAAACTGGAGAAGGAAAAATTATTTAGTTTTTTGCAAACGCAAATTGTGTCTGCTAGAGGGATTTTTATGTTGGTTGAAACCAGGTTAATTGGGGGGAGTTATTATTGAAAAGTATTTTTAAAAGTTAAGGTAATAAGAGATGACAAAAGCGGAGTGCCTAGATAATCATTTCAAACAAGACTCCTCCAGTTTTTACTGAAATTGAATCCCATTTGAACATACCGCTTCCTAGCATATCGTCAAGATTTCAGAGTTCAGGGAATGAGATACTCAGATACCTTAGTAGAAAAGCTTGATTCAGATCTGATACTTGAAGGAGTATTGTTAAGTACATTTTATCTTCATAAAGCTAGCAAAACTGTAAATAGCAATAACGTAATTTCCGAAATTAGTTTAAATACAATATTGCTTTCCACATGCCAATATAGATTTCGTGTTAACAATTTTCAGATTAATTTGAGATTATTTAAATAGCCTTGATAAAAATAAGGAAAAGAGTCTACTAATTACTACCAACTATTCAAAGTGGATGAAAACTACCTATCTAATTAGTTTCATTGTAATCTCAACATTAATATCCATTCATATTTTAATTACAACAGATTACCATTGCAATGTTAAAATTTCTTTTAAAATTTCACGCTCATGACAATTAAAATTCAAACTTTCATCCAATTTACTATTGCAATTTTCATTGCAATAACGATTACTTTTTATGCAGTTCAACAAAAACCACATCCATCATTTTTGTTCACTCATATAAATTAGACAATAATGAACATTACTCCAACATCAATAGCAAAAACAACACAAACTTAGTTATAATAACCGCCAATGTCATAACCATGTCACGGTGTGATGTATTACCACCGCTGAACACTATGGAACTCATGGAGAAAGTGATCTTTTTTCCTCATTCCTTCCTAACTTCTTCTATCTTTTTTTCCATCTTTTGCGCCAATACAGACGCATCCATCAAGATCTGGTACTTTAACTGGCAAATTATCATTTTAACTAATACCACGGAAACCTACTAATAACAAAACAAGCGGCGAAAATCAAATACTCAACACTTAACTAAAAATGATTTTTACTTTCAATTTCAAAAAGTGCTCATTGAACGTTTCATTTCGCCTTGTCTTGTTTGTTAGTAGCGCGATAGGTATGAGTTTGCTGTTTTATGATTTCATCATCATCATCAGCATCACCATCGACAGCAGCAGGAGTGTAACACCAACACAACATCGATTCGAATGGCTTCATTTTGCGCCCCCAAATACCATTTCCATCCGGGAGGCAAAGTAAAATTTCACTATCAATTAAAAATAACAGTGGATTTAACAATTTTCCATTTAACAATCATCAGCGTATACAAGAAGAGATACAGATACTTGTATCTATGGAAAATTTATGTATGACTTCCATATGTTGCATTGCATGCTCACCTTTAATTTCATTTTCTCCAGGCAGCAATGAGCTACTCTGATTCAAATGACTTGTATGGATATGACTGTGATGAGCGTTTTTCATAAAGATTTTAATTTAACAGAAAAGCTGCGATTATGACTAATATACTATACTTGCATGAATATCTTTAGTACTTGAATGTATCTCTTTGTTCATGTAAGCACTCATATGCCCGCACTAAACTAAGTATTGTCTAAGCACATTACTCTTACTTACCTTCCTGCATTTCATATTTCTTGTGCTACCGTCTTTGGGAGTTTATTCCATCATCAAGAAAGAAAATTTCCGAATCGTTGAAAAAAAGAAGGCAATGCCATTCTCTAATGAGTGTTATGTGGTTTGGAGTTTTGGAGCTTATTAGGCTTAATGAGATTTAGCTGATTTTTCTTTTAAATTGGTGTTGAGTAAAAAAAAAACAGGCAAAAAATTAAATATTGGCTGGGAGGTCGTTACGTGGGATCTAATCCACCCGTGTCGTAATTTTGATGAAGGTATTTTTTTTTTGCTGGTAGACATGTTTTTCTGAAAGTACGGAACTTAATGGTGATTTATTGGATTGATTAGTGACACGGTCGTTTAAGGGCTGCAAATATTTTCGATTTATCTGAATGGATTGTTTATTATAATCATTGGGATACTCGTATATGGAAGCTTTTTTTTCATTTCTGCGCTTTAGGATTTTTTTCAATGAAGAAAAAACTATTGTTTTAATAGAAAAGGATATAACTAAGATCAGCAAATTGGTTAGAAATGTACCGAACCTAGTGGAGCTACTGGTGAAAAACTGGAAACGAAAAAAGCTAATAAATAATTGAGTGGAAAAAGATTTTTTCTGAAGTCGAACAATATGAAACAGATTGATGTAAACCAGATGTTAAGCTCCTAGCCGTATTACGAGAAAACAGTGAGTGTGCTTGAAAGTACTTTTAATCTCCTGCTCGGCGCACAAATAACATTATCAAATTTGGCACTCCCTGGTTGAAAAAGGAATGGAATAGGCGGAGCGAGAAAATTAAAAGGGTTAATTCCCCACATCTGAAAATAATGCCTGAGTTACACCGAAAAAATACTGAATACCATGTATTTTTCCGTCAAAGGAGCTCCAAAGTCAGCAGATGTTGTGTGGATGAGTAAGTTTCTCAAATTTGAACTTTTGCTTGAAGACTGTTCTGTAGGGTTAGTGCAACGCAAATACAAATTCTTCAAAGTCTATTCCTGAACGATATGCCTGGATGTTCATCGATCTACAAGAGGGTAACGAGTGCCAGAACTGGAATGACTTAAAGGAAATGCAAATCCAAATCTAAATCCACTAAAAATAAAAATGATTTCAGAAAATTCAATGAGAAATAATAAGTCTTCCACATCCAATATAGGTGGCTCGTCACAAAACACTTATTCAGTCCTTCTCTTTCTCTTCAAATGGTAGACACTTGGAGAGAAAAATTTCATCTGAAAATCAGGCCATTCAGATTCTCCTCTCATTGAACGGATAATTGTACCTGTTAATAGCTTCTCCCAAAAAACTACTGCACCATCATCTACATTTACACCTTACTCAAATTTTGTCCGTGGTGATATGTTGGCTCCATCTTCTGAGGGTTTAATCCATGTTCCGCCAGTTTCAGGCACTACGATCTCTGCTAGCAAGGTAAGTCACGTACTATAGATCCACTTAATCCACCTCCTATAAAGTTGGCTACGGATATGAAGGATAGTTTGAAGAGTAGATATCTACTTCCTAGACTGAGGGACCACAAATTGTTTGATTGTGTTCGACTTTATCTTGCTTACATGCACAAAGCGCCTGAATCAACCTGTTTTCATAGTAAAACCAAAAGTAATCTTAAAGTTCAGCAAGAAGGCCTACCTATTGACCCATTACGCCATATATTTGTTAAATATCACGAGCAGTTCGGACTTTTTGCTGACCAGGTAAAGATTGATCTAGAAATATACAGTATGCATGTGGGATCTAAATATGTCTTTTTTGTCCCAAAAAGCAAGAGAAGAATTTAAAAAGTATCATTCCTAATACTAATTTACCATTCAATGATATTAAGCTCTTTTGCCATATTCCACCAAAATCTGACGAAACCTCCTACGAGAAGATATGTTAAACTATAAATTCCATTGCTGCATCTCTCGAGAAACACGATTAAATAATAATTTTGGGAGACTTTAACCGCCCTAATTTATCTTTTACTCCTGATAAAACTGATAACCACCATCTACCAGTAAACCTCTCAAACACCATCGATCTTAATCTAACCATTGCCTTTTATGGTAATGACTTACAACAAGAAGCACTGACTCCTAACCAAAACGGAAACTGTTTGGATCTCATTTTTATCAATGCTTATGACGATGTTGGGGTAAGTCCAATCAATGATAAAGAGAATTTTTTCTCTAACACACGAAGCCATTTCGCTTCTTCGGTTTAACTTCCCATATCTGATTTAAATTTTTCCCGAACGTACAATGACTGTATTCTATATGATTTCTTAAATGCTGATTATAATAGCATTCAATTTTATCTTGCCAATATTGATTGGAAGTATCTTTCAAATTTAGATTTCGTAAAAGCAGTCTCTACATTCAATAAAATACTCTTCGAATGCATTGAAACTCATGTTCCTAAAATAAAGAAAAAATCCAAAGTTTCCAAATCCTGGCGGAATCAAAAGAACAAGCTCTATAAATTAACGAAGAGGTAACACCTTCGACACAAACCTTAATAGTAAATATGATGAGCTGGCTATAAAATCCTCTACAAGATCTCGCGAAGTATATGGTCATTACATCAATTTAACCAGGGAAAATATTATTCGTAATCCCGAAGTATTTTTCAATTTCGTTAAAATCTAGCGGAAAGCCACAGGATTTCCAACATCAATGTATTACGGTAAAAGTAATTCGGGTTGTCCTCAAATTATATGCGGCCTTTTTGCCGAGCATTTCCAAGAGGTTTTTCACCCGGTGACCATTTCTTCCAGCATACCAAATTGCCATCCAACGACAGCACCATTCATTGATGAAATGAGTTTGTCAAGCGAAGATATAGTGAACGCTATTAAAGAACTTGATGTTAACAAGGCACCTGAATCTGATTCTCTTCCTCCTAGATTTCTTTTTGAGTGTATACATCAGATCACTTGCCCTTTGCTTATTTTATTCAACGCGTCTTTATCACGAGGGGCTTTTCCATCTGTATGAAAGTCTTCTCATTTAACTCCAATTTTCAAAAGTGACAGTAAGCGGTCTATAACAAACTATAGAGGTATTGCCATAGTTTCAGCTATTCTGAAGTTGTTCGAAAAAATTATTTTTGATAGGCTTACCACGTTGGTTGAGCCATGATTAAACGAGCAGCAGTATGGTTTTCGCAGAGGTCCATCAGCTACAACTAATCTAATGCATCTTACCTTAACTATTCTCTGCGAAATTGAAAAAGGTAACCAGATTGACGCTGTTTATATGGACTTCAGTCGATCGAGTCGATTATGGAATTCTGCAGTTCGGTATCTCTGGGTCCTTATTGAGTTGGATTGCATCATACCTAAATAATCGAACACAGTTTGTAAATTTTAGGGCACTTTTTCAAGAGAAATTATTGCCTCTTCCGGAGTCCCACAAGGTCCTCTTTTATTCAACATCTTCATTCCCGATTTGTCTGAAATTTTGAAGTACGTACCTCATCTTCTGTATGCCGACGACCTCAAAAAATACCACAGGGTGAATTCCGATTCCGAGGCAATTTTTCTGCCGGCGAAAATAAATTCATTATTGAAATGGTGCAATGATAACAGACTTCAGCTAAATGTTGGAAAGTGTTTTGTTAGAAGCTTCTCGAGAAAGAATTCAGTATTCGACCACACTTACAACCTGAACAATTCCCCATTTCAAAACGTTGACCATATCTCAGACGTTGGTGTTCTTTTGGACAGAAAATTGAATAACAATCCTCAATACGATGCAATGCGTATTCGAGCATATAAGCAGCTTGGTTTCATAAAATATCGTGCCAAAGAATTCAAAAATCTATGGGTCACCAAGACTCTATACACCTCATTTGTGCGCCCCCCTCCTTGAATATGGTTGTATTAATATTTGGAATTTCTGCTTTGGGACTCACAGTGTCCGCATCGAATCTGTCCAGAAACAGTTTATTCTTTTTGCCTTGCGTTATACTTATGACCCAAGAGGCTTTGCTAACTTGGCGCCTTACCAGCAAAAACTTAATATTTTGAATCTTTCCCCGCTCTCACCTCGAAAAAACTATGTTGAGCTCCTGCCATATTTTAGATGGAATCAAAAAGATGATAAATGTCGCATCATTATCAAGCAAAATCACGTTCAAGGAAACTATTAAACGTACTAGAAATACTCGTATGCTTCATGGAAACCAACATAAAATTAATAGGTGTTACAAGATCTTCAATTCTATGAGTGAATATTACTCAATAACTTCAAAAAGAAAATAACTGACGTACTAAAATAAGTTGTAATTATTAAATATAGATTTTTTTTTTCAATTTGTTTAGATGTAAATATTTTTTTGCGATTGCCTTCTTTGGCTTAATAAATAAATAATACGCAAATTCACTACACATTTAAATGGTTACGTATGGCGCCATAGCTCAATTCGAGCCTTGACGTTCATTATTGCAGTTCTTCGATCGTCACGGTAATCTGATCTCTTTCGCCAGTTTAGTATGCCAACCATGAATTGAATCCTCCCATCGCTTTCTCGATTTTCCAACTGGACGTCATCTTTGTGCTTTACACTTTAACTTTCTTCTTGATAAGCGATGCTCTTCAATATCATCTATGTGACACGACAATTAAAATTTCCGTAGCTTTACACATATGGGCCTAGGTAGGTCGTCATATAATTTATCGTCGTTTCGAAGTCTCTGCTCTGCACTTCAGACCAAGAATTTTTCTGTGCACTTTGCGTTCGAAAACTTCCAGAGCATTTTGGGAATCCCTACCCTGGTTAGAGTCCAGGCATTGCATCCATTAAACTAGCACAGGTTAGAGTGATTTGTAAATTCGAACCGCCTTTTTTTGTGTGTATATCTCTGGACATCAGTATGGGAAGTACATAATAGTAGATAAGCTTTATTTTCCGATTTGTTCTTTCTAGATTCCATCGTTTCAGTTATCTTTTGGGTCAAGTTAGACTCATAAGTACTTAAGTTATCCATACTACTTATATCATGCATAAAGTTACCTAAAGTCAAGCTTTGTTGAACGGCTGTGCTTTTTCTTATTTGGGTAATGAATTTAGTTCTTGTTTCACTAGCCATCAGATTTATTTGTTTTGTATGGATTTTAGGCATAAAAAAGATCCTTATGCATCTTTCATTGTTCCTTGACGTCTTCAGAAAATTCTACTATATGTGTGAAATGTGTCCATGGTGTCTGCTTATATCTTTCTGATGATGTTCTAAAGCAATATTAAAGGAGACTAGGACAAGCTCCTGATTGATTACTCATTCGTTCGACTTGCTTCTCACATCGACGCAATTATAAAATGGCCTGGGTTTCACTGGATGGCAACACAAAAAAACCAGATCGACCATGTTCTGATCCAACAACGATAGGCCTCGAGTATACTTGACGAAGGAAGCCAATTGAAACTCGGAGCATTACTTAATCAAATCAACCTATGAATCTATGTCAAAGCCTTATACAGCGATGATAAGACCTGTACAGAAATTCAACATAGAAAGCTTCAAACGACATTTGTGGCAAGAAATTTCACGGAAACCCTCGACAATCAGCTCGCTCCCATCCTATCAGACACATTGCTAAAAACAAACAAGGACATATAAGTGAAAGTGAGAACAACAATTAAGACCATGACAGAACAGACGAGGGTTACAAGCCCTGCACAAAAGAAATGATTAGTTCGATGATGAGTGCCAGAATACGTTGGATAAAAAGAATAATAAGGACATTATAAAAATTTCAGAAGAGAAGCGACTAAGATAACTAGAACTAAGAAGAGAAAATACTATGACGACCAATTGAGAAGCATCTGTGTAAGTCTAGAGAGCAACAAGACAAGACAAGCATACAAAGTAGTGAAAAGCCCCGAATGAAGTTATCAGCCCAAACTCACGCTCTGCCGGGATGACATTGGCAACATCATAGTTGATGAAAATAGGATTTAGGAAAAATAGGCATCGTATTTCAAGAACCTCCTTAATCCTCCACAATATCGGACACTATCTTTATTCCCGGAGAGCTTTTATTGACCCCACTAACTATGAATGAAGTTTGCTCTATCATCAAAGCCCCAAAGAATAATAAAGCGCCGGGCGTATCTGGTGTACCTTGTTTGGAGCTCTTGGAGATGTGGCATCGCAACTTGACTCTTATAAGGTCGGCACACAGAACCCTATTCTTATAAGTTAATGGCCACAGACAGCACTGCAAAACGAGTGCTGATGGCCGCTCATTTTTGATATGAGCTTTGCACCATAAAATTAAATAGAGGGGAGTTAGAATTTAAGAGAAAAATTAAGTTTTTTTTTTTTTTTTTTTTGTGGTAGGGAGGTGAAGGCATTTATGCCCACCGAGTCTGGCAGTGTGGGACTCCCATGGAGGATACCTTTGGACTACCCACTAAACACCTCCCCTGTCAATCTGAGAACCTAGCCTGGAACCGTTTGACACATTACTTCGGGCCAGGTCTCGTTTTGTTACGCCGTGGGGCGCCTTCAAGCTGGGGAGTCCCTTTCCTAGCGGGAGGGGAGGGGGGAAGAGGAATTGCCAGAAGAGCGATCTCCCAGCCCCAGTGCCTCCGGCTGCTGTGAGTCCCTTTTATATTTTAGGACTGCCCGAGCATAATGTGCCACCTGGTTCCATTTGTCAACCGATTCGAGCATCACCGCAACTATATTATCCGGGGTGAGCTCTCCCGTCTCCCTGTAGAGGTCCCTTCGCAGCCTGGCCCATTTGGTACACGCAAAAAATGTGTGACAGGCATTTTCCTCCTCTCCTGGGCAAAACCGACAATCGGGAGACCGTGACTTGCCGACCTTGTGCAGGTAAGACTGAAAACACCCGTGCCCGCTCAAAAGCTGGGTCAGATAGAAGTCAGTCTCACCATGCCTTCGATTTAGCCACGGTCTCACATCCGGCATGAGGCGCGCAGTCCACCTTCCCTTCGTGCAACTCCTCCAAGACTGCTGCCAATCGTTGAGCGAGCGTTGTCTCTCCTCGCGGACAACCATCTCCCTCGCATCCTCGTTTCGGCGCAGGTAAATAGCGCGACGCTCTCTAGCTAGGAGGGCGACAGGTATCACGCCTGCAATCACTCTCACCGCCGAGTCGGAGACTGTTGGATACGAAGATGCAATTCTCAGTGCTCCTCTTCTCTGTACCTGTGCCAATCGTTTTCGGTATACCTCCTTGCTGAGAGCGTCGCCCCATACCTCTGCTCCGTACAGTAGCACTGACCCTACAGCACTCATCAAGAGGCGTCTTCTTGATGGGCTGGGTCCCCCTACGTTGGCCATAAGTCGACTCAGGGCCGATATTCCCGAAGCAGCCTTCTCAGCCGTTGCCCTGATTTGCTCAGAGAAACTCATCTTCGAGTCGATCAGTAGCCCCAGGTACTTC
This sequence comes from Odontomyia ornata, assembly GCA_963969285.1. Taxonomy (NCBI): domain Eukaryota; kingdom Metazoa; phylum Arthropoda; class Insecta; order Diptera; family Stratiomyidae; genus Odontomyia; species Odontomyia ornata. The sequence goes on from OZ017740.1 coordinate 310,377,092, forward strand.
ACCGCTGGCTTCGATTCGATCTGTATATCTCGAATACTGATCATCCTTACTCTAGGGATTCTCTTTTTTGTCAAGATGACCACTTCGGTTTTCTCCAGTGCTAAACTGAGCCCGCGAGCAGTCATCCAGTCCCTCACTCGGCGCATTAGCATACCTAGCCTAAGTTGCGCTTGTTCAACGGTGCGTCCGGCGACCAGAGCCGCAACATCATCCGCATAGCCGACCAAGCGTGACTCATCTGGCATCTCAAGTTTCAGTAGCCCGTCGTAAGACACGTTCCACAGGTCCGGACCAAGGAAAGATCCCTGGGCAACACCCGATGTAATTTCCATCCTTCGTTGGCCCTGTGTCGTGTCGTAGAGCAGGCTTCGGTCCTTTAGGTAGTTCCTCAAAAGCCGCATTAGATATTCTGGAACTTGAAAAGAGTTTTCCAGCGTATCCAGAATATCCACCCATCTAGCGGAGTTGAAGGCATTCCTGACGTCGAGTGTCACCAACAGGACGATCCGTCGCTTGGTGCGACTATATGCCTCTGCCTTTTGGACCGCGTTCACCACCTCTGCAATCGCATCATTGGTAGAACGTCCTGCTCTAAAGCCGTACTGCCGAGGAGATAGGTGCCCAGCAGCACGAATCGCGTCAGTGAGTCTTCCCTTGATGAGTTTCTCTAGCACTTTCCCAGCCGTGTCTAGCATGCATAACGGGCGGTATGCAGACGGCGATTCGGGATTTCCCTTCCTCTTGCTGACCAGCACGAGCCTCGCCACCTTCCATCGTACCGGGAAAACCCCGTCCCGTAGGCAAGCGTTGAATGTGCTGAGCAGCAAGTCAGGACAATGGTGATAGACGAGCTGCAAAACCTCAGCTGGAACACCATCTGGACCTGGAGCCTTCCTCGCTTTCAGGGAGAGGACTGCCTCCTCCAGTTCCAGCTGTGTGAAGAGTGGGCACTCGACTGGTGTTTCACCATGGACAGCGTCAACACGGAAGGGATGGGCGGGGAAGAGTCCCCGCACTATCGCGTCCATCTTTTCCGCGTCATGTATACAAGGCTTCCGTAGGGCACCAAGTTTCCCCATGACCAGCTTGTAGCCAAGGCCCCACGGATCCCTATTTACATCGTCCACGAGGTCTTGCCAGCATCGGGCCTTGCTCTTGTTAATAAGCCTGCGAAGATATTTCCTGCCAGACCTGTATGCTGCTAGCCTAGTGTCTGCCTCCTCCCGTGTTCGCGCCCGCTGGGCCTCTCGCCGAAGTTTGTGACACTCGTTTCTTTGTTCGGCGATCTCGTTTGACCACCAGTATACTGGAGGCTTACCATGTCGGGGTCTCCGACGGGGCATGGAAGACTCGCAAGCAGCTATGATGATACTCATAGTTGAGTTCACCAAGTCCTTGGCTGTAGGCCCTCCACTCCCTGGCGGAGCTCCCAGCAACGGTGCGCCTGCCGTAAGCGCGTCAGTGAACTTCTCGACGTCCATCCTCCCAGTCCTCCATCCGAGGATTGAAGTTTGGGCATATGCACGCAGAGTGGCACCGTCGTGAATCTCAACAGCTATATACTGGTCACTAGCCGAGTAGTCCTCTAGTACTCGCCAGTTGTGTACTCTAGGTACCAGGGACTCCGAAGCGAGTGTCACATCGGGTATGGTTCCTACGCAACCCCAGCGGCGGAAAGTAGGGGTGTTAGCAGTATTTAGGACAAAAAGCGTATCTTGGAATCCATCTTGGATAGTAGACTCATATGGAAACGATATATTGAAGTAGTGACAACAAAGCCCACAAGAGCTTTGATGGTGTGCAAAAACACTGCAACCAAGTTTCGGCGCTGTAGCCTAAGGATACTGGGCTGGATGTATACCATAATGGTGTGACCAACAATCCTCTATAGAGCTTTTATTTGGGCGGACAAGATTCAGGAACACATAAGGAGGCAAACAATCAATCGGATGCAACGTGTGGCTTATGTCCGCATTGCTCCTATGCAATGCGGTCCTTGTCCAACATTGGCACTTGAAAACACTAAACTTATCACACCTCCGTCTTGCGATAGAACAGAAATCTAGATCCACAATATATTCTACCATGAAAGGCATTGGGCATAAACGCCATGTCAAATCAGCTAAGCTGCTCCCATGGATAAGCGCGCCGTTTAATAGCATGGCAATTTAGTTCAGCTTCGATAAAAACTTTTGTACTAAGCGGAGCAACAAGAGGGATTGGAGCTCTAAATCCAGTGAGCACTTAATAGACCCACACGCAATCAGGTGGTACACAGATAGGCCTAAGACTACAGAGGAAACAGAAACTATACCGTCTGGTGATAGCACTAAACTCTTTAAACCGCTGAGTATGATGCCAATCGTGCTCTTGGTGGAGGTTTATACAGTTCTAGTGAGTGTGCAACTGTGCATGAGCAAGGGATACAAAGGTGAAACGATAGCCATATTGTCTAATAGTCAACTATCTATTAAAGCCGTAGAATCGTCAATAATAATATCTAAATTGGTTGAAAAATGTTGTACAAAACTCAATTAACTCGACGAGGGAAACTAAGATTAGTTTGAACTGGAGGCCAAGACATGCAGGAGTGGTGGGTACCGAACAAATAGACCTTTTAGCGAAGAAAGAATATAGCGCAACATTCGTCGGTCTTGAATTCTTCAGTGCTGTCAGAAAGCACTTTGTTTAGAAACACCTAAAAGAACTAGAAGCTAGTTAACGTGGTAAACTCTGGAGGGATTTAAATCGTGCATCAAATTAGCAAAGAGTAAACTAGGGGTCCTCACAGGATTTCTCACGAGCCATTATAAACTTGAAAGACATCTTAAGAAAATGAGTCTTAAGGAGAATGGCGAGTGCAGATTTGCTGATGAAGCTCCAGAATATCTTCTGACGTACCGTGGGGCTCTGTTCCGTAGTACAAAAGAGACAGTCTAGAAACTTACAACATAGCTGAAGAGCATCATGGACGCTTGGAGCCAACAAAGATCATGCACTTTCTTCAGGAAGTAGGTCTAATCGAGAATATCTAGCTACTCAATGAAAATAAAAGTACAATAAATCTGAAAAGTTTGAAGAGCAAAGCATCCGATTTATACAATCTACAATATTCCTTGTTGTAATACCGGTTAATTTTCCTGTTTTATAACAAGAAACATACGAGAGTACTTCTACTCACCCGAGCTCTCAAACATAACTCCCCGTTGTTGCTTCTTGTCTCTTGCGGGACCCTTCCAACGACAGTTGACGGGTCTTCCACTCATTCCGCTGCCCACTTGCCTTCGCCAATGCGATACGTGCATATGCAATAGGAAAAGAGTTACCACATCCGCATTTTACTTACAGATTTGAATTTTTTTTGGAATATGAAAATTGATATTATGGAAATATTTAAGTAATAATAGGAAAACCTAAAACTGATAAAGAATGTAACTATAACGCAAAGTCTAAATTTTATATATAAAAACAAAATGATCTTAAATTTGTATTTAATAAAACTAAAGAGAAATCAAAAAAAAAAAATTTCAAGATTCATAATTATTAATTGAAATAGTAAAAAAATGTCCGTTTCGAATCTGCAAGTAAAATTTCGGATAGGTGTTAGGAAGGTTTTTGAGCAGTTTGCTGAGGCGACGGCTCGATTATTACACAGTTTTGAGGATTTTATATGCAAGTTGCTAAAAAATTATGTTAATTTTTTATGCTTAAAATATAGATCACCCAATCAACGTTTAAAATCTGATTATATGTTTTTTGTTTAAAAGTTGTACCCTCACAAAAACTTGAAAACGTATTGGATGAAAAGGTGTGAGCCACTGTAGGTATTTTATACTAAATACGCGATAACTCTTCTGTTTTCTAGGGCAGATAATTGTTCGCTGCAAAACAAAATTTGAAAATTTCAATACGAAACCCTAATCCTCTATTTTCATTTAAATTCATTATCTTTTCACTTTATCTGCCACTCAACCTTTATAACCAATTTATATCAATTATCTGCTTTTTGTTCGTTTCAGAATTAATAAAAAAATACTGCAGTCACTTAACAGAAATGGAATTTGATGAATTGAAAATGTACAATGAAATTTGGTATTTTGGCCAATCAGCGAATAAAGTGAATGCAAAACCCGGCACTTCAATGAATTGTGGATATGATGATGAAAATGGCAATTATAAAATTGTAAGTGTTCAATTTTATCTCTCGATGACCATCATTGCAGGATTAATTTTTCAATTTAAGCTTAAGCTGGTCATTCACTAATTAAAAAATATTGAATATAAATGAATAGGACAAATAAGGATTTTTCTTTTATTCTGTCTAAATTCCAGGTGGAACATGATCACATTGCCTATCGTTATGAGGTGCTGGAAGTAATTGGCAAGGGTAGTTTTGGTCAAGTGATACGTGCGTTGGATCATAAGACTAATCAACATGTAGCTATTAAGATAATCAGAAATAAGAAACGTTTTCTGAATCAGGCTGTTGTCGAATTAGATATATTAGATGAATTACGTGAGAAAGATGCAGATGATACACACAATGTTATACATATGTTGGATTATACATATTTCCGCAAGCATTTGTGTATAACGTTCGAATTAATGAGGTAAGTGACTTGCAAGAGAGATTTTTGAGATTATTTTTGGGATTGTATTTTTGGTGGCAGTGTGAATAGATGCTATTTCGATTTTCCAGAAAACGTATTTTGTAACAAAAAGCTACGTCATAGGCATAAGTTTTTGTATATTAAGCCATTTCATGTTGGAGAATTTTTCGGGGAATTTCTAATAAGGTCATGAATCAGCGGGAAAAAACATTTCAAAGTCAAATCCTCGAAATTTCACCACTGTACCGCCTACATAATAATAAGCCTTAAGGCAATTATTTACGTTTTGATTAGTCCGTCTGTGCTCTAAACCCACTACAACGAATGAGTCCTTAAAGGCACGAACCGTTTTATCTTGATTTACTGAAAACGAACAACCATTTAAATATGGATAACTTGCAATTTAATTCAAGGTCTAAGGGTAATTTACGTCACAAGATTTAATAAAACATATATTTCACTAGCCTCTCTCTCCCCTTTAAATGTCTATTTAAAACCCTCCCAACCGTCGTCACAGACTCGACGTTGGCATTTTGCAATCCTCTCGAGGAGATTCCAACAGCAAATTAAATCAGCGAAATCTCGTCATAACTAAATCATTTCAATATCCTTTTTGCAGCCGAATCCGACCACCTGGGGTAGAGTATAATTTGATTATGTTGTCGTTGAGTGATTGTTTGCACAACACGGAAATGAATAAACAAAATATATCACAGAAACTTTCTTAACTTGAACAACGTTCTCCATATGGCCTTGACTTTGGTTTTGCGATAGTACGATTTTCAGGCAGACTTTAGTATGAGGTTCCATAAAAAGCTTACGCCAAGATGATTATCGTGAAATGGAAGCGGAAACGCAAAACCACCCTTATTCGGTAGTTTTTTTGTTTTTCCATTTATGATTCTCGTCACAAGTTATAATTCATAAAAAGCAAGGACTAAATGAGTAGAGTAGAAAAAAAATATGTTTGCTTAGTAGAATTAGAATGAAGGATTCAATGTCGCAAAACCCTTTTACTCGAATGAGCTATATTTAACTCTGATGAAATAACGTAAGTATTATTGTTGTTGAATGTCCTACCACAATATTTATGAGCTGAACCGGAAAAAATCGATTTAATATTAGTATACTTCTACTCTTATAGTCGGTTCTATTTGATCAAGTTAAGCCTTTGATTTTCTTTTTTTTTTGCTCTAGACAGACAGGCGATAGGAAAATTGTTCATACAGACGTGGTACAGATATCCCGGAGTGTCCTTTACCAATCAGCTGCAACTATTCAAGTTATGACAAAGCCAATAAACCCAAATTGTAGTTTGCGTTTCATTGTTTCTATCGTGCGTAAGTTAGATACAACTTTTTGTGCGTATCCTTAGGAGCAACAAATGGCTAATTCGCACTAAAAGCCTAACATATTTATGGGTTTTCGATTCATTTTATGACGATTAGCTTCTCTGCTGATCCGTTTGTATCCTTTACGAGTTTTTGTATTGTAGCGAACTTCATGAAGCAACAATACAAACAATATTACAACTGTAGACAAGAAAGTATGAAGTGGAACAAATAATCGAGAAACAAGTTAAGCAGACAGGAACAGGCTCATATCAGAAGAGTTTTGTACTTAACTTATGAAATGCAAACACTTACATATCTCACACAATTAAAGAATCAACTTAAAATAAACACCCAGATCAGATTCAAAGAATAAAATTTTCACCCCATTTCGAGTGGCCGCCCTTTTGCTGCAATAAAGGGTTTTCCAATAAGAGGAGTTATTTTGAATAGCCCGTTATTTCGGTAGATGTCTTTTTTGAAGCTGTCATTTTTTGACATTTGACAAGAAGAAACTACGGCATTAAATAAAATTAAACGATATATGCTTCAACAACGCATTGAAATTCTTAAAATTCACTATAAAAATGGTGGAAATTTGGCAGAGACGGTTCATAAAACAGGAACATTTTCGGGTCGTCATGATGCACCTTGTCGGACCGCAATACAGAAATTGGTGGAAAAATTCGAGCTGTTGGGACAACTTAGTGATGTGAAGAATAACATCCGTGCACGTCACTCAAGAACAGCCGATAATATTGCTGCTGTAGTCGAAAGTGTTGAAGAAAATCCAGGTTTGTCCATTCCTCGTCGTTCTTTGGAATTAGGCATTCCACAAACGTCATTACACAGCTCAGTTCAGTTAACACACGAATTCAAGCCGGTCGATCATCAACAATGTCGTGTCTTTGCTGATTGGTTCCTTGAAATGCATGAAAATTATCCGGAGTTCCATCGAAAAATCATCTTGAGTGATGAGGCCCATTTCCACCTCGGTGGCTTCGTCAACAAGCAAAATTGTCGCATCTGGGGCTCGGAAAACCCAAGAGTTATTGTTGAAAAGCCTCTCTATCCTCAACGTGTGATTGTTTGGTGCGGTTTATGGTCCGGCGGAGTCATTGGACCTTACTTTTTCGAAAATGAGGCTGGAGCAACAGTTAGAGATGATTAATGATTTTTTATGGCCGGAATCGGATGATATTGATGTGGACAACGTTTACTTCCAACAAGACGGCGCTACGTGCTACACAAGCAACGAAACCATTGGTCTTTTACGGGAAAAGTTTCCGGACCGTGTTATCTCTCGAAGAGGTGATCACAATTGGCCACCGAGATCTTGTGATTCAACAATTTGCGATTTCTTCCTTTGGGGCCACGTGAAAAAGACGGTCTACGCCAACAGCCCAGCATCGACTCAAGACCTCAAAGATGGAATTCGTGAGGCTATCGAGGACATAGGGCAGCCACTTTGCGATTTGGTTAGGGAAAATTTCATGAAAAGGATATGGTCCTGTAAACGTGGTCGTGGTGGTCATTTGCCTGATATTATTTTCCACTATTAATGGCATACCTTCCTCTTTATAATGAAATAAACATCCGATCATTTATATCAAAAAATGGCATTTTTCTTTTAATATCAAAATAACACCTCTTATTGGAAAACCTTGTATCAAAAAATCCGATATTTGATATATATCCGATATATATCGGACATATATCACGTTTGCGAAAACTAAACATTTTCTAGTCTTTTATTTATTTGAAACCGTCAAAATAGAAAAATAATAAAAATCAGTCTGAATATCTCATTTTTACGTCTTTTAAAAAAAATTTTTTACAAAGGCCTACTAGTTTCGCGACCTGTCTGTCCGTCCGTCTGTCCGTGCGTCACAGCTGATTTCCTGAGAAACTATAGTAGCTAGAATGCTCAAACTTTGTGAAAAGGTCAAAAGTGATGGTCTCTCAAAACTTAAGGCCTTAACAAAAATTTAAAAAATGTTTAAGGGGGGTCCCCCCTCATAACGAATTGGCGCTTAAAAATGTTTTTTAATCAAAGGTAGTTGAGTGGGGTATCAAATGAAAGGTCTTGATTAAAACTTTTAGAATCTGAAATAAAAAAATCATTTAATGAATTAGGGGGTCCAGGGAAAGGCAAAATGTACCCAAAATTTGAGTCCCCCCCCTCGCGATTGGACACCTTTGAGCCGAGAAATCTGAAAATAATCACGAACGTGGACCTTTACGAGTATTAGGGCAACAAATACCTTAGAAATCGAAATACACTCAAATTTGTTCATAATAGTATGATTTGTAGATTTTACATTTTCGCCCATAAAATCAAAACGGTACCTTTGAACTTCTTGAAATTTTGCATCTATATAGACTAACATAAGGTGTATATGTTCACAAAATTTAATTGAGATCGAATCATAATCAAGTGAGTTATAGCCATTTCAATTATATGGAATTACAGCAACAATAACACGTGTTTATGGTTGATATAGGGTTTTCCAATAAGAGGTGTTATTTTGATATTAAAAGAAAAATTCCATTTTTTAATATAAATGATCGGATGTTTATTTCACTATAAAGAAGAAGATGTGCCGTTAATAGCAAAAACTAACATCAGGCAAATAACCACTGCGACACGCTTACAGGACCATATCCTTTTCAATAAATTTTCCCTAACCAAACCGCAAAGTGGCTGCCGTATGTGCTCAATAGCCTCACGAATTTCATCTTTGATATCTTGAATCGACGCTGGGCTATTGGCGTAGACCTTTTCTACCACGTAGCTCCAAAGGAAGAAGTCGCAAGGTGTTAAATCACAAGATCTATTCAAAATAGCACCTCTCATTGGAAAACCCTATTTATAGTATATTTAAAATTGACTTGGGCACTTTTATTTTCTTTCAATTTTCATGAAAATTTAAGGAATAGTGTTTAACTTGAACATGTTCAATCGGCCGAGCATTCAGAAAAATCATTTAAGCTAGATTAAAATGGCGGCTGCACTGTGATTAAGAAAGAAATTGTGCATCTTTTGTATAAATTTGAACGACTTCATATCAAAGTATTGGATGAATAATTCAAGTTATCGATTCACGCTATTAGAAAACTTGTTTCTAACCCTAGGATGTTTACAAAGACCTCCTGGTAGGAGCACTCTCCTGCTTACTCAACTTGTTTATTCCTAAAGTAACAAAGACGAGAGTAAAAATTTGATTGATCAATTAAAATCAGGGTGAATTGTCAGCCACAGATCTATAAGTGGTACATCATCGTCTGACCCACTCGAATTGGCCTCTAGAATCTACGCCCAATATTTCTTCTTGCTTTTCCATATTTGCATTGGATTACCAAACCCAGTCCATATTGTATGAAGGAACCGCACGACAAATTATTTTATGGGAATGGTTGAAAATCTTGAAGATATGGACTAATTTATGGGCTTTCTCGATTCCTAATCGGTTACGTATCTTCGACTGCACAAGACCGAAGGTAGAGAATATTCTTTCGAGACCAGCTGTCGATGCTACTGGCGACAGTAATTGTTCACATAGTGTTGGAAATTTTTCTTTACCGTCCCTGTTGAGCCATCGACTATCGTTTGTGTTTATATTTAGGAGCTTCCACCATTCTAAAGTTGGAGTCTGTTTAACATTTTACCCAAAGAGATACTTAGGAAACATTGATGATTGCGTCAGCAATGACGTGACAATAGGCATGAAATCGGGTGGCATTTCAGCACAACGATTTGGAAATATTTTTCAATAAGAAAACACCAAAGAATACCAATACTGCTCGAATTCGAAAATTCTTGGAAGTAAATCTATTACTGGAAGGCTGCAGAGTGGAGGCAATTTCACAGAGAAGTAAGAAAACGAAATGGTTCAAAGTACAAAGTTCGTAAGAAGTGGGTTCCAGACATCGTCCCCTAATTGTGTAATTGAATTATGCAGCACACTCAATAGTCCTTTGAACGAAAAACAATCCTTGTTAGACTCACTCGTACCTCCGATTGTAAAAGCGACAATAAACTCTAGCAAAGATCTTCAGAGCAGTATCAGAGTATCTACTACCAAGACTGGGTGAGCACAGATTATATCACTATAAAAATGGCGGAAATTTGGCAGAGACGGTTCATAAAACACGAACATTTTCGGGTCGTCGTGAAGCACCTTGTCGGACCGCAATACAGAAATTGGTGAGAAAATTCGAGCTGTTGGGACAACTTAGTGATGTGAAGAATAACATGCGTGCACGTCACTCAAGAACAGCTGAGAATATCGCTGCTGTAGCCGAAAGTGTGGAAGAAAATCCAGGCCCTTTCATTATATGAGTTGGTTCGACGCTACCTAGCTTACATGCATAAAGCACCAGACACAACATGTATCGACGGTAAAACGAAGACCAATATAAAAATGATGATTCAGAGAGAAGGCCTTCCGGTAGATGTTGATGCTCTACAAAAACTATATCTTAGACACCATGAGCAACTTGGTGTTACATCAGAATGAGCCAAAAAAGATCTTGAAACTTACGCTTCTCATCTAAGCTCAAATTATATATCCTCGCTCCAAAGGTCACGTGAGCAACATCGCAAATTTTTTCGTCCACAATAAGAGCTCTAGCACAAAATGCCTCAAAATGTTCTGCCATAACTGTAGTGGTATGAGAGGCAAACTCAACAAACTTTTTTTTTGACGCTAAATCATGCCCTTTCAGTACCCTTGTATTCACAGAAACCTGGTTGAATGACTGTTATCGTAACGAAGAGATTCTCGACAGTTGTTGGTCTATTTATAGAGGCGATCGAGACTATCTAAGCACTGGCGTAACCCGAGGCTTGGTGTCCTAATTGCCAAACACAACTCTTACTCAAGTGATATCATCAATACCGCAACTTTCAAAACTTTCCAACATGTAATAGCGAATATCAAAATAAATATTTTATTTGTACGTTGGTGTATTCTATACGAGTATTCCCTCAGAGTTCAGTGAGACAATCTATACGGAGGCTTGTGGAGTTGTCTCTTCACTTGCTGAACTCTCGAAAGAAGAAGATAAAATTATTATCTTTGGAGATTTTAACAGGCCCAATTTAAAGTTTGTTCTTGACGAACTCGACAATCGTCTCATTCCATTGAATCTTCGAGACGATATTGATTTCAACATAGTTTCTACATTGTACGGCAATGATTTACAGCAAGTAGCTCCGACACCCAACTTCTTTGGCAATTGGTTAGATCTAATTTTCACGAATGCTTATGACGAGGTGGTAGTTAATCTAACTAATGATGTGGAAAATCTTTTCAAAAATACCCTTCACCATTCCGCACATTCAGTTGATTATTCCATCTCTGATGACACAAACAGCCTTCCGTACAAAAACTCGATTGTATTTGATTTCCGTAATGCTGACTAGTAGGCTTTCGACGCTAGATGTAGATGATGCAGCAAACTCTTTCTACCAGACCATATTTGACGCCGTTGGAAGTCATACACCTAAAATCAAAAAGAGGAATAAACTGTCTGAGCCATGGTTTGACAGTAGTCTTCGAAATTTAAGAAGCAGAAGAAATAAGCTCCGCAAAACTATACAAAAAGAACCCAATGTCAGTGATGAAATTGTAAACGAATATAATGAACTGGAAAATGAATTTAGATTGAAGTCACGCGAGGTCTATGGAATGTATATTAGTTTTATTGGCGAAAACATGATCCAAAACCCAAAGAAGTTCTTTGATTATGTAAATATTAAGCGCAAAGCTCATGGTTATCCTAAACATATGGCCTATGAAGACTGCAGTTCCTCTGTCCTGGAAGAAATCTGTAATTTCTTTGCAGATCATTTTCAATCAGTGTATCCCTTACCAAACACCTCACCTCATGTAGATAAAACTAACGCAGTTTTTGAAACAGCGCTTCAGGAACTCTTAGTTTATGAAGATGATATCATCAATGCAATCAAAACACTTGATCTGAATCATGGAACTGGCTCAAATTTACTTCCGCCTTATTTTCTTTACCAGTGCAGTGGTGTTAGTTTTACGTCTCCATATCATTTTTAATAGGTCACTCGTTAGCGGAAAATTTCCAATGCACTGGAAATCTTCTCACCTGACTCCAATTCATAAAAGCAGAAGCAAAGGGAGTGTTCAAAATTATAGAGGAATTGCCATTTTATCCGCCATCCCAAAATTATTCGAGAAAATATGTTAGTATGCTCTAATATTGCCCATAAGAGAGCAGCGTCTCAATGACCAGCAGCATGGCTTCAGGAAAAACCGATCCACAAACCACCAATCTAACAGTTAGGGTCTCATACATACTTTGCACAATGGAAAAAGGGCATCATGTTGACATAATTTATATTGATTTTAGTAAAGCCTTTGATCGCGTCAATCATACGATTCTGTCAGAAATATTTCGCGATTTTGGAATCACTGGCCCATTGCTTTGCTGGCCAAACTCTTACTTCAAACCATTAAATTTCAAGGGTATATGTACAGAGAAATTCAAGTCTACTCCGGTGTACCTCAAGGTAGTCATCTTGCGCCTCTTCTTTTCAACATATTTATATCAGACCTTTCTGATGTGTTATTCGATATACCCCATTTATTTTATGCGGATAATCTCAAATTATACTATGGGATAACATCCCATAGTGATTCGATATTCTTACAGAACAAGATAAATGCTCTGCTTGAATGGTCCAACACAAACCACCTATACCTGAACCTCGAAAAATGTCAGGTGATTAGTTTCCCTCGCAGGACTTCAATTTTATTAGCTGATTATTACCTCGGTAATATTAATCTTTCCCGAACAGACAGCATAATAGACCTCGGTGTCTTCTTGGTTTTAATTTGCACTATGATGAGGTTCTCCGCAAGGCTAATAAAATGTTAGGCTTCATCAAACGGCGTGCTAAAGAATTTCAGAATGTGTGGGTAACAAGGACATTATACATATCATTAGTCCGCCCTATTCACGAATATGCATGTGTCATTTGGCATCCTGTTTCTAATGTTCATACATAAGATTTGAGTCTGTTCAAAAACAGTTCCTGCTATTTGCTTTACGATCTCAATATGACCCACGTAACTTTCAGAGCTTGCCTTCATATGAATATCGGTTGTCCATTCTAAATTTATCTTCACTTGCCTCCCGTAGAATTATATCATGCTCTTGCTTTGCATATGATGTTCTCTGTAGTACCAGTTCAATATCTGATTGACTGGATATCCTTGAACGAACTAGTAAGATTTACTAGACATTCACGTTTGCTGGTGGAAAGTCAACATCTTACCATCTACGGTGAAAATAAACCGATTAATAGATGCTGCAAAATATTAAATAGCCTGAGCTATTGCTTTTCCCCAACTATATCCAGACTACAGTTTTAAACCAATATATCAATGTTCCTCTCTTCCTAGTCCTATATTTTTAACTTGTATTTTTGTAAGTGTAACCTATATTTTTAACTTGTATTTTGTAACTTTTAACTTGTATTTCTTTGTGATAATTTAAAATTTTGATGTAAAACCTTGTTTAGTAAATAAATAAATAAATAAAAACTTGATCTCTTTGATCATTGCTCAAATGTTTGCCCAGAAATCGGTGATCCAACATATTAGCCAAAAAATGAACAGACTCTCTCTGCCATGTCCGGTCGATACCGAAATAAATTCCTGACTTCTAATGTTTCATTTTCTAAATCCTTTTCTAGCCGATGCCATATTTCTACTTCCACCGATATTGTTGTTCCATTTCTTTGGGCTCTGTCAAAGGCTCTAGCTATTGGATCCAAGCGTGACAAGAGTTGAATTGCATCATTCGCGATTTCGAGTATGCTTTTGTCAACTTCATTTTTATTATTTTGGCATATTTGTACCAATATTCCATCGAACGGTTGTAGGCATTGCCAACTTTTTACCACCGGCAGCATTGTACCAACTTGCGGGCAGATGTTCATTACTAAAATATTCGATCACCTCAAATATGTTGCCAGAAACGCCTTTGATTTCCACATCTTGCGCTAGCAGGTTTAGTATATGCGCACAGCAACCATATTGAATTATGCTGTTACTATCTTTACATAATTCGTGCCTCATTTTTTGACGTTAGCTGCATTGTCGGTAACGAAGCTCTTAACAATCGCTTTGAAGATTTTGTTGGTATTTGTAACAATTTCTTTTAAATAATCAGCAGTATGAGGAAGACCTGATGTACCGATAGTATCAACTAGTATAGCGATTGTCCTTCGGGTGTAGTGAGGCTCCAACAAATTATAGGCTAATTGTGAACGTTAGACCAAACGTCCAAGAACAAAGATACGGCTGTGCCCTCGGTTTCATCTTTTTGTTTTTGTAAGGTGTCAGCATAACTTTCTTCTAGAAGATGGCCTCCTATTTAACGAGATGTGGGAGTGCCATGATCATTTCTTTAAACTTCAAGTGATTAGCGTGTAAAAACGGTATATTGGTGGCATAGAACAAGTTTGTGACCGCTAAACCAATTTTTTTTTGCTTGGGATTCGGATGTAACAATTACTTTTTCTAATATGTTGAATGATGGTCCCAGTCGACAACGCGGGTTTTTTGCCACTGATTTGGTTGATGTTGAGGGGTGGGTACAACAGAATCTGAAGGTGGCACATATGAGCTAGAAGCCCTTGACACTGGACAAAAATTCACATGTTTCAATGGCCGCACAGGAATGCCTTGCAGCTCTTTCTTGCACTTTTTACATTGGGCCCATTTACCACTGTTCCCTGTCTTTGAAAAAATATTAAATTTTCCCCATACAGTGGGTTTCGCCATGGCTCAAATTGTTTCGAGTACTGTGGAAAAATGAAATGTAGAAAGAAAAATACAGCCTTAACGATCTGACAACTTGTATTGTTTTTACACTACCTTCAAACTTATAGTTCAATTGCTCAGGTATCTACTTCAATGAATATCGCGCAGCAGATGAACGCAAAGATCACTGCACTACACCAACTAAATAACGATATCAAAATGAAATACAAAAGTAGGACTGTAGCATTAATCTTTTGAACTAGCAAATCATTTCTTAGGTAGATATTAAATTGACAGTATACTTGAATTAACAATTGTCAAATGCTGGTCCGCGTGCACGTAAGTAAAACGGGTAGTCCCCGAACTTCTGATGAGATAGCTCTTCGCGGGAAAATAATCTAAATTTGAGTTTTTCTTTTAGTGTTGCCAAGATGCTAGATAGAAAATATCAATAGATATATATCCGCATAAATATCAAATGATATATATCATGATATATATCCTCTCATATATATCGGCGAACCCTGGTACTCGTATATAGGAAGACCCCTATGAGTAACTTTGACATTTTTTTATAACAAAAAAGATATCACTTCTGATCCATTTAATAAGTCTGGTGTCTATATCTGCTATAGTTCCGGAGGAAATCAGCTGCAGTCGACAGACGGACTGACAGGTCGCGATTTCAATACGGTTCCTTATGTCAGTACAAAACCCTAAAATAAGGACATGTCTAACCCTACTACTTGATAACTATAGAAAATACAACTATATGATTATTGAATCAAGAACATCCAGAAAGCATAATAGTAATAATAATGCCAAAAAGATGATAATGAAATTTCCATTCCAGTCAAATCAATTTAATTCTCTTCTCATGTAGACGTATCCTTAGGGTTTCTTTGTTTCATCAGTTTCACGCTCTTTCCCGTCCTACAAAAGCTTTGACAACGATACAAACGAATTTTATTTATTGTATGACAAAATAGGAAGCGACTGAGGATAGTATGGGATACAAATTGTCGGAGCCGTTCATTATCCTGGCGTCACAATGTAAATGTACACAAAGGATGGTGGTGGCGATGGTGGTGGTTGTTAGTATGCTGTCCTTTCTCTCACAAAATGACGGCGATTTCCATAATTTTTCGTAAAATGTCACTCGTAAATGGAATACAGAGGGATAATGAGAATGAATTGTCTGTTGGATGTGTTGATTTAAGGGAATAATGACTTTGTTTTTGTTATTACCCCCGGAGGGGTTTTTAATGTAACTTGAGTGTACAGAAGGTGATGAACTTGATATGTTGCAAATTAATAATGAATTGAAAATGATGTTAAAGTAATATCACTGTTTAATTATGGATTTTTTTTAACAAAGAAAAGGTAGTCTTGGGGTTTGACATTGTTGAAGGTAAGACTTTGGACGCCTTACAAGACTTCACATCTAGAAGTTTTCAGTAAGGAGAAGGCCCTGAAACCTTTTTTGACACTATAAGAAGCTTCTAAGGAGCTTATGACAGCACCTTCAAATTATCGGCAGATTACGTCCATTAAGGGGCAGTAACTATTGGCCGGATGACTAGTATACTAAACTCAACGAGTACCATTCATGTCCGAGTCTCTGACAAGTACTAGTAGTCACATTTGTTGTTGATCTTGTACAAATATCGCTCTACGATCCATAGAAAAACTGCTACAGGATGGTTCTTCATTTCATTTATCTAGAAGTCGATGCAACTAGGACTGCTGAGCTTCCGTGTTTCGGTCAAAATTATTTGTAGCTTCAAGCCTGGTGTCATGGATCATCTACATGACCTGATGGAGTATGTAAGTCCAGAGTATGGTCAAAAATGTCCACCTATGTCTACATACACTGAACACCGTCAGCAGGTGCATGTCTAAATACACTGAACACTGTCAGCAGGTGCAATAAATATTCTCAAGCTTTTGGACACAGAAGCTTCAAGGGCAATGGCAAATATGACGCATTTCGAAATAAGGCTCAAAATTCTCACTGTTTGGCAGGAAACTCATTTTATTACAAAACAAACTGCTAGATGAACCTTAAATCTATTAATCTTTGGTAAGGATTCAACGGATTCCGTTTTTTTGAAAAATTTTCTTTAGATTTTTGCACATTCCCCTCCTTTATTTTTTTGGTTTAGCACTGCAGCTGTTTTTAGGGCTTTTGCTTTGAGATTGTTTGAGTATCTGATTATCTTGATCACTCGAGAAGGTGATATGGTCAGTACTACACTTTGGTCGTTGATCTGTCTAACCAAACCAACCAGCACGTATCATAACTGAACGGGCTTATAGTCCGTTCGAAGAATCACTTGAAATAAATTTCGTTGTCACCAACAGGGTTAGAACCAGTGACCTTCGAGTTATGCAGAGAGCACCTTAACCACTACACCAGGGGGACTACTTTCAAATGCTATGGGTCGTCAAAAATACCCATTAGAGTCGAAAATCCGCATTACCAGCAACACGTCCACACCCCCTCATCGTGTATCACGCGTGGTAGCGTGATAGCTGATACTAGTCTTCCTGCTGCAAAAGTCAATGTTTCGACGTGGGCCTTTCCGTGACGTGTGTTACCTCCTAGTACCAACTAGGAGAGAATCCGATCAATCCTAGGACTTGCAATTCCTTATCCTTAAACTGAGTCCTTGTTCTATACCAGTACTTTGCCACAACACTATACTGATAATTCACCTTAACTTTAGTCCGGGTTCAATACCGAGGACTTGGACACAGCACCGTAATCTGAAGTTAAAGCAATTGCACATTAAATCCTGGTTCACTACCAGGACTTCACCAGAATCACTTCACTTAATTAAGTTCTGGTTATAATAAATCGAAATAATTTAAATAAATTTTGACATAACTTAACATATTCCTCGCCTTGAACTTGCGGCTCAAACATTCAGATTTGGGCTCAGTGAAAATGATGGCTGGTTGATATGCTGAAGTGATGGAAGTGGTGCTAATTCAACAGTCAAGCCATCTCGTCGAAGGTACAACTTCCGGCTAAGGTGGAGCAATACGCCGGCTAGTAAAGCCAAATTTAGGTACCCGATGCTGTAGTGATAGATTTGGCGAGACGGATGGCTGAACTCCATTGTCTCGACTTGTACTGTTTCGCTAGGTAGAGGGGCTATGTCAATTATGGAGCGCCATAATACTGTGGCACTTGTTTTCACGTCCACGACTCGAATTGTGCCATCATTGCCATGGATGACGTTTACGATACGCCCGCGTGCCCATTGAAAGACTCTTTAAGCACATCAATAGTCCTAACCCGCAGATTCTCCGTTGGTTGTTGCCACTTAAACCGATGTTAGAGTTGCGATAGATACGAGATTGGAGTGTTCTGGTAGCACTATAGGGTCAGGGCTGTTGGTTAGCAGCTCTCCTACGAAGAAGTGTCCGGGAGTCAGAACAGTCAAATTATTTGGGTCGGAAGATAGTGGAGTCAATGGCCGAGAATTCGATATTGTTTCCACTTCAGCTGATGCGGCGGAAAGCTCGTCGCTAGTTAGTGGCTGTTGTGTAAGGACTTCGGCAGAAATTGCTTCGTCGATTTAACAGCAGCCTCCCACAATCCGCCGAAGTGTGAGGATCTCGGAAGCATGAAGTTGAAGTCAATGCCCTTTGTTGAACAGAATTGAGTGATGGATTCGATGTCGTTACCCGAATACAGAGTACCGTGTAATTCACGAAATTGATTGTAGGCCCCTACAAAGTTCGTGGCGTTGTCGCAATAGATAGTTCTGCAATTACCTCTCCATCTAATAAAATGCTTTAACGCTCCTATGAAAGCATCCATTGTAAGATCCGCCACCACTTCCAGGTGAAGGACCTTGGTAGTGAAGCATACAGATAGAGCGAGATATGTCTTCCTGGGATTTTTTGCCTCCAATTTTAAAATGATGTCAGAAGGACCCACAGAAGTCGGCGGCTTGCTGGTAAATTTCGCATGATTTGTGAACTTAGCCATGGCTTTGCTTTCTGGCAGCTAACCCGATTGAGAACAATGCTCCGGGTGATAGTCTTACCTGAAATAGGCTAGAATCTCTGCCCGGTTATAGCGTGCAGCGCTAAAGGAGCCACGTGATTACGTTGATAATGGATTTGCGTCATGATTAGCTTTACTTCTTAGTGCTCCGCAGCTGATGTGAGCTTCCTCGAGGCGTCCACTGACTCGTATTATGCCCTTGTCGTCCAGAAACGGGCACAACGAAGATAAATGATTCTGACGGCCAACTTGACCGTGACGCTGAAGTTGCTGTAGATTGCTGTAGACCCTTCTTGAATAATTCAGCCTGGCAATGTTTTAGGATAGCGATTAGAGCAGTATCAAGGTCCGTTACAGTTAGGTGAACGGATGTTGGCTGACTGATTTTACGTGTCGTGGTAAGAAAGCGAAGGATGTAAGCTAGTACTCTTTGGAGACGCTTGAAAGAGTTCCGATGGTAAATCGAAGTAATGACGGCAAGTCTGGAGTCTGTGGCAAGAAATACTGCTTGCTTGGTTTTCCGTTAAAGCTCGGTTTTGAAATTAGATGATTCTGACCTCAACCATATCAAGACGATTTTGGAGTTGCACCAAAAGTAGCAAGGAACATCGTGCCAACTGAGATTCATTTGGACTCGATCTACAAATTTAGCTGCAAATGTAGCGGCTGGCAGCTTTAATCTTGGAAGCATTGAGTTTTTAGTGGGTGTGACTTTAGACTTCGCGCAGAGCTGCTGCACGATAGTTGAGTCACCTGTTTGCTGCAATTTGACGTAGATACAGGCTCTATACGTCTTCTCCGAGGAGTTGCAGAAGGCATGGATCTGTACGTCCTTTAGCGGACGTCCAGCGAAAAAGTATCGGGAAAATTTAATAGACCTAAGTGCCTTCATCTCCTCTCGGAACTTGGACTAACGGGTGCGGAATTCAATTGGCATTGCGGCGTCCCAGTTAAGCTGTAAATTCCATGGGGACTGAAGCAAACTCTTAGCCTACATAGTCATAAGGCTCAGGACTCCGAGTGGATAGAAGAGATGAGAGTGGTCGGAGGAGACGGTTCGTTTGGTGACAGCTCAACGGGTCTCCTCTAGGTACTAGGAAGCCAGGTTAGTCCCTACGTTTTAATATGACAGTTGCTTTGATCGTGTATCTCCAAGAGCATCGTTCGACTTCTACCGGAACGTCGAAGCAAAAGTGGTTCGTTCGAACACCACTTTTGCAAATGAAATCCGCCCAATCTAAGAATCGTGGTCAACGGACCCTTCATCCATTCTGCATCCTACAGGCTGGTAGCACCGAGCATAATGTCATCTACGTATATTCGTATATTGCGCATAAGTGCAGAGGCTCCCACAAAACTGGAGCCTTGCACCTCCTCAGCTCGTTTCTGAAGGCATTTGAGTGCTAAGTATGGTGCAGCGGTCATACCGTAGGTGACATTTGTGAGGTGGAAATAAGTTAGAGTGTGCTCTGAGGAGCCCCTCCAAATAATAGTTTGGCACTGTTGATCCCGTTCGTCCACTTTGACCTGGCGATACATCTTCTCGATGTCCGCCGTGAATACAAACTTCGGCTTTCGAAAGCGTAGCAAGATAGTGAAAACATTCTCTTGGAGCACAGGACCGGTGACTGGTGATTTAATGATACATTAGTAAAAGATTTTGCTGGCGGGTCAAAAACTACCCGAAGCTTGGTGGTGCTGCCTTCTGGCCTGATGACACAGTTTTGTGGTAAAAAGTAGTACGGTGATCGTATTCCCGCTTCGAATATTGGTCGATGTGTCCATGTTGCAAGTATTTGTGCATGAGTTCGGTATACAGATGCCTGATGGAATCATTCTTTGCCAACTTGCACTCCAAGGAAATCGCTGGTCCCCGTGAGAAAGGCAAACGTACGATAAAACGACCTTCTGAATCCCATCTGGTCGTTCGAGCAAACTGTTCCTCACAATTCTTTTCATGGTTGGTCATAGAAGATTGTAGAGTGACGTCATCTGGTTGCCAGAAACTGCTTATGTGCTTCTCGAGCTGTTGAACTTCGTCAGGGCACGCTGCGTAGACGCCAGATGTTGCTGGTAGGCTATTGGCGATGTTCGCATGTGCCGTTTTGTAACGAGGGCATGTCTTCGCCCAGCTGGATCTGGCCAACTGAAAGCCATTCGAAGAAATTTCCAGCTGATTTCCAGCTGACTGTTTATGATATGAGGTAAGACAAAGGCCTCCAACTTGGCTTCACACCCAAATGTTCTGGATTTTATTTCAATGCTGGTTTTGGTACTCGTTACCTGACTTCCACGACCGACACCCTCGATCGCTAGCTCTTGAAACGAGGTTTCTAGCTTGAGCTTTAATTCCAGCCCCATCGTGATTGTATTGATTTGAGAACCTAAGTCAAGCACCGCATGGCATTCCTGCTTTTATCCGTCGGAACCCTGTACTATGACGCAAATTATTCCAAGTAGGACGTCGCATTCACTTGCTCCAAGCATGGCTGGAGAAACGCTGACGGTCGTGGATAAACTAGTTGACAGAGGAGGTTTAGCCGATGCTTTCCTTTTAGGTACCTTGAAGTCCTCACCATGCTGCATAGTGTAGGGCTTCTTACCGCAGCGCTTGCATGCGGCAACAACACAATGATTATATTTTTATACACAGCATATGCTTGCACACATGCGTCCCTCCGGTGATTTTCCTTAAAAAATTGCGCACGAATACAGTGGGTGAGTTTGAGGGCAAACAGGATAGCAGCCTTGACCGGTCATTGTAACAAGAGAGGCTGTGGTTTGGCGATCTTTTCCCCGGATCGTCTGGTGTGCTTAGCTTCAAGGCTTTGGATACGCAATTCTAGGATTCTGGTTTGGCGATCTTGTCCCCGGATTGTCTGGTGTCCTTAGCTTCATGGCTTTAGATACGCAATTCTAGGAATGATAAGAAGTTCCTTAATATGTCGAGCTCTCGTGGCGCCATGTCTTGCTGTTCATAGAGCAATAGGCTGGAGCGGTCCAATTTCTTCCGCAGCAAAATCAAAAGTCGTGAGCTGACTTCAATGCCGAGATTCTTCAGTCCCAATAGACATGGCACATGGCTTGTATACGAGGCTACGATATCCACAATTGTACTAGGCTGTTCACAAGAATTCTTTTGTTGTCCTACTGGCCGTTGAGCAGCTTCCATGCGTCATCATAATGGCGATCAGGAAATGACAGGTGCTAGATGGGACGAAGTGCTATACCCCTAGGGTTGTTTATTAGATAATATAGTTTTTGAGACTTTACAATCACCTGCTTGTGGATCATTTGTGTAAAAAGCTCCTTGAACTGGACCCATTTCAGGTAATCATTATAGAAATTGGGCAGTGTTATTTTTGGTAGCCTTATGGCTGTGGTTGCGTCCTTGAGATTATCGGCCTTTTGCCAAGCCAAATCGTTCAACCGTTGCTGCATTTGTCTTATGCAAAGAAGAATCTCCTATTTAAGGATGCGATATTTATCGACGTCATACCCATGTAGTTGATCTGTGTCCGCGTTGTCTCAAACTCGTTCATCCTTTCCACGACGTTTGTTATCTCCTAGTACCAACTAAGAGAAAATTTGACAAGTCCTAGTTAAATACTAAGACTTCCAACACAATAATTTCCAGCGGGCCTTCGGCGAGATAACTTATCTCCTAGTACTAACTAGAAGATAATTCGATAAGCGGAGGTGAATGCCCATTTACGCACAGAGTATGGGACTATCATGCTCGCAGGAAGGTGACTGGACTACCCACTAAACACCTCCCCTGTCAGCCTGAGAACCTAGCCTGGAACCGTTTGGCACATCACTTCGGGCCAGGTTTTATTTTGTTACGCTGTGAGGCGCCTTCAAGCTGGGGGATCCCTCAAAAGAGGAAGTACCAGACAAGCGATCCCTCTTCCCTTCGTACAATTGGCCCAAGACAATGGTTGAGTGAGCACTGTCTCTCTTCGCAGACAACCATCTCCCTCTCATCCTCGTTTTGACGCAGGTAAATAGCGCGGCGCTCTCTAGCAAGGAGGGCAACAGGTATCACGCCTGCAATAACTCTCACCGCCGAATCAGAGACTGTCGGATATGAAGATGCAATTCTCAGCGTACCTCTTCTCTATATCTGTGTCAAGGGTTTTCGGTATACCTCCTTACTGAGAGCGTCGCCCTATATTTCTTCTCCGTACAGTAGCACTGAGCCTGCAACACTTATCAAAAGGCATCTTTTTGATGAACTGGCTCCCCCAACATTGGCCATAAGTCGACTCAGAGCTGATACTCATGAAGTAGCCTTCTTAGCTCTTGCCCTGATTTACTCAGAGAAACTCATCTTCGAGTCGATCAGTAGCCCCAGATACTTAACCGATGGCTTCGATTTGATTCGCAAGTCTCCAATACTGATCATCCTCACTCTAGGGACTATAATTTTTGCCAAGACGACCACTTCCGTTTTCTCCAGTGCTAAACTGAGCCCGCGAGCAGTCATCCAGTCTCTCACTTCGCGCATCAGCATACCTAGCCTAAGTTGTGCTTGTTCAACGGTGCGTCCAGTGACCGGGACCGCAACATCATCCGCATAACCGATCAAGCGCGACTCATCTGGCATCTCCAGTCTCAAAACCTTGTCGTAAGACACAATCCACAGGTCTGAACAAAGGATAGATCCCTGGGCAACACCCGATGTAACTTCCATCCTTCGTTGGCCCTGTGTCGTATCGTAGAGCAGGCTTTGGTCCTTCATGTAGTCCCTCAAAAGCCGCATTAGATATTCTAGAACTTGAAAAGGGTTTTCTAGCGTATCCAGAATGTACACCTATCTAGCGGAGTTGAAGGCGCTCCTGATGTCGAGTGTCACCAACAAGACAATCCCACGCTTGGCGCAACTATATGGCTCCGCCCTTTGGACCGCATTGACCATCTCTGCAATCCCATCAACGGTGGAACGTCCTACTCTAAAGCCGTACTGCTGAGGAGATAGGTCCCCAGCAGCACAAATCGCGTCAGTGAGTCTTCCCTTGATGAGTTTCTCTAGTACTTTCCCCAATAGTGTCTAGCATGCATAACGGGTGGTATGCAGATTACGATGCAGGATTACCCCCCCCCCCCCCCCCCCCTTGTTAATCAGCACGAGCCTCGCCACCTTCCATCCTACCCGAAAACCCTGTCCCGTAGGCAAGCGTTGAATGTGCTGAGCAGCAAGTCAGGACAATGGTGATAGACAAGTTGCAACACCTCAGCTGGAACACCATCTGGACCTGGAGCATTCCTCGCTTTCAGTGAAAGGACTGCAGCTGTATGAAGGGTGGAGACTCGACTGCCGTTTCACCATGGACAGCGTCAACATGGACGAGATGGACGGGGAAGAGTCCCCGCACTATCTCATCCATCTTTTCCGCATCATGTATGCTAGACTTCCGTAGGGCGCCAAGCTTCCGCATAACTAGCTTGTAGCCAAGCCCCTACGGATTCTTGTTCACTTGTCCACTAAGTCTTGCCAACAGCGAGCTTTGTTAATCAATTTGCGAAGGCATTTCCTGGCTGACTTATATGCTGCCACCCAGTTGCATGCCTCCTCACGGTTTCGCGCTGATTGGGCCTCACGTCGAAGCTTGTGATACTCCCTTCGCTTTTCAGCGATTTCAGTTGACCAGCAGTTCACTGGATGTTTGCGGTACTGGGGTCTTCGACGGGGCATAGAAGCTTTGCAAGCAGTGGTGATGATGCTCATAGTTGAGTTTACCACGTCTTGAGCTACCAATTCTTCCGACCTCTCCGAAGCTCCCTGCAGCGTCTCACCTGCTGTGAGCACTTCGACGAACCTCTCGACGTCCATTCTTCCGATGTTCCATCCAGTAGAAGAAAGCCGAGAGCACGGACGTCGGGAGACAACATCGCGTATCTCAAGCAGAATGCAATGATGATCACTGGTTGAGTAGTCCTCTAATAGTTTCCGATTCCTTATTGTCGGCCTCTGCTTCGTATTCGACCAGTATGTGGCCCGACCGCGTTGGTAATACTGCTTTAATGGTAGTGTTGGTGTCTTCGGGCCTTACGTATCCCCAAACGTCTCATCAGCCATCTTGGGGTTTTAGGAGCAGTGCCAGCTGTCTTCGTCGGGGCTTCTGTCGCTCCTGTTTTGCATCAGGTCCTTTTTCTTTTTGGGCGTCCGTGTGAACTTTACTTTCTGGCACTTTTTGAAGCAGTTCCTTTGCGGCTTTCTTCGCTCCTTTTGTAAGCACTGTCTGGAACCCGTGATCTGGTGTTCCACGCCCATCAAGTGCCCCTTCTTTCCTTCTTTTATCCCGATCTCCTTCGATTGGGCTAAACGCCATTCTTTTATTGATTTTTACTGGTGGAGCTATCTGCATGTGGCCTTTAGGTTTCACCCCCAGCGCTTCTTTAACCCTCTGCTCGTCTTCGGCTTTTAACCAGCTCCTCTGATAATGCCTTATGTGGTCTAGGAGCTACTCTAGTTCTTTCTGCTTTGCTGATTTTTGGGGAGTCGAATGCAGATGTATACTTTTCAGAACATCTCCCGCTTTTCGGAATAGCCTTTCTTCTTCGTGACGCTGGGCGGCAATTGTACATAGCGGCCATATTTGGGAGAGGTTATCGCTTTTCGTTTCCGAATACAGTACTTCCGTCAAATTTCCGACGTTTACGAAGCTTTTCATCGGTGGCTTCGGTAACGATCGCAGCATTAACCATCGAATTCTCTATGTTCGTTATATTATCTTCCACCGCTCGGACACCTGAAGCGTCCTGTAGGCTTTCCTGCAGAGTTTGCTGCTTTTCCTTTATAGGACGCTCTGGCGTTCGCATGATTTTTTTGCTGCGAGTGAACGCGTGAACGCCGCAGGAATCTCGGTCTAGACCAGACTGTCTGCTAATCTCTTTTTCGTACGTCTTCACTGTCATTGTATTAATCGTCGTTTTTGTCATCGTTAGTTTCGCTCTCGATGTACTGTTAACATCCTGGCTGAAACCGCTGGTTGCGTCGTCGTTATTATTTTTTATTTCTGTTTTTGAGTTTTTTTGATATTTTTTATATATTTGTGGTTGCTCCAGTTTTATTGAGTCCCCCCTCGGAGCCGCTATCTCCGTTCGTGTGTGTAGTCGCCTTTTTGGTCCCATGGTTATCTTTGCAGGGCAGGGAAGCCATGTGAGGGTTGGCATAAGCCCTTATATGGACAAGGGCTCAGAGCTAGACTAGCGCTAATCGGGAGTCCGTTTCAACCGAACCTAGACCATCAACCCAATGGTGCGAACTTCGAACGTACTCCGAGGCCTGCCAAGATTTGACCGGGACCGAGACGGTATGACAGTTGAATTGGAGCCGTTCACACACGAGTTTCACCTCGGCGGTACCGTGCAAAGCAACTAGGTCCAAACCATCATATCCGCCAGCCTAAAGCATCAATTTCAGTTCGTTGTCCAAAGCGTAGTCCAGATCCAATCAGGGTTGTTACCTGTTATCCCAGGAGGGAACCTCACGGCGCCCCCATATCCTCGGGTCCGTGGAGGGTGGTGCTCCCCAAACAATGCTGACGTCTAAGAGTGCCCTTGTCGACTGGCATTCCCCCTGCGGGACTTTCCTCGGGTACATGGGGGTGGAACTCCCCAAAGAATGCTAGCCTCCAAGAGCATTCCGGTCAACCAGCATTCCCCCTGCGGGGACTATCTCCCCTTGCATAACGAAAAGTGGCCGCATGAGACTTAACACTTTTGTAAAAGATTATAGCTATTTTATCGCTACGTTTGTTATATTTTGTAAAGTCATACAAAATATGAATAAAATTAATTGCAACGCCATCCATGTTTGGCACATCAGAGATAATAATACTGTGGTTTTCAAACACCCAATAGATAGCTGTATAAAATCTAGTTTCCCTAGTCAAAATATTGGGCTCGTTTTCGTTTTTCAAACAATAAAATTCAGTTTTTAGAGACGAAAAGGACATAACATCGAGGAATAGAAAAGAAGACTGATAGCTCCCAAAAACTTCCAAACAAATCAGCCTCTCATCAGCTACTCCTGAAAAACTTTTGACGAATTTCAAGGGGATCATTCACCTATCGAAAATTGAAAATAAAAGACCAATTACAACGCACTGTTTCTGTATACTGCTCGTCCGGGCTTGCAAATGCCTGGCAACGTTCTGTACTCAGTGATGTGACAATGAAGTAATGAAACTGGTTCCATGAAAATCGTATATTTAAAAATTATTCTACAACTCTGCCATCTCCTTCAAAGTAGTCCCTGTGTGCAGCTATACAACGATTCTAACGCGTTTTCCGTGCTTCGTAACATTTCTGGAACGCTTCGACTGGGATGTCTGCAAGTACCCTCGTCACGGCCGCCTGGATGTCCGTAATCGACTCAAAATGGGTTCCTTTGACCATCGATTTTGGTCATATTGGAAAAACCAGCTGTCATCGCCTGTAATAACTCGATCAAGCAGCGTGGGATCGTTTTCCATTTGTTCCAAACAGTCTTCTGCGATGGTCATTCGATGCTGCTTTTGCTCCTCAGAAAGGTTCTTTGGAACCATCTTCGCGCACATCTTTTTCATCCCAAAATCGTCGATTAAAATTTGTCTGACTGTTTCGCGACTCATACCAAGTTCTGAGGCCAACATTCGAACTGTTAAACGCAGATATTCACGGATTAGGGCGCGCGTACACGCTGCACATTCGTGTCAGTCCGCACCTAGACTGGTCTCCCGCTCCGCGCGTCGTCTTCCACGCCCCTCCTTAAACGCTTTATGCCATCGAAACACCTGGGCACGACTAAGAGCACTATCACCATGCACTTTTACAATTTTAGCGTACGTTTCCAAAGCTGTTTCGCCCAATCTGGCACAAAATTTATCGCGACGCGTTGCTCTTGATTTCGTTTATCCATTATCGTTACGAGCACCACCAATACACTTCTACTCAACACGACACAGAAGCGAACTAAACAAGCTAGAGCGACGGTAAATATATCAATGGAGAGAGGACGGATGCCGGGGAAGGGGGAGCGGAATTTCAAGGCCGCAGGTTTACCACAAGCGCGGCAATAAAATTAGTCTCATTACTTAATTGTCACACCGCATACATATATTGACAAAATGTGTACATATCTAATAGACAAAGAAGATGAGTGAAATGTTTATCCTTGAAGGCTTCAAAAAATGTTTCAAACTAATTCGATGACAGATGTCTCAAACCCTGTCTGCAGCAACGCTTAGGCTAGCAACATCCATGCAAGGTCCTTTATCAGCCAACCTACGTTTGTATTTAATATGAATAACTGAAATATTAAATAAGTAATATCCTTTGCAAATTTAACGTCAGTGATGGCCTTATTTCTTGCCGTCATTATCAAGAATAAATATTTTATTTCCTCCATTACCCTTAAAACTAGCCTATAGCAATCCCAAAACGTTCAATAAACATACACAGATGTACTCTATTATCCTTTCGCAACAGTTTATAAATAATTAATCACAGCCTAATGGGTTTGTTGAATAACTTCAACAAACACTTTTCCAGCACGAAAACCAAATAATATAACAACAACAAAAAATCAACTAGACAAGCAAAAATAAAAGATACTCCCATTGAATCTTCATATACCCAACATTTAACCGGTTTCCCTAAAGTTTTTTTTACCTTTTTCACTAAAGGATCAATAACAACCGGCAACCAATTCTTAATAGAAAGGTGCCAACAGCGCAAAGATCCAACCAGAAACAAGAATGAATTAAAATGAATACAATTACCGGAACGGTTAATAAACATGCGATATTTATTATTTGCTGTCGAACGGAATAAATTGTAAGACAAAAGGGGGTTGAAAAGTGAAATATTTATAAGGAGTCGATGAAAGGATAAAGATTTAATTTATCTGAAGGGAGAAAAACGTAAGTTCAGAGAATTTGGTTTAGGAAAAAAACAAATAAGAATTCAAGGACTTGTCCGATTTTGTGGTTTGAGTTGTTTAAGTAAACTTTCCATTGAGTAAAGGCAATTTGGGCTTTTGTTTAGCAAGTTTTGGTTTATTTACGCAGCAATTCCTGATGAAAAAACTTTAACAGAATCAATTTCGAAAATCTAAACTTGAATTCAATAAATAATACGATAAAACATTGAATTAGTAAAAGCTCTAAGAATTTTGCTTCATGAATTTTCATTTGTTTTGAACCATTCATCGTCCAACCATATCTCTCTAAGTTCCCACTGAATGACCTCTCGCTAAATAAAGGATTAAAATAATCGCGCGTGTATGTAATCAAAACGGTAATGTTAAAACTACTTCATTCTACGCAGAACTTCATAAATGAATAAGTAAGTCAACGCTTTCTTTCCGAGAAAATAAATTTAATTTCCCTGCTTGCTCAGACAAAGAAAACTGTTTTTTTCTCCTACCCCAAAAAGCACGCAAATAAATCCTTCAACATCATGCTTCTTTTCTTGTATACTAACTCTCACATAATATACGAGTACATACATCCTTGTAATATATCCTTGATGTGAATGTTATTCATAGATGTAAGCTTTTCAAATATTTTCCCAACAAATTAAATCGAGTATGTCAACAAAGAATGAAATTAAAGTTGCCTTAATTAGTAACAAAAATATATGGAACGAGAACTGGTTACCAAATGGTACGATTTTCTTCTTCTACATATATGTATGCTGCCTGCTCTTCTTCTTGTATGTGTTATTTAATGTGTATAACAAAAGTTCAGCATGTTAAAATTGCCATTTATGACGGCGATTGTTATAAATATTTTGTAAATAGAACCTCATCTAATGGAGTAGATTGAACGACATAAAAATTCAAATATATTTACATACCTATTGACATGTGTTTAATTGAGTTTAATGCGAATAGCTAAACTGCATAATTTTCTCATTAGCATTCGCTTCATCGGTACTTGCCTTGTAGGGTGAAATGTCGCGTTCTTACAGAAAATCAAATAGAATATTTATTTTAAAACACGATATTATAATTAGGCGACAGTTATAAAGTTGTAGGATGCATATAATAAGGGAATATATTCATAACATATAATATGTCCACGTGATGTAGATAATTACATGTCTAGAGCAAAAATAATCAAAGTTTTATAATTTATTGTTTATTCTTTTAGAGTATTTTCATAAGCTACAAAATAAGTGATAATTAAAAATGAAATCTCATTCTGCATGAAATCGTTCTCTTTCTTTCTTTATAACACTGCAAGACCCCTAAACATTAGCCACAAGCAAAAACCGCCCACAATTCACCAAATACATATTAACAGAAGAACATATTCCAAAAAGTTTATCTACCTAGCCCGATGACCTTGGAGTCATTTAGATTTCACTGTCCCATATAACAACTTTTTCAAAACGAAAATTGACAATGTAATGTAAGCGAATTTAGAACACCTGCGCATGGTTGATTTGAGTGAAATGTGAAGCTTACCTCCTGGGTGTATCTTTTCCGTGCTCCAATTGTCTCATTCCATTAACCGGGTTCTCTGATTTCGAGACTCAATCAGCAATGGACATCAACAGGGTTGGACCATAGTTTTCTCTTTTTTTCCATTAATCTCTGTCCTCCAGTTCTTCCGAGAAATATCATTTTTAGTGCCGGTTTTTCGTTCATACGAGAGCGGTCCCAAAAGTACCCAACCCGACAAAGAAAACAGTAAACAAATTGCAAAAATGTTTTTTTTATTTTTCAACATATTCTCCTTTCAACTCGATACACCTTTCCCAACGATGTTCAATAGCTTCGATACCCGCTTTATAAAAAGAACTGTCAAGCTCCTCAAAATAGTTATTAACTGCAGATTGTACCTCTTCATTGTTGGCAAATCTTTTGCCGGCGAGCCATTTTTTCGAATTCGGAAAAAGAAAATAATCCGAGGGAGCCAGATCTGGCGAATAGGGTGCGTGAGGCAGCAATTTGAACCTCAACTCATTGATTTTAGCCATCGCAATGACGAACTTGTGTACTGGTGCGTTGTCGGTGCCGTTGGTTGTTTTTCCTTTTTCGAGATAATAAATATTATGCCACGCTCACCTTGCCAGCTGACTGAATTGTCTTTGCTTTCTTTGAAGCCGGTTCTCCCTTTTCAGTCCACGACCCACGTTTCGTCCATGATTATAAATTGACGCAAAAACTCGGCTTTATTGCTGCGAAGCATTGTCAAACACTGGATGGAAACATCCTCGCGTTGCTGTTTGTGCTCCATTGTGAGCGAACGCGGCATCCATCTTGCGCACAGCTTTCTCATGCCCAAATTTTCGGTCAAAATATGATTCACAGCACTTTTAAAATGCCTGCCATGTCGGCTATCTCGCGCACTTTTAGGCGACGGTCATCCAATACCATTTTGTGGATTTTCTTCACATTTTCTGACGTAGTAACCTCACTTGATCGACCACTGCGGCGTTCATCTTGGCAGCTCGCACGACCTCACTTAAACTCAGCCACCCAATATTTGACCATTGTAAACGAAAGAACAGACTTCCCTAGAGTAGACTCCAACTCGGCTTTGATATCGGTTGGACTTAGACCTTCCAAATGAAAGTATTGTATCACATAACGATGTCCGATTTTTTCCATATTTTTAAATTCACTGAGGATGTCTGTAAAAAAATAACAAAAAACGTACCGTTATGAATTTTTCACATTAAGTTGTTGAAAGGTGGTATTGACAATCGCAGTAATTGTTTTTTTTATAACTATCTTATTCATAAGTCAGGTCGGGTACTTTTGGGACTATCCTCGTATCTATCTGGTGGCCAGTCTATCTTTGGTTCCGCAGTCTTATCATTGTTAAGAGGTCTAACTCGTCAAATATTTCATACAGCTCGTAGTTGTGCATACGATCGTAAGTTAGTTATGAAACCAAAGGCTTGTAACTATATAGTGATGTCTTTCTTAGGACGACAATGAATGAACAGTCGTATGTAAGGAATATAGAATGTATCTCAGTAAAAGGAATTGAAGTAGAAGAGGTAACCAAGAACACTTTTATGAAAATAATCAGCTTCAAGGTATGGTTGGCGCTGACAAACTAGAGAATGTAAAAGCGGAGATCGTTGACCTTGCAGAAAGGCAAGTAACACTACTCCTGATTATGGAAATAATTAAAATTGGATAGGTTGTATGCCAGGCTTTATATGCTGAAGGACATTGTCGTGAACACTGAGGTATTGAGTCTTGTTGGAGAATTTTCAGTACTAAGACTATTTAATGGGGAATGCCTGAACCTAATCCTAGAAAAACTGAATTCTGAAAATGGCAGCCAGGACACGATTTGTCGATAAGCACTTTGCTAATACTACAATTTTCCACTAGGATAGTATATACGAGGGATCGATTCATGATGCGACATTTACTTTATAGGCTTTTGTACCTATGGTATAGAAATGGTACGTAGTTTTCAAAACCATTAATCGTGCATCTCATCCCTCAAACACCTGACTTCCGTACTTGGTTCAAAGCAGTGTAAAAATGAATCTTCATTGATATTCTTTTCGGGGATATATCGACAGCATACGTTGCAAACACTTGTAGAACTAAAGTAATCGCAAGTCACCTCGTAAGCGGAAGGTTTCTGGTTCAAATCCCATGAGATTTTTTTTCGAGCGATCCTTCGGATGGACTGTAAGCGCATTGAGCTATGATGCTTTCTATTTTAAAATCAGAAAGTATCGTAGCTAGATAGACGGACACATGGCCAAAGCGTGGCACTGATAGTATCACCTTCGCGAGTGCCAATATATACGATCAAGACTATCTCGCGAAGTCCCGAAAGGGGCTGTAGTGTTACAAAAACAACTATGGCAGCTCAATGCATGATGATTCTCTTCATGTATTGTTTGACGAAGACTACAAACCAGTAAACCAACAATTTCTTGATGATCAGCAAAGAAAAGTGAAGCAAAGGCTAAGACCTCTAACACTGAATGTGGCATTCGCATTGGCAATAAAATTCTTCAAACTTATCAGTGATATAAAGGCTCGCTATTGGAAACATTTTGTAGACAATGTAAAGAGAAATCCACATGGTCAGAGTTATAAGCTTACCGCACAGAACCTCAGGATCTTAAGAAAGCCTTTTATATTTGTTGTGTTGTGTTTAATGCACTATCTCGCTTGGCTACTCTATATTAATGCTGTAATTGAAAAAAAAGCCCTATTCATCTGCTCACTATTTATTTCATAATAGCACTGAATAAAGTAAAACTGTTCATAAAGACCCCCCCAGCGCGGGACTGACCTGGTAATTCAAAGGTGTGCAACTGCTATTGTTGGGTTGCCGTCTACGATTCCAGTGAAACCGATGGGGGCTGGCGTTCCCGGGATACCCGAATCGCTTAGTAAAAATACTAGAACAGGAATTTGATCCGAAACATAGTGGCTTTGTGATTGTTTGATATAAAGGTCATTTCATTGCTGCGAACCTCAACCCGGGAGGTATACTCAGGTACCATGGACAGCTGATGAGCCCTCATCTTCGGATGGTCAGCCCTTAGGGGAGTATCGTGGTGGCTGTTAGTTAAAAACGAAGGTTGGCGTTGACCTTATAGCGTCAGATACAGCTGGGTCTCGTATTTACCAGTATGAAGGTTGAGAGTTCCTTCAATGTAAACTGGAAGCGACTTTGGGGGTAATGATTGGCGCTTAAACCAATCGCAGTCTAATGGTGACCGTGAGGCTACGCCTTAAAAAGCTGGTACTCACGTTAATCATACTCGACTATGCTCATGAAGATGTAGCCAGCGACAGCGCTGCCCTTCAACTGGTCAACGACTTTTGCCCTGACTAGCTGCCCGATAAATTCAAGACTTGTTTGAAGAGGACGTTTACCTATTACATTGACAGAAAAAGGATTCTTTTGGTCATCAAGCAAAAGGAGAAACAATTCAAAGGATGTTTGAAAGATGTTATCTCTCCTGCTACAATAGAAACTTCACGGTATTGCGAAAAATACTTTACAGCAAAGGCAAATGTTAATGATATCATTATTGAAGCAGTAGACACGTTCCACCGAGCTAATGCAGACCACCACACAAGTGTTATTGAGCTGCTTGTACCCTTAATGTGCGGAACCATTTGCTTTTTGATCTCGATACTTTCGAAACACTCTCATAGGGCGAAAGTAACTAACGCAGATGATGAAAAATTTCCCAAGTGACTGGAACCGAGTATATTACGAGATTCATTCAACAAGTACTTAGCCTCACCGCCCGATAGCGCTGCTATTGCAAAAAAAATTTCCCATCGTGCAGTACATTCTTTTAGTAGCCTACTGTCAAAATTTCAGCCAATTCCCTTCATTAGTTTTGTTTTGATAGCCTTTGGAAGCGAGCGTGTCGGTCGGTTGTACAAAAATGGAAAAAGAATAAAATCGTTCAGCGATTAGATTCTTGTTTTTGGAAGGGAAAACGCGCAGCGAAATCAAAGATCGCTTGGATGCTGTGTACAGTGACTCTTCTCCTTCGATGGCGACCGTCAAAAATTGGTTCAATGAGTTCTTCGTGGCCGCACGTCGGTTTTTGAGGAGCCACGCCCAGGTGCCCCGAAAACGGCTGCTACGGAGAAAAACGTTAAAAAAATCCACGATCTCGTGTTGGTAGACCGTCCATTGAAGGTTCGCAAAATAGCTGAGACTGTGGGCATCGCAGAAGGAATGATGCATCATATTCTACACGAAGGACTAGGCATGAGATAGCTGTCGGCTCGATGGGTGCCGCGTTTGCTCACACCGGAAAACAAACGCAACCGTGAGACCACATCGGCGACGTGTTTGGCGCTGTTTCAGCGCAATCCGGTAGAGTTCTTGCGTTGTTTCGTGACCGTCGACAAAACATGGATTCACTGGAACACACCAGTGACCAAGGAACAGTCGAAACAGTGGACTTCACCCGGCGAACGTGCTCCGAAGAAGGCGAAGACTGTTCGATCGGCCGGAAAGGTGATGGCCACCGTTTTCTGGGATTCACAAGGTGTGATCCACATCGATTACATTGAGAAGGGTAAATCAATCACGGGGCGCTACTATGCAGACTTATTGGGCTAATTTGACGTCGAATTGAAGTAAAAGCGGCCCCGCTTGACGAAAGAAAAAGTGCTGTTCCACCACGACAACGCGCCGGCTCATACCTCCGCCGACGCCATGGCCAAATTGGTCGAATTGCTGCCCCATCCACCGTACTCTCCAGATTTGGTTCCCTGTGACAACTTTTTGTTTCAAAACCTGAAAAAATCCCTCGCCGGGAAAAGATTTGGGTCGAACGAGGATGTCATCGCCGCCACGGAGGCCTATTTTGCAGCCCCCAAGAAAATGTATTTTTTGAACAGGTTGAAGAAGTTAGATCATCGCTGGGCCAAATGTATCGAGCATGAAAGAGAGTATGTGGAAAAATAAATTGCCACCTTTCCAAAAGTTTCATTTTTCTTCTGTAGGCTAAGTACTTGTTGAATGACCCTCGTATATACCAGAAGGACCGATAGTTGCTGAATAAGGGATTACCTTGGCCTAGAATGTAGAATGCTAGGTAAAACGCACTATTTGGGGTTTAACTTCTGCTTGCTTATCCATGTTTTTTTATTCCTTGATTGAAAATTTTGTTGCGGAAGGTCTAGAGAGCTGATAAATTCTTGCATGTCGTAAATATATCCTGACAGAAATATATTCGCCGGAACGTGGATTGACAGTAGTTCATCATGGGTTGTATTCAATATGTCCAGACCGAGAATAGAATCGCGTATCTTCTTTTTGGTATTATCATTGGTATGATTTTTTTCCATCCAATCCAGAAAATTTTTATCAAATTGAATATGAGCTTAAAAAATGATTGATCTGTCTGTATGGAATAACTGCATCGTGGATTTGCAGCCCAATTTACTTTTAAGATAGCATCTACCAGCGAATACCCTTTCTGGATTCTATACTGCCTTGAAGATAATTTTGGTGCATCGTTATTACATGAAAGATGCTGGATCGTGAGAGTTGCCCTCTAGAAACGTTCCTGCTCTCTTTATCACTGTAGTGGTCGATGTGAGATGTATCATTGTGCACATTTTTTTATTGTCTCAAATACTACGTCATTAAATTCAGGTGGGTGGATACTTTTTAATTTAGTCACAGAATTAGCATACTCCTTCTTGACTTGACTTCTTTTTCCTTTCTCACCTTATGTCATTGGAATTAATATATTGTATTGTTTAAGTGAGTGTTACTACGCCCGTTCAGGACTGCAGCGGTGGACTGCTGCCTTAGCGAGCGAATAATTAGTGCTCAACCGGAAGGTCCTTGTCTGGCAACGCGTAAGCGTGCTGGCAGCTAGTGTTACGGGGGGGCGTGTTCTTTCCACCAGCGCTAGTAACCGCTACAAAAAAAATTCACGCTTACGAATTATTTTTGGATTTAGAAATCGGATACATTCGACAGGTGTTGGAAGGCTCAGGTGTACCAACCGATGGCTATAACAAAAATGAGATGCGACGACTTTTCAAAAATACCCATGCGCGAAGTTCACGGCCCACAGAAAGAGTAGGGCATCTGGGTAGTAGTGGTGCCCCCTCGCTCCCTTCCCAACCAGATCAAAGATCTGACAGATGACTTGGCCGTTTGGAAAAAGTGGAAGGCCAACCATCCCTGGCGAGAGCCCCTGAAACAACAAAAAAGGAGAATCTTGTCCGATTGCTAACTCATTTCATTTCTCACTTCTCTTTTTTTTTCCACGCGCTCCAAGCGACGACAGTAGCTTTTTGCGACGTACTGAAATTCAACAAATGTAGCAACTTAAAAATCATTGAGGTGTAAACTACCGAAACTGCAGCGTGCACGCGATTAGATCTGGAGATCCCCTGGAGAGTTTCCCGTTAATTCTTCAATTTTAACAGAATTCCAGCATCCAATCTAATCAATGGTGAATGCAACCTCCCGCCGAACATCCGCAATCGAAATATCAACTCAGTCTTGTCTTTGAGGTGACAGCTGCAGAAATGGCTGCCATTTCCACCACCTACACATAAGGTAAAAGCTTGTTGCTACAATTTCCACAACCTACCTTAGGTAAAAGCCTGTTACTATTGTACAATATTAAGTATCGATGCATCTCAGGTTTTCTGATTTCAGAAAAGGATTTTTTAAAATAAAATTTCACCCTCAATTTTTTCAGATATTACACTACTGACCAGCTTATTCAGAGCTGACTCTTATTAAAATGGTTGTTTATGCTTCGGCAACCCGAAGGTGGCCTTAGTTTTGGTCACTAGATGTGTAGTGTTGTGGCGGCGGTCACTAGTTGTGTAGTGTTGTTGGGGTGGAAAATTTTTTTAAAGAGGTTTAAGGGGGGTCTCTCCATATAGGGTGGTGACCCTTTAAAAAAAACTGTTCACCATTGGTAGTCGAGTAGGGTGTCATTGGAAAGGTCTTAATGAGATCTTTTCATAACAATTCATAAAATTGCCTTATCGGTACCAAGGGGGGCAACGGAAGGGGAAACGTACGAACTTTAACCATTAATCGATGACTACAGTACAGGGGAATGGCCCCTGAAAGAAAAATTTCATCAAAGGTAGCTGTGGGGGCACAGAGGGGGGAAAGACATGAAAAATGTGGTTGCTACCTCGTGTAGGACACCTGTGATCTAAAAAATCTGAAAAAATTCTCAAGGGAGATATTTCTGAGCATAATAATAACAAATACCTCAGAAGTCAAAATTCGTTCAACTTTGTCAATAATAGTAGATGTGATCTTCGAATTTCATATTTTCTCCGATAAAATCGTCTTTTACATGTTTCTTGATTTTATCCGTTGCTTGTGACTGCATTTTGTAAGTTGAGTACAAAACCCTTCTGACATGAGCGTAGTTCTGTCTACGTAAACTTGTTTTTATCTAAACCACTTCATGTGATTCTGTTTCATATGTAACACCCGTATCTTGAAACAATAAGAACTATAAACTTTGCACATTGATCAGGATTGTCAATTCAAAGGTTTCTTGAAGAGAGAAGTTCCCTTTTTGGATGCAAATCTTTAATTAACATCCATATTTGCTTTTTCAATTTTATCGAGGTAAGTGGAAACGCTTGCCTTCAAAATACGAGGTTTGCCCCCAAAAGTATCGATTCTACCTTCATATCTCCGCTCTGGTGTTATTCTTTATCATCCGGTGAGTGACATCCTTCAAAGTTGTCCCTATTTGATTGAACAACAAACTCCCAACTGTGTTTCAACTTCCTGAAGCAGTTCTAGAAGTCCATTTTCGGAATTGCCGCATTAGTTTCAACCGTCTCTTTGTCATGTCCTTTGAGCGGCATTATGAATGTGACTAGATTATCTCAAAAACAGTTGATATAATAAATAAGACATTTGAAGAGGAGTGTATGACCAAAGCAAGAGTAAAAGAGTGGTATAAGCGGTTTAAAGATGGCCGTGCGTCAGTTAGCAGTGATGCTTACTCTGGCCGACCTTCGAGCGCAATAACTATACGCAAACTAGAAATTGATCTTTCAACCGATAATTTGGGGATGACTCGCGTGTGTGCGAAATTCATCTCGAAATTGTTAAGGGCAGAAACGATGTATCTTCGCTTTGAAACCGCTCA
Source organism: Odontomyia ornata (assembly GCA_963969285.1). NCBI lineage: Eukaryota > Metazoa > Arthropoda > Insecta > Diptera > Stratiomyidae > Odontomyia > Odontomyia ornata. Next base: position 310,415,475 of record OZ017740.1, read on the forward strand.
GGCCAACTTGGAAATGATTTCTAATAATTAAATGTTTGCTGGTGATGAATCTTTCCCACATTAAAAATGCCACTCAAAAGACATCGGTCCGATGACAAAGAGACGGTTGAAACTAATACGACGAATACACTGCAGGCAATTCCGAAAACAGACTTTCAGGATTTAGAGCTAGCTGATCCGGTATTTGGCGCCCCTCATGGCATTGATTTACTCATTGTTGCAAACATTCAGGGTATGATTCTTGAGGAAGGGATCATCGGAGCTGGTAAGAACGAACCTTGAGAAATACGGACTTGCCTGGGTTGGGTTGTGTTTAGTCCAACGTCAGCCAACACAACAAGCCCAATGAAACAGCACATATTTCATGCTTACAAATATGTCAACAAGTTTAGTTTACTTTGCAAATTTTGAGAAGTCGAGAAACTACCCTCGAAAACTGACAGTTATCATACCATTTGCGAACAGAAATTTTTGGACAACTTCACTAGAGACAGCAAAGGTCGATATAGGGTGCAAATTCCATGCCGCCCCGATGGGCCAGAACTGGGAAACTCTCATCGAATAGCCTTATGACAGTTTCATCAGCTTGAGCGCAAACTGTCAAACAACTCTTAATTGCGGGACATATACTGTGCATTCATGCGGGAGTATATCTCATTGGGACATATGGAGCTTGCACCTGATGAGTGTGATGACACTCCATGTTACTACATTCCCTTCACGTCGTTACGATTAAAGTCCGTGTGGTTTTTAATCCCTCCACTAAAACGGACAATGCAGTATCACTGAATGATACGCAGCTAGTTGGACCGAGGTTGCAAGATACACTCCTGCAGATACTACGTTGGCAACAGATACGTTGTTGACATATCATTTAACGACGGCGACTTATGCTATGGCTAGCAGTCCATGCTACACGGGCACTACGACAATGTGCTATGGACAATTCGGAGGTTGTCCCTGACGCATGCCGGGCAGCCGCTGCTCAGGACAGTATATTGAGTAACTTCTATGTAGACGATTTTTTTAACAGTGCTGAAACGCCAGATGATGCAAGACGTTAGCACACGACATTGACAGGATATTCAGCAATAGCAATTTCAGACTACACAAATGGACTCGTAATGGCCTGGAGACTCTTGAGGCAATTACTGGGACAACGACGGCTTCAGATGACATCGATCTTAGAGATTCCAATACCACAATGGTGCTCGGCTTACATTGGAATCCAATACAGGACGAGTTGTTAGACAAGATTGATATCAAGGATGCGGACACATTACCGACTAAACAAATCATACAGAGCGACGTAGCGAAACTCTAAGATCCAACAGGTTTCTTACGAGTTCTTTAAAGGATGTCACTCGTCAGATGATTAAAAAATAACACCAGCGCGAAGATATGAAGCTAAGCTTGATCGTTTTGAGACAAACCACGTATGTGTGTAAAGTAGAAGATCACGAATAGTTCTGTCAGTGAATACGACAGCGCTTCTAAATCTATCCTGAATACATAAGATGAAATCTCCAGGAGTTAGTTTTGAGGAATTTTTTCCTGAATATTATTATTCAAATTGAAAAAATATAATTTTGATTTTGTCAGAAAAACATGACAAACAATTACAGTAAGATATGGTAAATTTAATAAAAAGCAAAAAGTAACTTTCTTTCGGATAACGTCCGAAATGAGCCAATTTTGACTGGATGAGGCGGAAAAAGCTAATTCTTTTGAATAAAAAACGTTTTGCGGTTTCTCAAGTTTACTATCATGTCGTTCAATAATTCCCGAGACTAACCCAGAGATAGTGCTAGCAGTACCAAACTGGCCACGTTTCCATAGAGTGCATACCTTTACATGAAACGTGTAAAAATTTCGATCGGATCACAGACAGCAGAGTTATCGAGGTTAGAGTAAAGTCACTTTGAAATTTGTTTGAAAAATGGAAAAAAGCGAGTTTCGTGTGTTGATAAAACATTGCTTTTTAATGGGTAAAAACACCATAGAAGCCCAGCAATGGCTTGAAAAACATTACCCGGACTCTTCTCTATCGAAACCAACGATTTGGCGTTGGTATGCTGAGTTTAAACGTGTTCGTACGGATACAAACGATGCGGCAAGTTCGGGTAGGCCATTGAAGCCGTTACACCGGAAAATGTGAGTGAAATTTTAAAAGTTGTAATGAAAAATTGTAAAGTGAAGGTCCGTGAGATTGCAAAATTGACATCATCTGGAAGCGTATTTACAACCCTTCATGAAAAATTGAGCATGAAAAAGGTTTTTTCCAAGTAGGTGCCGCGATTTGTTTCAGTGGAACAAAAACAGCAACGAGTCGACAATGGCAGAACTGAACGAATTGGGCTTTGATTTGCTTCCCCACCCCCGTGTTCACCAGGTTGAGCCCCCAGCGACTACGGGCTCTTTGCTGATCTCAAAAAAATGCTCCAGGGGAAAAAAATTTGGCTCGAATGAGGAGGTCATTGCCGAAACTGAAGCCTATTTTGAAGCAAAGGATAAATTCTTCTATAAACATGGAATAGAAATGTTGGAAAGATTGTATCACCCTAAAAAGAGATTATATAATGATGAATTAAAATGATTTTTGAAAAAAAAATGTTTTTTTCGTTGTTAGTTTCGGGACTTATTGAACGATGTGGTAGATTATAAAGGGTTTTCCAATAAGAGGTGTTATTTTGAGTAGCCCGCTATTTCGGTAGATGTCACTTTTGAAGCTGTCATTTTTTGACATTTGACAAGTAAAAACTACACCATTAATAAAAATAGAACGGTACACGCTTCAACAACGCTTTGAAATTAATTAAATTCACTATAAAAATAGTGAAAATTTGGCAGAGACGGTTCGTAAAACTCGAACATTTTTGGGTCGTCGGGCCGCAATATAGAAATTGGTGGAAAAATTCAAGCTGTTGGGACAACTTAGTGATGTGAAGAATAAAACCCGTGCACGTCACTCAAGAACAGCCGAGCATATTGCTGCTGTAGCCGAAAGTGTTGAAGAAAACCTCGCTTTGTCCATTCCTTGTCGTTCTTTGGAATCAGGCATTCCACAAACGTCATTACACCGTATTTTGCATAAAGATTTGGGTCTTAAGGCTTATAAAGCTCAGTTAGCACAAGAACTCAAGCCGGTTGATCATACACAACGTAGTGTCTTGGCTGATCGGGTCCTTGAAATGCATGAAAATGATCCGGAATTCCATCGAAAAATCATCTTGAGAGATGAGGCCCATTTCCACCTCAGTGGCTTCGTCAACAAGCAACATTGTCGCACCTGGAGCTCGAAAAACCCAAGAGTTATTGTTGATAAGCCTCTCTATCCTCAATGTGTGACTGTTTGGTATGATTTATGGTCCGGCGGAGTCATTGGACCTTACTTTTTCGATAATGAGGCTGGAGCAACAGTTACTGTGAATGGATTGCGCTATCGAAAGATGATTAATGATTTTTTATGGCCGGGATTAGATGGTGTTGATCTGGACAACATTTACTTTCAATAAGACGGCGCTACGTGCCACACAAGCAGCGAAACCATTGATCTTTTACGGAAAAGCTTCCAGACCGTGTTATCTCTCGAAGAGGTGATCGCAATTGGCCACCGAGATCTTGTGATTTAACACCTAACGACTTCTTCTTTTGGGGTCACGTGAAAGAGAAGGTCTACGCCGACAGCCCAGCGTCGATTCAAGACCTCAAAGATGGAATTCGTGAGGCTTTCGAGGACATAGGGCAGCCATTTTGCGATTTGGTTATGGAAAATTTCATGAAAACAATATGGTCCTGTAAGCGTGGTCGTGGTGATGTTATTTTTCACAATAAACGGCATACCTTTTTTATTTATAATGAAATAAACATTCGATCATTTGTATTAAAAAATGGCATTTTTCTTTTAATATCATAATAACACCTCTTATTGGAAAGCCCTGTATTTTAGAGCATATTTAGTAGAGAAATTAAATTTATCTGTACCGATAAAAAAACACCGGTTTTCCTCTTATATATTGTTAGAAGAGCCAGTTGAACCCATCATTAAGTCTGTAAGATACTTGTAGCCAGGATAGGAATGCCGGATCCTTTAATTTGGAAATACTAGTTTCTGGATTTTAATCTGACAGCGAAAGAATTTCTGGTACATATTTTAAAACAAAAGCTACATTTAAAACAAAAGACGCTTTGTTTTAATATTGTATAATATCAAAGTTAAAATCGTTTAAATTTAATTTAGTCAATTAATTTCCATAAAGGTTGCATTTGAGGAAGACAAGTTTTTCAATTATATTTTAATATTCATACATATATCACAAATTATGTGCTAGACATTGAACTTGATTATATCATCTGGAATTCATAATATCAGCCAATTATAAAATTATTGGCATTCAAACAATAATTTTGCATTTCCTGGCAAACGATTTCCATCCTCATACCTAAATCGAAATGGATGCATACTCATATAATATCGATTCGAATGTGTGCAGAATGACCTTGTACAACTAATCGAAATTTTAGATATCGGATTAATATGAAGGATTTCTGGTATTTATTTCTAAAGTATTTTGTCTGCTTCTATTTCCTTCAGTTGTGCTGCAACTTTCAATTTCAGCTTATTTTTGAATTTAAATGAAAATATTTTGGGAGTATTCGGTTGGTTTTTAAAGTTTGCCAGACAAAGCATTTTAAATTTTTTCTTAAAATACCACACATACCGCACAATCATGGAAGGATAACTACCTGCTACTTGGAAAACTGATGATGAATTGTATCAAACCGGTCGCCAATTCACAAATGGGAATGTGTACACAATGTATCATCTTGAGAAGTTAAATGGTGCTAGAATACTTTTTTCTTCTTAACCATCAAAAGATTTTCTTTTCCGGAAACTTTTCCCCGGTACTGAATTTATTGAAAGATTTCAATCCTTCTAACGTACTCCTGCATCCTTGCTACTCTATAATTGACATTCTTCTCTTAAAGGATCTTGAAAAGCCACAACTTTCTTTTGCACGGTAGCATCAAGGGATATCCTTTTTCCAACCAGGTCATACCTGATATTAGGGTGAAGACTTTAACCTCTACCTATACGTGATATACATCCGTATGGAACATCTAAACGACTTCCTGAAATGCAACCTAGCAAAGAAAAAAAAATTAACATCCTTCATATGTGCGCATGCATAAAATTTTTTGGTTCAAGCAACTCTATGTATCCTGACAAATGTCTTTAAGGCACCACTGGGCTACGTATCTCTGTGTACCGAAGACCACTTTCATTTTGAAAGCTCTTAGCCATTAATGTGATCAACATATAAAAGGGTGAATGATTTATGACACTACACCTTCATAAACAGTTGCATTTGGAGGATACAAGGAGCTGCTTGTGTCTTCGCCCACATACGAGTATCCTTAACATTGGATATCGCATGACACAATGCTGGTTTGGTTTTGTCATGATCGGGGGTGGAATATAGAAACATAGTTGTAATGTCGAGTGTCTCGTGAAGTTTGATTATGTTCTACCTTTTCCACATAATCGGTAAATATGCGTGCAGTCATGTCTTGTAAATAAATACCAGATAATCACTGCAACCGTTTTAGTGTCTATTGTCATGTTTTTCCGGCTGGAAAATGTTAATGGATTCATAAGCAGAATGAATTGCAGGAAATACGTGGGTACCTATCGGTTTTTATTTTTCGTGGAGGGGTTGTTTGATTTTTTCTTAACATACATTAATGAGTCAATTTCGGATTCAAATTAAGAACAGAACCTGTAAAATATAATAAAGAATCCTTGAAACTTATCTTAAAATCAAATCCGATAATTAATTTTTCAATTCGTTTCCGAAACTAACATCAACGATAATTCACCATCAATTCCAATTTCTCAAAGAAATATCACAAACATTTGTCAATTTCACTGTCCATAAATATACAAAATGAACATTTTTATACTTTTACGCCACTATATCACTCTAATTAACATTAAGTTGTATTTTATATACGAGTACAATTTCTAGCGTACAATTTTGCTTGCATGCCATATTGCAATTTTCTCTAAATTGGCAAATCGAATTAGGTAAAGTTTATAGTTTTTTTTCCATTGAATGAAGTGAACAGAGAGGAAAAAAAGAAGCAAAGCGCGATGCATAACAATGCGGACGATGACGAAAATGAAAAATAATCAATAAATAAATGTTGATTCTATTATGATTTCCAAATCTAGTCAGTATTAAAATCCGATAAAATTCATAAGGAATTTGTAGTTTTTTTTCTATTTACAAGATAAGATTAATTGTATTTAAAAAGAGAAGAGTAAGGTTTGTAGTTTAATACCAGAATTGATTTATTGATTTATTGCGTCATCTTCGTAAATTTTTTCAAAAGCATACTTTTCTTATTTGTATTTTAGTACTCGTATCGTATTTTCTTGACATATTTTCTGCTCATTCAAATTTCCAGCAATCTAGTTATCTGCTATGGTTATATCGTATCGTCAAAAATATTTTTTTTACTGATTTAATGGCAAAGATAATTGGAGAGTAAATCTGAAGTTATACACTGGAAGACAAATATCAAACCGCGATAAGTTCAATAAAGCAGTGTGTTCCTACGAAAAAAGTTTGCCGATTATTACTTACGATAGTTGTATTTTCTGATCTTAGAAGATAATGAGTGCAATCGAAACGGATTTGATTATATCCTGACTTTTCTGAACTGTAGTCGCAACAACCGTGAGGACGACCCAGACTCGAATTTGTCGAGAAAGTCCTAGCTGCTTTCATTTTGCAGGTTTTTGCCGTAGACGTTTCTGAATCTAAATCACTGTAAATGTCATCTAGGTGTGCAATTTCACCGCTGAAATGGATTTTAACTATGGTGTAACTACCAGAGGTGCGAAAACATTTAGTAGCCTAATCATTTTTTCCACACTTGATCATAAAATTGAAGCAAACTAATGATATATTCAATGCGGCAGTCTTATGACATAAAACTCATGTTGATACTGGTGTATATTCCCAGATAAAATAAGCTTAAATCACTCTTCAAATTTAAAGTTCCTACTTTCAACATGAAAAACTTTGAACTTTTGTTACACAGGCAATCTAATTCCCGCTGTTGAATGTTGGCTTCAGCAATGGTTTTCCTTTTTTGTATAAAGTTATACTTGTCTAAGATTCCTGCGGATGAAAGAAAGGCAAATATACTCAAAGGCATGCCAGTAAGGGCAAATATACACAAAGGCATGCCAGTAAGCTCTATTTGGTCAGATGGATTTAGGGGAAAAACAAAATTACAGCCTATGCCAATTTTAGATGCCTAACACATATTGTTCCTTAGAATAATTACAATGCTCCACTTTTGTCAAGGTTACTTATGACTTAGTTATCAATTCATTAGGTAAGATGAACCAGTTGATTGTACTTTTTGAAAAGCAAAGACTTAATTGTCTTTATGATTGCTTGCGTTTTTCTTGTGCTCCCTTATGATAAAATGATCTTCTTCTTCTTAGCACTACAGCCCCTCTCGGGCCTTCGCTTCCTGCAGATAGCGCCTCCAACTGTCTCGGTCTCTTAACCGCGTCCTCCAATTTCGGAATCAGAGCAGCGATGAACTGTCTTCATCGACCGAGTCAGACCAGCGTTTCCTCGGTTTCCCCACTGGTCTCCGGCCTTCAGTTCTCCCAACAAATACATTTTTGGGTATCCGTTGTCCGTCCATACGATTTATGTGTCCAGCCCATTGCAGCTTCCGCAATCTTACAATCGCTGAGACCTCTGGTTCGTCAAAAATTTCATACAGCTCATGGTTGTATCGATTTCACCATTGGCCCCCGTCTAGCTTCGCTCCGATTATTCGCCTCAGGACCCGTCGCTCAAAGGCGTTCAATATATTTGCGGATGCTTGGGTTAGGGTACACGTTTCACACCCATAGCATAACACAGGCCTTATCTCAGATTTGTATACCTGGAGCTTTGTTTTCCTGTGTATGCAGCTGATCTTCAAGATCGTCAACACTGAATAAAATATTTTATTTGCGAGCTGTATTCTTCGGCATATTTCGTTTCTTTCAGTGCCCGTTTTTGTTATTTTGGCGCCTGAATACACAAATTCGCTAACATTCTCGATACTGTATTTGCCAAGTGTGAAACTTTGTGTATTTGAGGTATTTTTTCTCGACCGCGTAATTAGCTTTGTTTCATTTTCATTGATTTGTAGCCCTACTAGTTTTACTTTGCTGTCGAGTTTCAGGAAAAGTTCTTTAGCAGTTGTTAATGACCGTGACAGAATGTCGAAGTCGTCTGCATAAGCTACTACTTGGCTTGACTTGTATAGTAATGTACCTCGCGTACAAGTAGGTTCCGTATGACGTACTCCAGATCCAAATTGAATAGCAATGGGGCCAGCCCATCTCCCTGTTTTAGTCCGATCTTTGTGTCAAAGGCATCGGTGAGTTGGTTATTGATGCGGACTTGGGAGGCTGTCAACGTCATTGTTATTTTGGTAAGACGGACTAATTTGGCTGGGATGCCAAAGCAAAGCATTATTTGGTACAGTACATTACGATCAATACTGTCGTATGCTTGCTTGAAGTCAACGAAAATTTGGTTTACGTCTATATGTCGAACTCCCAGCATTTTTCAAGTACCTCCTTGACTGTGAACAATTGGTCTGTTGTTGATCTACCTGCTTTTAAACCACCTTGATACTCCTCAATAATACTGTTGGTGTATGATCCGATTTTATTTTCTAAGAGTTTAGAAAATATTTTGTACGCCGTACAAAGTAGTGATATGCCTCTTTAATTTTGCACTGTAGCCTGTCATTTTTTTTGTGGATAGGGAATGCAATTGATTGGCTCCACCTTTCAGCGTATGTTCTTGTTGCCAAATGTACTGGATGAATTTGTGAATAGCTTGATGAACACTGCTGCCATCATATTTGATGAGCTCCACTGGAAACCCATCGATGCCCGGCGCTTTATTATTCTTTTGGGCTTTGATGATGGAACACACTTCATCCAGAGTTGGTGGGACCAATGGGAGCTCTCCGGAGACATCTATATGCTCCTATGTTCTGGAGCTGTGCGGAGGATTAAGGGGGTTCTTGAAATATGATGCCCATCTTTCCTTAATCTTGGTTTCATCAGCGATTATATTGCCGCTGTCATCACGACAGAGCGTGGTTTTGGGCTGATAACCACGTTTCAGGCTTTTCACTACTTTGTATGCTTGTCTTGTGTTGTTACTGGCTGAACTTACATCTATACTTCTCAACTGGTCGTCTTAGTATTTTCTTTTCTTTATCCTAATTATCTTATTCGCTACTCTTCTGAGATTTTCATAGTGTTCTCTTTTCGTCCTGGTTCTCCTACCTACATATTCTTTGTAAGCCTGATTCTTTTTATCTAACGCATTCTGGCACTCATCATCGAACCAATCATGCCTCTTGTGCCGGGCTTGATGTCCGATCGTCTGTTCTGCTACGGTTCTGATAGCCGCTTTCACTTCCATCCAGAGCTCGTTGCTCGTCTTTAACGATGTGTCCAATAAGATGGAAGCCAGCTGGTTGTTGAGGGTCTCCGTGAAATGTTTGACCACAGACACCGTTTGGAGCCTTTCGATGTAAAATTTTTTTAGCGGGCTGGTCTTCGCCGAATATGCCTTTGACATACGACATCGATAGGTTAATTTGAGAACACTTACGATCATTCTTACACAACAAGGCAGACTCCATTTATGTGACGCACCTACAATACCACGCACATGTGTAGTGAATAATGAGTTTCCTTAATGTCCGTGAAGGACCGCAGCGATGTTCTGCTGCCTCGGCAGAGGAAGGTGTTGATTCCTGCCGAGAATGCCCTCGTCCGGAGACGCGTGAATGCGCTGGCAGGCTAGCATTGCGGTGTCGTGGGGCGGGTTCGTTTCCCCGGCACGAGGACTCACTACAAAACATTTCGCATTCACGAATTGCTTGCAGAGTTCGAGAGGACGACCGAAGTCGCAAATCAGTAGATAACCTCCACGATGGAATTACGACTTGTTGCGAGAACAAGTGCAACCTGACAAGAAAGACTAATTTGGGGTTGACCTCGTCTTTACCCAAATACATTCAGGGCCCACAAATGAAAGAGGGGCAACCGGGTGGTGGTGGAGCCCCTTCATGCCCACCCAACCGGAATAAATCCAATGTTAAATCGTTGAGGTGGCCAGGTATTCCTCTTCTGAGTGGAAAACTCATAACTTGAATTATATGAGCTTTCCCATCAGAAGGGGAGTACCCCGGTGACCAATTTATGTCATAGAATTATACAATTGAATTGCATAACTCTATGCCATAAAAAGGCACTTGGCTTGGGCCACTCAACCCATAAAGTCACCTGAAACAAAAAAAAGGATTAAATTGTACCCGGTGACTGCCTCATATTTTGAGGGGGAAGCCTGCCACCGTACCGGGTCCTATACTCGGTCAGAAAAACCGGAAGGGAAAAGACCAATTTCCTAGTTTAATTCTTCATTTTTTTTTATTTTTCTTTCGGTTTGGTTATCACAAAATAATATAAGCTTCTCCACGACAAACCAAATTTAAGAAAGATAGAACGATTACGGGTAATAAATAAATTATTGCTGATAAGATACTCGTATATCGGATATACTTTGAATAATTATATAAGAAAAAAATATTAATAAATAAATTAAATCAAAAGGACTCACCGCATGATCCGTCGAGCGCTCGATGGGTGCTGGATACGTCCTGAAAATCTTCGTTTTTGGTTAGGTTAAACACTATAATGTACTTCGATAATGGTTTAAGGTCGAATAATTCACCTATCACTATAAAAGTTCTTTGGCCGAATGCCATTCAAAAATTTAGTAAGCAAATCACTTGAAACGGGCGCTAGTGTGAATCCGTTTTCAAGAATTGTTCGTAATTCTTCTCATCCATAAGTTTATCAATTTCTGAAGTTTCGCTGCGCTTCACTTTGAATAACCAGTCTTTTCATAGCACGATGTATTTCTTGACCCTGGGGTATCCTCAACTGATATGTTCTTGTCTACCACAGTTCCTGACACAGGAGAATATAATTCACTCGCTAGCGGTGGGTGCAGAACACAAAATCATTTCGATGATTGTGGGGCCAGTTGAATACGCTGCAACACGAGGAACTGTCGATCCGATGCGCTTTGAATGCCAGGAATGGCGAACGTGTTTCCGTTAACCAGCTCGTCCCAGACAATGATCAGTAGAGCGGGGGGGGTTGCCAAAGCCTTGAAAACGAACCAAACGCGGCATCCGCTAATTAGTACTGCTCCAGTGCTGGTTCTTCGGACGGATTGAAATCGTCATCGAAATGGGGCTTGGGTATTGTATGCGTACGAGTAGTTATCAATCGCTGTAATCACGGCAGACCATGGCGTAATTGCGGCTTGTCCTCAATTCAAATGGCGTTGGGTACCCGTATTTATCCTTGCACTATCAACACCGTGATTGCATTGAGAAAGTTTTGGTCAGCTCTAGGTGCACGGCGACTGGTAATAATTAATAGAAAAGTACACATCACCAGAGTATTCCCCGCAAATTTCAATTGTTGGCTGTTTCGACTCACCAATAAGTTCGTAAACACACTCTCTTATTTTAAAATCTATCACGCGCGCAGATAACAGATATTTGTTCTTCGCACATCACGGATATTTTTATTTTATAGTTACAAATAGTTTTAGATTAAGTTTATGTTGAATCGTCATTTGAAGTGTTTGCACGTTATGAAAATGATTTAATACACATGCCTTGTTTTAAATACTAGTGTGCACTATTTTAATTTTTAATGATAATTTTAGTTTAATTGTAGGTAGGGTTGCGTTTGGGCCAATAAAAGTTTAATATATTAATAATTGGTTAAGAACTTAATGAACTTGTTATGTCCCGCCGAATAAACAGATACGACATTGTATAACTTGTATAGAATGCTTATCGCCTCCTCAGGATTCACCACTGAATCACTAAAAGCTGGCATTTGACTTTCGTTCAGGGAATCTGATTCCAAGGAATATTCACTTACTTCCGCAAGGTTCCGGAATCCTTCACGTCTTCCCGCTAGATTCGTTCTTGCTAGTTGCCTGATAAGAGGTTTTAGCCTCGTGATGACTTGATCCTTTGCTATCGGAAATAATTGGAAGTGAAGATGTTTCTGTATTTTGTGATTCTCTAGGAGTATCACAACTGCTGGTTGATTGGTAATCGTGGTCTAGCACCGTGTTATCTACAGATTTCTTTCCCGAAGTACGATTACCGCGCGTTTTGCAATAGTAACTAAGTAGGTTAGGCTTATTTTGCGTAGTAGACAACTGTGCAGCTAAATGATTTGATTGTTGCTGTTCGGTTGCTTTACCGAAGATTTGGTTTGGAGGCTCCTCGTTTTGAGATATTGTTGGATTTCCAACGACTGTTGCAGCACTATGTTCCTTTCCAACACGAACGTTATTTACTTGCTTTGATCGATGTCTGCCGTAAGTTGTGGGCTGGGGTACTGAAGTCGTCTGAGGTTCGCGATCGTGTTCTAGAAGCTACACAATCCGTTTGGACGAGTTGTTTTTCTTCTTACTTGAATCCTTCTGGTGAGATTTATCGTGTTCTCGATTAGTGTTATTATCGGATGGGTTCTGGCGAGGTCTCTTGTGACTTGAATGTGTCGGTAAATCTTCACAACTTGGCAACGAGTTTCGGTCCGATATCCGTTTTCGTTCAAATCTTTTGGGGTGCAGGATTTGGTGATTGAGATTTATACGACCTAATAGATCCACTCGTGTTGGTCCTATTTTCTAACAGGCGTTGTTGTCGACGTCACTGTGTTGCCAACGTTACACAAGGAGTCGGTGTTGTCTTCGTTATGTGTCGATTTTGTTCGTAGACTTCGCGAGTTTTTCCCGATTTGTGTTTTTGCTACTATTTTGGTGGCTATTGTAATGTGAATGGCTACTGGAAGCTTGTGAACCTGGCGCCGTGGTCGTGTTGCTACGATGCCCCTCCGTCGCTGCCGAGAGCAATTGATTGTTAACGGGTTCGGCCATAGACGACACTTAACCGTTCACTCTATGTCACTAATCATGCCCCTGAAGCGAATTTTTCCTGTCCTTGTCCTATTTAATGTTTTGATTATACCGAAAATTGTGGGGGAGAAGGGAGTTGATCGATGTGAACAACACTAGTTCCAATGTCTAGGGTACCCCTTTTTTATATGCCGTTTGGGTAAGGTGACTGTGGCAGTGTGCGTAATTTCTACTCGAATTATTTATCAACCAAAATATTGACCGCACTACAAACGCAACCGGAATTTTCATCAAATTTCGCCGTTACTAATTGGGTTTTTATTTGTTCGCAACGATGCGACAATAAAGGAAATCAATACTCACAAAAAGTTGCCATACAAATAACAGTAGAGTTCACATTTCGCATTGCACACATACTCCCTATCCCGACGTATCTTGATTCCGGAAGTGCTTTTGATACATGAAGGAACTCCAATGAGGGGTAGCTTATAATATGAACACATTCTTGGCCCTTGATAAGGAAAAATAAATCACTGGTATTATTCCATGCTATTTCACTAACCTGTTATAATGTTTCACAATAAAACTGTCTATTGCGGCATTTAGAGTTTCGTTCTCCATTTGGTTGGTTTGCCGCTGCTTCGTAAAATTGAATCGAGAATTCGAAAATATCTACACCTCAGAACAGATATTTTCCCAAACAAAATAGCCCAATTTCCCAAAAATTCCGATGGAAGCAATATTTAGGCGCGAAAGACTTGACAAACGTTGGCGTCAAGTCTAGAGAATTAACGAACACGAATTTTCTCGAAATCTTCACAAGACCTTCGACATCATTGAGTCACCACTATTTTCTATTCAAACTCAACTGCGATAATAAATAACTAAACAAACCAATCGATCACGATATTCTAACACTCAAGTATGCTATTGAAATTCCCGCCAAAATATCGCGAGAACAGTTATCTGCACTGTACTTCGCGCTCGTATCGAGATTTTTCCAGTTACACCGACTACGGGTGCGAGCAAGCTCCCCAATAGGCAAAAAGAATGAAACAGCGGCAAACCATCGAACCAACACACTTTGCAAACCGTTCTCTCGCTCGTTCACCCACACTTGTCTAGGACTAGCCAACATTCTTATGACACTTAAAATTATTTTGAACTCGCTATCAGCGCTAGCAATCAGATTTCTAATTAATTCCCTGAGACAATTTTCATTTCTTCACTGAATAATGTCCATTTGTGTTTAACACAACACGCAAGTCTGATTGCCCCGGCAATCTGCCTAAAACACTTAACTACTCGCAACGGCACCATACCAGCGGACCTGTGTCCGTCACTATTTTGCTTTCGCCTAGTGTGTACCGTACGTACGTGACGGTTGGGGTATGCTAATGTCGGACCGTACGAAGAACAGGAACATTATTTTTCACGGCTTGAAATAAAATTTACGTAGATCGATACGCGAAAGTGTCGAAATTGCAAAAACATTATATTATTCACTTGGACTCCGCGGAGTATGTCGATAGCTCCCGATAGCAGAACTTTCGTCACTCCCGTTGGTATACTGAGAATGAACACACTAATTAAAACTATTAGCGAAAGCCTTTTAATGATAAATGTGAATAAACTTTCGAAACAAACTAGAACGGAAAGTCTTCTAACCCGCAGTAAAAGCCAAACGCGACAATAGAATTAAAATCCCGCGGACACCACGCTCAAAAGCAATGGCTGTTTGTTTCGTACTGCTCTGCCTGCTCGTGTTTTGCCGCCACGCGCACACTCCGGCGCTCGTCAGTGCAATCATTTATTTGTTACACTCGCGCATGCTGTGTTCAATGCACTTAAAAATAGCGAGTCATTTTCAAAAACATCAGCTATTAAATTTTGATATTTTTGATGCCCCTTCACATATTCTCGACAAATTGAATGTGAATATTTTCACCTTTCAGCGTAAATATTGTTTCAATGCCCTCCTTTTTGATATGATCGAGGAACATTTGTTTGAGCATATCCTGCCATCGATCTGGTATGGGTTTCAGGAGGACGTACATATTCCGTAGATCTTTTCGTTTCTCTTGTGATACCATATCTTTGCATTCAGAATAAAGGAAATCAAGATGGTCATTTATAAATCGCTCTTCACACTCCTGACCTCTTCAGTTACTACAGGGCAGCTAATTTTCTCGCGATCCCAAGGCAATGCGGATTGCGAAAAAGGAGCTGAAGGATGTTTCTGTGTATCATGGGTTGGCTTCGGCGTCGGGACTAGAGATGACGGACACTAAGAGAAAAACACAATTGACAGACGGACGGACTGACTTATGTCTATGTTGGCTCGGAAGTATACAACCTTGTGCGTTTTATGAAAATATATGCGGACGGACAAACAGACGTGCCTAATTATCTATCGGCGCAGGTCTTTCGCGTGGTATACCCCCACTTCTTTTCCCGATGGATCCGTTATCAAGTAACGGTTAGGTCCCATTACCTTCTTTATGCGGCTTTTCAAGAATCGCCTGTCCAGCTTGGCGTTGTAATGCCCCGCGGCGTCACTTTGGCGGAAATTTCTCCGGAAAACTTCATCTCCTTCTTTGAAATTAGCAGATCGTGACCGGAGATTGTACTGCGCTTCATTTGCACTACCTGCGGCCTTAATCTTCCGTCCGATTTGTTGGCGGAGGTCTCCTAAACGTTCGTGGGGCTCCAGCGCAACGACGGGGTCTCCCAAACACTTTAATTGCCGTAACAGTCGGTATGATTTACCGTGGCAAATCATGTGCTGTCCAAAGGCGGCAAAGTAAGGGGCGACACCGGTGACGGAGTGATACGAGGATCGCAGGGCGCATGTGATGGCAGACAATCGACGATCCCAATCCTTTTGAGATGGGTGGACGTAGGAACGGATCGCGGCCAATAGGGTGCGGTTCAACCGTTCTGATGCGTTGGACTGAGGAGAGTATATGGGCGTCAGTTGGTGTTCAACGCCATACTGCTCAAGTAGGCTCTTAAACTGCCGAGACCGGAACTGTACTCCATTATCTGAGTACACACTCTCTGGAACACCGAACACATGGAATACCCGGTTCTCTAAGAATTTCACGATCGATGGAGTTGTGAATTTACGGATAGGTTCCACCATTGGGAACTTTGAGAGCTGATCTAGAACGACTATAGCTCCGATGTGTCCCATGGAAGACCGAGGATATGGACCGAGTAGATCGATGTATAGACGCTGGAACACGCGTTCTGGAACGTTGAGTTGACCCATAGGAGGTCGAAGAGGCTGGTTGGGCGCTTTGGTGCCTTTACAGGTCTCACAGGCGCTCACGTAGTCTTTGACCTGGGATGCCATTTTAGGCCAAAAGAAGTATTTCTTGAGTCGCCGTAAAGTCCGACCGTAACCTCCGTGGGCACTTAAAGGATGGTCATGTGCGCGGAGGATCAGATGTTGTGTCATTTCCTCCGGTACCCAGAGTTTCCAAGACTCTTCTTCCTGCCATGGATCACCAGTGGCGTATTCGTTTCGTCTATACACATAGCCGTCTATTACCTTCAAATCAGGCAGCTGTGTCTGTTGGGTCGCTATGGTTTGCCTCAACTCTTTGTAGCTATCTGATTCGAAATGTGGGCTGTCCAAATCTATTTCAATGGGGTCCTCGTCAATTATTGTTATTTCGGCTCCCTCTGGGGAAAACATCCGTGAGAGAGTGTCGGGTACGATGTTCTGGGTTCCTTTCCGATGTTTGATGGAGAATTTGAACCCTTGCAGTTTAAGAGCCCATCTGGCTAGGCGTCCACTTAAATCTGCCTGGTTCATCAACCATTGTAGTGACGCGTGGTCCGTGATGATCTCGAATTGGTGGCCCTCGATATAAGCTCGAAATTTCTTCACAGCCATTACCGCTGCCAAACATTCTTGCTCGGAAACAGTATAGTTTCTTTGGGCCGAATTCAGCTTATTGGACATGAAGGCGATGGGAGCTTCCTCTCCTTCATCGGTCAATTGCACCAGCACGGCTCCTACTCCATGTTGACTTGCGTCACAATGAATGGAGAAGGGCTTCGTGAAGTCGGGGCTGTGCAAGACAGGAGCTGATGTGAGGGCTTGTTTAAGCTCTTCAAATGCCTTTCGGCTGAGTTCAGTCCAAACGAACTTCCCTTTCCGCAACATGTCTGACAGGGGCGCTGAAACTGTTGCATAATTCCGAACAAACCTTCGGTACCAACCGCACACACCAAGGAAACGTCGTAGCTGCTTCACAGTTTTTGGTAAGGGGAACTCATCAATCGCACGAGTTTTGTCTGGATCCGTTTTGATAGTGCCATGTCCTATGACATGTCCTAGGTATCGGACTTCTTTCATGACAAACTTACTTTTCTGTACGTTGATAGTGAGTCCCGCCTTACTGATGTGCAGGGCTACTTCTTGTAGGAGTAGGAGGTGTTGATCGAACGTTTCCGTGATGAGTAACAGATCATCAAGGTACACGAACACTTGGTGTTTTAGGTGAGGTGGGATGACCTTGTCCATCAACCGAGTCATCGTTTGCGGCGCGTTACACAGGCCAAAGGGCATTGTGACGAACTGATATAATGGTCGTCCAGGCACTGTGAAGGCGGTCTTGTCCCTCGAGCCCTCATCGAGTGGAATTTGCCAGAAGGCGTCTTTTAGGTCGAGACTGGTGATATAATTGGCTTTCGGCAGTCTCCCTAGTATTCCATCGATGAGTGGAAGGGGGTACGCGTCCTTGATGGTAACCGCGTTTACCTTACGGGCATCAAGACAGAGGCGGACTTTACCTGGCTTTACAACCAAGGTTACCGGTGAGGACCAGGCACTTTGGGACTCCTCTATGACCCCTAACTCGAGCATCCTATCTAGTTCCGCATACACCAATTTCTCCATGGCCGGCGAGATGGCGTAGTGTCTCTGTTTAATCGGTTTACTATCGCCAACGTCGATGGTGTGTGAGACTAGAGTGGTGCGGCCAAGGCCTTGGGTAGCGTACGATGGGAAAGCAGCAATGGATGCTTCCAGGCGTTGTCGTTGGCTAGGCGTCAGGTCATGCCTATCGGGAGTAGAAGTGATTTCGTTGACATTTCTGGTTTTTAAAGACAAATCGGTGAATAAATCAGAGGCCAGTCCAAAGCGAAGGACGAAATCGACACCAAGGTATACGTTCTGAGTCAAAGACGGGATAATGTAGAAGGTAATATCCTTCGTCTGACCCCTGAACGTCACGGGTGTTGTTAGTTTACCTCGTATAGGGTGTTTGGTGCCATCAGCGGTACTGATTTCAGTGCGCCAGGATTTAATCAAGTTCGGATATTCTTGGAGCACTTTCGAGCCAAAGCTCGAGGCAAGACAACTGATACTGGCACCCGTGTCGATCAAAGCAAACACGGTCTCGCCCAACACTTTGATTGGATGATAAGGTCTGATCTCATTCTCAGCAACCTCCGAGAGGTTACAAGAGTTTACGGTTTGACGGCAGATGCGCACTCTCTTGCGGAAATTCCGCCAACGACGGGTTGACCATTTTGTCGTGCACGAACGGGAAGTGACGACTTCGGAAGCAAATATTCGCTCTCGAGCCACCCGATATTCCTGCAGTCTAACATGATAAGGTTTTAGAGTGCGTACTTGAGGCTGCCGCGGTTCTTCTGGCAGTGACTGCGATGGTCGTTTTAATATTGTCGTTGGTGAGGTCTCCGGAAGAGAGTGAACATCCGCAGTCGTAATGGTCATGGCTGGTGGGTTAACGTCAGGTTGATTGGGGTGAGCCACTGATTGAGGAGCTACTGCTGGGGTTTCGAGTACCACTGAGGTGGTAGGGTACTCGTTCGTCCGTTTTTTGGAGTGGCACCATCTGGGTAGTCCGGAACATAGGTGTTCGACTCCGTGTGATCTTCCAGATTGGTGTTGTTGCAATTTGGAGCCACTTCTGCGATTTCACGTCGCGGACCCGTCCTCGCATGTAGGTAAGGCCGTTCTTGGAGGTCTTCTTCAAGCCTCTCCAATCGACTCACGACCCTCAGTAGTGCTTCCATGTTCTGCGGGTCCGAGTTTACCACATGGCAACGAAGTTCCGGCTTTAGATTCCGTTTCAACACCCGCAGCAGTTGAGTGGAAGACATAGGCTCTGACAGCTGGTCATTCAACCTAAGGATATCGGCTCGATATTGATGAAAGGGCTCGTCCGGACGTTGCCATCTGGCATGGATCTTGTCCAGGACACTCTCATCCATGTTGACCGTCGAGTATTCCATGCGGAGTACCTCTTTCAGCCGTGTCCAGCGTGTTGATGGTGGGGCCGAATGAATCCGCCAGTACGTCTCGAGTGCTGATCCCCTGAACAGCATTGGTAGATATCCTGCCAGCATCGTGTAGTCGCCGGCCAACATCTCTTCGACTAAGGACTCCACGCGACCAATGAAGACTTCCACGTTCAGGGCGTTGGGCTCCCCGCTAAAATGAAGGTTCCAACCCTGTACAATGCTGGGGATATGCTTCGGTTTCAGCATATAGGGTTGTTCCTGCGGAGCCACTGAACCTAGAGTCGGTGGTGGTACTTGGTTGAGTCGTGGCGGAAGATCCCAGGCGTTCCAAGGCTGGTATCGAGATGGTGGATCCGGATCCTCAGACGGATGGTAGTCTGTTCTCCGAATCTTGTTTGCCTGGTGTATGGTTGGTTCCTGAGGACGTCGTGCCGATCTGTGTCGTTGTAGGGCTGTCTCGGTCTCTTTGCAGCGATGTATGAAAGAGTATATACGTTCCACTTCAGTGTAACACTCACCACAGATGTGGTCTGGTGAGCCATCTTCCAATGTGATGTTGATGTTAAGGGACTGCTTCAGGAAGTCGACAATAAAAATCCTCCTCGCTTCATCGACGGCACTATCACAGAGTGGATACATTTCTTCGCTGCTCTGTAGGCAAAGTCTACATGCGTTTAGAAATTCCATTATCCTAACAATGTTGACGCTAATAATAAAATAGTAAAAAATGCTATAAAAGAAATGATTAACTATTATTATGACAAAACACAAAAAGTGGCCGAAAGTGGCGAGCTATACTCAATCCTCACAAAAAAAAAACCAAAGTGTATGAAAAGTTTTAATCGTTATCAAAAAAATAATCGTTATAAAAAAAATATAACCGGTCTCTCCTTTCCGTCCTTCCTCCCAAGTATGGACACCATGGCACAATCCTTCTAAACGTTTCAGGGACACTCTCTTGTGGCACCATGAAAATCAGGGTTCCGAAGTGATCCCTCATTAGCAAACTTCTCAAGTTACAGCTTGTCAGCCCAGGGTGGTATTCTAATCCACAAGCAGCACGTGTCTTGTCATGGATAGTCATGGATTAGCTGATCAGCCAATCACATGAAATCAAAATCCATGTAATTTACGACACTTAGGCACCGCTGGTTTGGGGAGCGGATCAGAAACCTCCGCAAAAAGATGTTGGGATAATAACCTCCGAACACAAAAAGGGACTCTAATATCATTTGGCCTTACTAGTTATACAATGGGGTAAGCCACCAAAGTATAAATCAAAAGAAGGACCAAACGATATTGATGTCCATAGACAACACACGTTCGAAAGTTATTAGGCTGCTGGGGCACGATCAGTGCAAAAACCCTCGGGAGTTATCTACCCGCCAATAATTCTAACACCTTGTGGGGACACCTAGAGACGATGGACTGTCTCGTGCTCACGACTGATGATACAGCCGGGCTTTTCGGGCCCCACGTTGGGCGCCATTTGTAGTGAATAATTGATTTTCATTATTGTCCGTGAAGGACCGCAGCGATGTTCTGCTGCCTCGGCAGAGGAAGGTGTTGATTCCTGCCGAGAATGCCCTCGTCCGGAGACGCGTGAATGCGCTGGCAGGCTAGCATTGCGGTGTCGTGGGGCGGGTTCGTTTCCCCGGCACGAGGACTCACTACAAAACATTTCGCATTCACGAATTGCTTGCAGAGTTCGAGAGGACGACCGAAGTCGCAAATCAGTAGATAACCTCCACGATGGAATTACGACTTGTTGCGAGAACAAGTGCAACCTGACAAGAAAGACTAATTTGGGGTTGACCTCGTCTTTACCCAAATACATTCAGGGCCCACAAATGAAAGAGGGGCAACCGGGTGGTGGTGGAGCCCCTTCATGCCCACCCAACCGGAATAAATCCAATGTTAAATCGTTGAGGTGGCCAGGTATTCCTCTTCTGAGTGGAAAACTCATAACTTGAATTATATGAGCTTTCCCATCAGAAGGGGAGTACCCCGGTGACCAATTTATGTCATAGAATTATACAATTGAATTGCATAACTCTATGCCATAAAAAGGCACTTGGCTTGGGCCACTCAACCCATAAAGTCACCTGAAACAAAAAAAAGGATTAAATTGTACCCGGTGACTGCCTCATATTTTGAGGGGGAAGCCTGCCACCGTACCGGGTCCTATACTCGGTCAGAAAAACCGGAAGGGAAAAGACCAATTTCCTAGTTTAATTCTTCATTTTTTTTTATTTTTCTTTCGGTTTGGTTATCACAAAATAATATAAGCTTCTCCACGACAAACCAAATTTAAGAAAGATAGAACGATTACGGGTAATAAATAAATTATTGCTGATAAGATACTCGTATATCGGATATACTTTGAATAATTATATAAGAAAAAAATATTAATAAATAAATTAAATCAAAAGGACTCACCGCATGATCCGTCGAGCGCTCGATGGGTGCTGGATACGTCCTGAAAATCTTCGTTTTTGGTTAGGTTAAACACTATAATGTACTTCGATAATGGTTTAAGGTCGAATAATTCACCTATCACTATAAAAGTTCTTTGGCCGAATGCCATTCAAAAATTTAGTAAGCAAATCACTTGAAACGGGCGCTAGTGTGAATCCGTTTTCAAGAATTGTTCGTAATTCTTCTCATCCATAAGTTTATCAATTTCTGAAGTTTCGCTGCGCTTCACTTTGAATAACCAGTCTTTTCATAGCACGATGTATTTCTTGACCCTGGGGTATCCTCAACTGATATGTTCTTGTCTACCACAGTTCCTGACACAGGAGAATATAATTCACTCGCTAGCGGTGGGTGCAGAACACAAAATCATTTCGATGATTGTGGGGCCAGTTGAATACGCTGCAACACGAGGAACTGTCGATCCGATGCGCTTTGAATGCCAGGAATGGCGAACGTGTTTCCGTTAACCAGCTCGTCCCAGACAATGATCAGTAGAGCGGGGGGGGTTGCCAAAGCCTTGAAAACGAACCAAACGCGGCATCCGCTAATTAGTACTGCTCCAGTGCTGGTTCTTCGGACGGATTGAAATCGTCATCGAAATGGGGCTTGGGTATTGTATGCGTACGAGTAGTTATCAATCGCTGTAATCACGGCAGACCATGGCGTAATTGCGGCTTGTCCTCAATTCAAATGGCGTTGGGTACCCGTATTTATCCTTGCACTATCAACACCGTGATTGCATTGAGAAAGTTTTGGTCAGCTCTAGGTGCACGGCGACTGGTAATAATTAATAGAAAAGTACACATCACCAGAGTATTCCCCGCAAATTTCAATTGTTGGCTGTTTCGACTCACCAATAAGTTCGTAAACACACTCTCTTATTTTAAAATCTATCACGCGCGCAGATAACAGATATTTGTTCTTCGCACATCACGGATATTTTTATTTTATAGTTACAAATAGTTTTAGATTAAGTTTATGTTGAATCGTCATTTGAAGTGTTTGCACGTTATGAAAATGATTTAATACACATGCCTTGTTTTAAATACTAGTGTGCACTATTTTAATTTTTAATGATAATTTTAGTTTAATTGTAGGTAGGGTTGCGTTTGGGCCAATAAAAGTTTAATATATTAATAATTGGTTAAGAACTTAATGAACTTGTTATGTCCCGCCGAATAAACAGATACGACATTGTATAACTTGTATAGAATGCTTATCGCCTCCTCAGGATTCACCACTGAATCACTAAAAGCTGGCATTTGACTTTCGTTCAGGGAATCTGATTCCAAGGAATATTCACTTACTTCCGCAAGGTTCCGGAATCCTTCACGTCTTCCCGCTAGATTCGTTCTTGCTAGTTGCCTGATAAGAGGTTTTAGCCTCGTGATGACTTGATCCTTTGCTATCGGAAATAATTGGAAGTGAAGATGTTTCTGTATTTTGTGATTCTCTAGGAGTATCACAACTGCTGGTTGATTGGTAATCGTGGTCTAGCACCGTGTTATCTACAGATTTCTTTCCCGAAGTACGATTACCGCGCGTTTTGCAATAGTAACTAAGTAGGTTAGGCTTATTTTGCGTAGTAGACAACTGTGCAGCTAAATGATTTGATTGTTGCTGTTCGGTTGCTTTACCGAAGATTTGGTTTGGAGGCTCCTCGTTTTGAGATATTGTTGGATTTCCAACGACTGTTGCAGCACTATGTTCCTTTCCAACACGAACGTTATTTACTTGCTTTGATCGATGTCTGCCGTAAGTTGTGGGCTGGGGTACTGAAGTCGTCTGAGGTTCGCGATCGTGTTCTAGAAGCTACACAATCCGTTTGGACGAGTTGTTTTTCTTCTTACTTGAATCCTTCTGGTGAGATTTATCGTGTTCTCGATTAGTGTTATTATCGGATGGGTTCTGGCGAGGTCTCTTGTGACTTGAATGTGTCGGTAAATCTTCACAACTTGGCAACGAGTTTCGGTCCGATATCCGTTTTCGTTCAAATCTTTTGGGGTGCAGGATTTGGTGATTGAGATTTATACGACCTAATAGATCCACTCGTGTTGGTCCTATTTTCTAACAGGCGTTGTTGTCGACGTCACTGTGTTGCCAACGTTACACAAGGAGTCGGTGTTGTCTTCGTTATGTGTCGATTTTGTTCGTAGACTTCGCGAGTTTTTCCCGATTTGTGTTTTTGCTACTATTTTGGTGGCTATTGTAATGTGAATGGCTACTGGAAGCTTGTGAACCTGGCGCCGTGGTCGTGTTGCTACGATGCCCCTCCGTCGCTGCCGAGAGCAATTGATTGTTAACGGGTTCGGCCATAGACGACACTTAACCGTTCACTCTATGTCACTAATCATGCCCCTGAAGCGAATTTTTCCTGTCCTTGTCCTATTTAATGTTTTGATTATACCGAAAATTGTGGGGGAGAAGGGAGTTGATCGATGTGAACAACACTAGTTCCAATGTCTAGGGTACCCCTTTTTTATATGCCGTTTGGGTAAGGTGACTGTGGCAGTGTGCGTAATTTCTACTCGAATTATTTATCAACCAAAATATTGACCGCACTACAAACGCAACCGGAATTTTCATCAAATTTCGCCGTTACTAATTGGGTTTTTATTTGTTCGCAACGATGCGACAATAAAGGAAATCAATACTCACAAAAAGTTGCCATACAAATAACAGTAGAGTTCACATTTCGCATTGCACACATACTCCCTATCCCGACGTATCTTGATTCCGGAAGTGCTTTTGATACATGAAGGAACTCCAATGAGGGGTAGCTTATAATATGAACACATTCTTGGCCCTTGATAAGGAAAAATAAATCACTGGTATTATTCCATGCTATTTCACTAACCTGTTATAATGTTTCACAATAAAACTGTCTATTGCGGCATTTAGAGTTTCGTTCTCCATTTGGTTGGTTTGCCGCTGCTTCGTAAAATTGAATCGAGAATTCGAAAATATCTACACCTCAGAACAGATATTTTCCCAAACAAAATAGCCCAATTTCCCAAAAATTCCGATGGAAGCAATATTTAGGCGCGAAAGACTTGACAAACGTTGGCGTCAAGTCTAGAGAATTAACGAACACGAATTTTCTCGAAATCTTCACAAGACCTTCGACATCATTGAGTCACCACTATTTTCTATTCAAACTCAACTGCGATAATAAATAACTAAACAAACCAATCGATCACGATATTCTAACACTCAAGTATGCTATTGAAATTCCCGCCAAAATATCGCGAGAACAGTTATCTGCACTGTACTTCGCGCTCGTATCGAGATTTTTCCAGTTACACCGACTACGGGTGCGAGCAAGCTCCCCAATAGGCAAAAAGAATGAAACAGCGGCAAACCATCGAACCAACACACTTTGCAAACCGTTCTCTCGCTCGTTCACCCACACTTGTCTAGGACTAGCCAACATTCTTATGACACTTAAAATTATTTTGAACTCGCTATCAGCGCTAGCAATCAGATTTCTAATTAATTCCCTGAGACAATTTTCATTTCTTCACTGAATAATGTCCATTTGTGTTTAACACAACACGCAAGTCTGATTGCCCCGGCAATCTGCCTAAAACACTTAACTACTCGCAACGGCACCATACCAGCGGACCTGTGTCCGTCACTATTTTGCTTTCGCCTAGTGTGTACCGTACGTACGTGACGGTTGGGGTATGCTAATGTCGGACCGTACGAAGAACAGGAACATTATTTTTCACGGCTTGAAATAAAATTTACGTAGATCGATACGCGAAAGTGTCGAAATTGCAAAAACATTATATTATTCACTTGGACTCCGCGGAGTATGTCGATAGCTCCCGATAGCAGAACTTTCGTCACTCCCGTTGGTATACTGAGAATGAACACACTAATTAAAACTATTAGCGAAAGCCTTTTAATGATAAATGTGAATAAACTTTCGAAACAAACTAGAACGGAAAGTCTTCTAACCCGCAGTAAAAGCCAAACGCGACAATAGAATTAAAATCCCGCGGACACCACGCTCAAAAGCAATGGCTGTTTGTTTCGTACTGCTCTGCCTGCTCGTGTTTTGCCGCCACGCGCACACTCCGGCGCTCGTCAGTGCAATCATTTATTTGTTACACTCGCGCATGCTGTGTTCAATGCACTTAAAAATAGCGAGTCATTTTCAAAAACATCAGCTATTAAATTTTGATATTTTTGATGCCCCTTCACATATTCTCGACAAATTGAATGTGAATATTTTCACCTTTCAGCGTAAATATTGTTTCAATGCCCTCCTTTTTGATATGATCGAGGAACATTTGTTTGAGCATATCCTGCCATCGATCTGGTATGGGTTTCAGGAGGACGTACATATTCCGTAGATCTTTTCGTTTCTCTTGTGATACCATATCTTTGCATTCAGAATAAAGGAAATCAAGATGGTCATTTATAAATCGCTCTTCACACTCCTGACCTCTTCAGTTACTACAGGGCAGCTAATTTTCTCGCGATCCCAAGGCAATGCGGATTGCGAAAAAGGAGCTGAAGGATGTTTCTGTGTATCATGGGTTGGCTTCGGCGTCGGGACTAGAGATGACGGACACTAAGAGAAAAACACAATTGACAGACGGACGGACTGACTTATGTCTATGTTGGCTCGGAAGTATACAACCTTGTGCGTTTTATGAAAATATATGCGGACGGACAAACAGACGTGCCTAATTATCTATCGGCGCAGGTCTTTCGCGTGGTATACCCCCACTTCTTTTCCCGATGGATCCGTTATCAAGTAACGGTTAGGTCCCATTACCTTCTTTATGCGGCTTTTCAAGAATCGCCTGTCCAGCTTGGCGTTGTAATGCCCCGCGGCGTCACTTTGGCGGAAATTTCTCCGGAAAACTTCATCTCCTTCTTTGAAATTAGCAGATCGTGACCGGAGATTGTACTGCGCTTCATTTGCACTACCTGCGGCCTTAATCTTCCGTCCGATTTGTTGGCGGAGGTCTCCTAAACGTTCGTGGGGCTCCAGCGCAACGACGGGGTCTCCCAAACACTTTAATTGCCGTAACAGTCGGTATGATTTACCGTGGCAAATCATGTGCTGTCCAAAGGCGGCAAAGTAAGGGGCGACACCGGTGACGGAGTGATACGAGGATCGCAGGGCGCATGTGATGGCAGACAATCGACGATCCCAATCCTTTTGAGATGGGTGGACGTAGGAACGGATCGCGGCCAATAGGGTGCGGTTCAACCGTTCTGATGCGTTGGACTGAGGAGAGTATATGGGCGTCAGTTGGTGTTCAACGCCATACTGCTCAAGTAGGCTCTTAAACTGCCGAGACCGGAACTGTACTCCATTATCTGAGTACACACTCTCTGGAACACCGAACACATGGAATACCCGGTTCTCTAAGAATTTCACGATCGATGGAGTTGTGAATTTACGGATAGGTTCCACCATTGGGAACTTTGAGAGCTGATCTAGAACGACTATAGCTCCGATGTGTCCCATGGAAGACCGAGGATATGGACCGAGTAGATCGATGTATAGACGCTGGAACACGCGTTCTGGAACGTTGAGTTGACCCATAGGAGGTCGAAGAGGCTGGTTGGGCGCTTTGGTGCCTTTACAGGTCTCACAGGCGCTCACGTAGTCTTTGACCTGGGATGCCATTTTAGGCCAAAAGAAGTATTTCTTGAGTCGCCGTAAAGTCCGACCGTAACCTCCGTGGGCACTTAAAGGATGGTCATGTGCGCGGAGGATCAGATGTTGTGTCATTTCCTCCGGTACCCAGAGTTTCCAAGACTCTTCTTCCTGCCATGGATCACCAGTGGCGTATTCGTTTCGTCTATACACATAGCCGTCTATTACCTTCAAATCAGGCAGCTGTGTCTGTTGGGTCGCTATGGTTTGCCTCAACTCTTTGTAGCTATCTGATTCGAAATGTGGGCTGTCCAAATCTATTTCAATGGGGTCCTCGTCAATTATTGTTATTTCGGCTCCCTCTGGGGAAAACATCCGTGAGAGAGTGTCGGGTACGATGTTCTGGGTTCCTTTCCGATGTTTGATGGAGAATTTGAACCCTTGCAGTTTAAGAGCCCATCTGGCTAGGCGTCCACTTAAATCTGCCTGGTTCATCAACCATTGTAGTGACGCGTGGTCCGTGATGATCTCGAATTGGTGGCCCTCGATATAAGCTCGAAATTTCTTCACAGCCATTACCGCTGCCAAACATTCTTGCTCGGAAACAGTATAGTTTCTTTGGGCCGAATTCAGCTTATTGGACATGAAGGCGATGGGAGCTTCCTCTCCTTCATCGGTCAATTGCACCAGCACGGCTCCTACTCCATGTTGACTTGCGTCACAATGAATGGAGAAGGGCTTCGTGAAGTCGGGGCTGTGCAAGACAGGAGCTGATGTGAGGGCTTGTTTAAGCTCTTCAAATGCCTTTCGGCTGAGTTCAGTCCAAACGAACTTCCCTTTCCGCAACATGTCTGACAGGGGCGCTGAAACTGTTGCATAATTCCGAACAAACCTTCGGTACCAACCGCACACACCAAGGAAACGTCGTAGCTGCTTCACAGTTTTTGGTAAGGGGAACTCATCAATCGCACGAGTTTTGTCTGGATCCGTTTTGATAGTGCCATGTCCTATGACATGTCCTAGGTATCGGACTTCTTTCATGACAAACTTACTTTTCTGTACGTTGATAGTGAGTCCCGCCTTACTGATGTGCAGGGCTACTTCTTGTAGGAGTAGGAGGTGTTGATCGAACGTTTCCGTGATGAGTAACAGATCATCAAGGTACACGAACACTTGGTGTTTTAGGTGAGGTGGGATGACCTTGTCCATCAACCGAGTCATCGTTTGCGGCGCGTTACACAGGCCAAAGGGCATTGTGACGAACTGATATAATGGTCGTCCAGGCACTGTGAAGGCGGTCTTGTCCCTCGAGCCCTCATCGAGTGGAATTTGCCAGAAGGCGTCTTTTAGGTCGAGACTGGTGATATAATTGGCTTTCGGCAGTCTCCCTAGTATTCCATCGATGAGTGGAAGGGGGTACGCGTCCTTGATGGTAACCGCGTTTACCTTACGGGCATCAAGACAGAGGCGGACTTTACCTGGCTTTACAACCAAGGTTACCGGTGAGGACCAGGCACTTTGGGACTCCTCTATGACCCCTAACTCGAGCATCCTATCTAGTTCCGCATACACCCAATTTCTCCATGGCCGGCGAGATGGCGTAGTGTCTCTGTTTAATCGGTTTACTATCGCCAACGTCGATGGTGTGTGAGACTAGAGTGGTGCGGCCAAGGCCTTGGGTAGCGTACGATGGGAAAGCAGCAATGGATGCTTCCAGGCGTTGTCGTTGGCTAGGCGTCAGGTCATGCCTATCGGGAGTAGAAGTGATTTCGTTGACATTTCTGGTTTTTAAAGACAAATCGGTGAATAAATCAGAGGCCAGTCCAAAGCGAAGGACGAAATCGACACCAAGGTATACGTTCTGAGTCAAAGACGGGATAATGTAGAAGGTAATATCCTTCGTCTGACCCCTGAACGTCACGGGTGTTGTTAGTTTACCTCGTATAGGGTGTTTGGTGCCATCAGCGGTACTGATTTCAGTGCGCCAGGATTTAATCAAGTTCGGATATTCTTGGAGCACTTTCGAGCCAAAGCTCGAGGCAAGACAACTGATACTGGCACCCGTGTCGATCAAAGCAAACACGGTCTCGCCCAACACTTTGATTGGATGATAAGGTCTGATCTCATTCTCAGCAACCTCCGAGAGGTTACAAGAGTTTACGGTTTGACGGCAGATGCGCACTCTCTTGCGGAAATTCCGCCAACGACGGGTTGACCATTTTGTCGTGCACGAACGGGAAGTGACGACTTCGGAAGCAAATATTCGCTCTCGAGCCACCCGATATTCCTGCAGTCTAACATGATAAGGTTTTAGAGTGCGTACTTGAGGCTGCCGCGGTTCTTCTGGCAGTGACTGCGATGGTCGTTTTAATATTGTCGTTGGTGAGGTCTCCGGAAGAGAGTGAACATCCGCAGTCGTAATGGTCATGGCTGGTGGGTTAACGTCAGGTTGATTGGGGTGAGCCACTGATTGAGGAGCTACTGCTGGGGTTTCGAGTACCACTGAGGTGGTAGGGTACTCGTTCGTCCGTTTTTTGGAGTGGCACCATCTGGGTAGTCCGGAACATAGGTGTTCGACTCCGTGTGATCTTCCAGATTGGTGTTGTTGCAATTTGGAGCCACTTCTGCGATTTCACGTCGCGGACCCGTCCTCGCATGTAGGTAAGGCCGTTCTTGGAGGTCTTCTTCAAGCCTCTCCAATCGACTCACGACCCTCAGTAGTGCTTCCATGTTCTGCGGGTCCGAGTTTACCACATGGCAACGAAGTTCCGGCTTTAGATTCCGTTTCAACACCCGCAGCAGTTGAGTGGAAGACATAGGCTCTGACAGCTGGTCATTCAACCTAAGGATATCGGCTCGATATTGATGAAAGGGCTCGTCCGGACGTTGCCATCTGGCATGGATCTTGTCCAGGACACTCTCATCCATGTTGACCGTCGAGTATTCCATGCGGAGTACCTCTTTCAGCCGTGTCCAGCGTGTTGATGGTGGGGCCGAATGAATCCGCCAGTACGTCTCGAGTGCTGATCCCCTGAACAGCATTGGTAGATATCCTGCCAGCATCGTGTAGTCGCCGGCCAACATCTCTTCGACTAAGGACTCCACGCGACCAATGAAGACTTCCACGTTCAGGGCGTTGGGCTCCCCGCTAAAATGAAGGTTCCAACCCTGTACAATGCTGGGGATATGCTTCGGTTTCAGCATATAGGGTTGTTCCTGCGGAGCCACTGAACCTAGAGTCGGTGGTGGTACTTGGTTGAGTCGTGGCGGAAGATCCCAGGCGTTCCAAGGCTGGTATCGAGATGGTGGATCCGGATCCTCAGACGGATGGTAGTCTGTTCTCCGAATCTTGTTTGCCTGGTGTATGGTTGGTTCCTGAGGACGTCGTGCCGATCTGTGTCGTTGTAGGGCTGTCTCGGTCTCTTTGCAGCGATGTATGAAAGAGTATATACGTTCCACTTCAGTGTAACACTCACCACAGATGTGGTCTGGTGAGCCATCTTCCAATGTGATGTTGATGTTAAGGGACTGCTTCAGGAAGTCGACAATAAAAATCCTCCTCGCTTCATCGACGGCACTATCACAGAGTGGATACATTTCTTCGCTGCTCTGTAGGCAAAGTCTACATGCGTTTAGAAATTCCATTATCCTAACAATGTTGACGCTAATAATAAAATAGTAAAAAATGCTATAAAAGAAATGATTAACTATTATTATGACAAAACACAAAAAGTGGCCGAAAGTGGCGAGCTATACTCAATCCTCACAAAAAAAAAGCCAAAGTGTATGAAAAGTTTTAATCGTTATCAAAAAAATAATCGTTATAAAAAAAATATAACCGGTCTCTCCTTTCCGTCCTTCCTCCCAAGTATGGACACCATGGCACAATCCTTCTAAACGTTTCAGGGACACTCTCTTGTGGCACCATGAAAATCAGGGTTCCGAAGTGATCCCTCATTAGCAAACTTCTCAAGTTACAGCTTGTCAGCCCAGGGTGGTATTCTAATCCACAAGCAGCACGTGTCTTGTCATGGATAGTCATGGATTAGCTGATCAGCCAATCACATGAAATCAAAATCCATGTAATTTACGACACTTAGGCACCGCTGGTTTGGGGAGCGGATCAGAAACCTCCGCAAAAAGATGTTGGGATAATAACCTCCGAACACAAAAAGGGACTCTAATATCATTTGGCCTTACTAGTTATACAATGGGGTAAGCCACCAAAGTATAAATCAAAAGAAGGACCAAACGATATTGATGTCCATAGACAACACACGTTCGAAAGTTATTAGGCTGCTGGGGCACGATCAGTGCAAAAACCCTCGGGAGTTATCTACCCGCCAATAATTCTAACACCTTGTGGGGACACCTAGAGACGATGGACTGTCTCGTGCTCACGACTGATGATACAGCCGGGCTTTTCGGGCCCCACGTTGGGCGCCATTTGTAGTGAATAATTGATTTTCATTATTGTCCGTGAAGGACCGCAGCGATGTTCTGCTGCCTCGGCAGAGGAAGGTGTTGATTCCTGCCGAGAATGCCCTCGTCCGGAGACGCGTGAATGCGCTGGCAGGCTAGCATTGCGGTGTCGTGGGGCGGGTTCGTTTCCCCGGCACGAGGACTCACTACAAAACATTTCGCATTCACGAATTGCTTGCAGAGTTCGAGAGGACGACCGAAGTCGCAAATCAGTAGATAACCTCCACGATGGAATTACGACTTGTTGCGAGAACAAGTGCAACCTGACAAGAAAGACTAATTTGGGGTTGACCTCGTCTTTACCCAAATACATTCAGGGCCCACAAATGAAAGAGGGGCAACCGGGTGGTGGTGGAGCCCCTTCATGCCCACCCAACCGGAATAAATCCAATGTTAAATCGTTGAGGTGGCCAGGTATTCCTCTTCTGAGTGGAAAACTCATAACTTGAATTATATGAGCTTTCCCATCAGAAGGGGAGTACCCCGGTGACCAATTTATGTCATAGAATTATACAATTGAATTGCATAACTCTATGCCATAAAAAGGCACTTGGCTTGGGCCACTCAACCCATAAAGTCACCTGAAACAAAAAAAAGGATTAAATTGTACCCGGTGACTGCCTCATATTTTGAGGGGGAAGCCTGCCACCGTACCGGGTCCTATACTCGGTCAGAAAAACCGGAAGGGAAAAGACCAATTTCCTAGTTTAATTCTTCATTTTTTTTTATTTTTCTTTCGGTTTGGTTATCACAAAATAATATAAGCTTCTCCACGACAAACCAAATTTAAGAAAGATAGAACGATTACGGGTAATAAATAAATTATTGCTGATAAGATACTCGTATATCGGATATACTTTGAATAATTATATAAGAAAAAAATATTAATAAATAAATTAAATCAAAAGGACTCACCGCATGATCCGTCGAGCGCTCGATGGGTGCTGGATACGTCCTGAAAATCTTCGTTTTTGGTTAGGTTAAACACTATAATGTACTTCGATAATGGTTTAAGGTCGAATAATTCACCTATCACTATAAAAGTTCTTTGGCCGAATGCCATTCAAAAATTTAGTAAGCAAATCACTTGAAACGGGCGCTAGTGTGAATCCGTTTTCAAGAATTGTTCGTAATTCTTCTCATCCATAAGTTTATCAATTTCTGAAGTTTCGCTGCGCTTCACTTTGAATAACCAGTCTTTTCATAGCACGATGTATTTCTTGACCCTGGGGTATCCTCAACTGATATGTTCTTGTCTACCACAGTTCCTGACACAGGAGAATATAATTCACTCGCTAGCGGTGGGTGCAGAACACAAAATCATTTCGATGATTGTGGGGCCAGTTGAATACGCTGCAACACGAGGAACTGTCGATCCGATGCGCTTTGAATGCCAGGAATGGCGAACGTGTTTCCGTTAACCAGCTCGTCCCAGACAATGATCAGTAGAGCGGGGGGGGTTGCCAAAGCCTTGAAAACGAACCAAACGCGGCATCCGCTAATTAGTACTGCTCCAGTGCTGGTTCTTCGGACGGATTGAAATCGTCATCGAAATGGGGCTTGGGTATTGTATGCGTACGAGTAGTTATCAATCGCTGTAATCACGGCAGACCATGGCGTAATTGCGGCTTGTCCTCAATTCAAATGGCGTTGGGTACCCGTATTTATCCTTGCACTATCAACACCGTGATTGCATTGAGAAAGTTTTGGTCAGCTCTAGGTGCACGGCGACTGGTAATAATTAATAGAAAAGTACACATCACCAGAGTATTCCCCGCAAATTTCAATTGTTGGCTGTTTCGACTCACCAATAAGTTCGTAAACACACTCTCTTATTTTAAAATCTATCACGCGCGCAGATAACAGATATTTGTTCTTCGCACATCACGGATATTTTTATTTTATAGTTACAAATAGTTTTAGATTAAGTTTATGTTGAATCGTCATTTGAAGTGTTTGCACGTTATGAAAATGATTTAATACACATGCCTTGTTTTAAATACTAGTGTGCACTATTTTAATTTTTAATGATAATTTTAGTTTAATTGTAGGTAGGGTTGCGTTTGGGCCAATAAAAGTTTAATATATTAATAATTGGTTAAGAACTTAATGAACTTGTTATGTCCCGCCGAATAAACAGATACGACATTGTATAACTTGTATAGAATGCTTATCGCCTCCTCAGGATTCACCACTGAATCACTAAAAGCTGGCATTTGACTTTCGTTCAGGGAATCTGATTCCAAGGAATATTCACTTACTTCCGCAAGGTTCCGGAATCCTTCACGTCTTCCCGCTAGATTCGTTCTTGCTAGTTGCCTGATAAGAGGTTTTAGCCTCGTGATGACTTGATCCTTTGCTATCGGAAATAATTGGAAGTGAAGATGTTTCTGTATTTTGTGATTCTCTAGGAGTATCACAACTGCTGGTTGATTGGTAATCGTGGTCTAGCACCGTGTTATCTACAGATTTCTTTCCCGAAGTACGATTACCGCGCGTTTTGCAATAGTAACTAAGTAGGTTAGGCTTATTTTGCGTAGTAGACAACTGTGCAGCTAAATGATTTGATTGTTGCTGTTCGGTTGCTTTACCGAAGATTTGGTTTGGAGGCTCCTCGTTTTGAGATATTGTTGGATTTCCAACGACTGTTGCAGCACTATGTTCCTTTCCAACACGAACGTTATTTACTTGCTTTGATCGATGTCTGCCGTAAGTTGTGGGCTGGGGTACTGAAGTCGTCTGAGGTTCGCGATCGTGTTCTAGAAGCTACACAATCCGTTTGGACGAGTTGTTTTTCTTCTTACTTGAATCCTTCTGGTGAGATTTATCGTGTTCTCGATTAGTGTTATTATCGGATGGGTTCTGGCGAGGTCTCTTGTGACTTGAATGTGTCGGTAAATCTTCACAACTTGGCAACGAGTTTCGGTCCGATATCCGTTTTCGTTCAAATCTTTTGGGGTGCAGGATTTGGTGATTGAGATTTATACGACCTAATAGATCCACTCGTGTTGGTCCTATTTTCTAACAGGCGTTGTTGTCGACGTCACTGTGTTGCCAACGTTACACAAGGAGTCGGTGTTGTCTTCGTTATGTGTCGATTTTGTTCGTAGACTTCGCGAGTTTTTCCCGATTTGTGTTTTTGCTACTATTTTGGTGGCTATTGTAATGTGAATGGCTACTGGAAGCTTGTGAACCTGGCGCCGTGGTCGTGTTGCTACGATGCCCCTCCGTCGCTGCCGAGAGCAATTGATTGTTAACGGGTTCGGCCATAGACGACACTTAACCGTTCACTCTATGTCACTAATCATGCCCCTGAAGCGAATTTTTCCTGTCCTTGTCCTATTTAATGTTTTGATTATACCGAAAATTGTGGGGGAGAAGGGAGTTGATCGATGTGAACAACACTAGTTCCAATGTCTAGGGTACCCCTTTTTTATATGCCGTTTGGGTAAGGTGACTGTGGCAGTGTGCGTAATTTCTACTCGAATTATTTATCAACCAAAATATTGACCGCACTACAAACGCAACCGGAATTTTCATCAAATTTCGCCGTTACTAATTGGGTTTTTATTTGTTCGCAACGATGCGACAATAAAGGAAATCAATACTCACAAAAAGTTGCCATACAAATAACAGTAGAGTTCACATTTCGCATTGCACACATACTCCCTATCCCGACGTATCTTGATTCCGGAAGTGCTTTTGATACATGAAGGAACTCCAATGAGGGGTAGCTTATAATATGAACACATTCTTGGCCCTTGATAAGGAAAAATAAATCACTGGTATTATTCCATGCTATTTCACTAACCTGTTATAATGTTTCACAATAAAACTGTCTATTGCGGCATTTAGAGTTTCGTTCTCCATTTGGTTGGTTTGCCGCTGCTTCGTAAAATTGAATCGAGAATTCGAAAATATCTACACCTCAGAACAGATATTTTCCCAAACAAAATAGCCCAATTTCCCAAAAATTCCGATGGAAGCAATATTTAGGCGCGAAAGACTTGACAAACGTTGGCGTCAAGTCTAGAGAATTAACGAACACGAATTTTCTCGAAATCTTCACAAGACCTTCGACATCATTGAGTCACCACTATTTTCTATTCAAACTCAACTGCGATAATAAATAACTAAACAAACCAATCGATCACGATATTCTAACACTCAAGTATGCTATTGAAATTCCCGCCAAAATATCGCGAGAACAGTTATCTGCACTGTACTTCGCGCTCGTATCGAGATTTTTCCAGTTACACCGACTACGGGTGCGAGCAAGCTCCCCAATAGGCAAAAAGAATGAAACAGCGGCAAACCATCGAACCAACACACTTTGCAAACCGTTCTCTCGCTCGTTCACCCACACTTGTCTAGGACTAGCCAACATTCTTATGACACTTAAAATTATTTTGAACTCGCTATCAGCGCTAGCAATCAGATTTCTAATTAATTCCCTGAGACAATTTTCATTTCTTCACTGAATAATGTCCATTTGTGTTTAACACAACACGCAAGTCTGATTGCCCCGGCAATCTGCCTAAAACACTTAACTACTCGCAACGGCACCATACCAGCGGACCTGTGTCCGTCACTATTTTGCTTTCGCCTAGTGTGTACCGTACGTACGTGACGGTTGGGGTATGCTAATGTCGGACCGTACGAAGAACAGGAACATTATTTTTCACGGCTTGAAATAAAATTTACGTAGATCGATACGCGAAAGTGTCGAAATTGCAAAAACATTATATTATTCACTTGGACTCCGCGGAGTATGTCGATAGCTCCCGATAGCAGAACTTTCGTCACTCCCGTTGGTATACTGAGAATGAACACACTAATTAAAACTATTAGCGAAAGCCTTTTAATGATAAATGTGAATAAACTTTCGAAACAAACTAGAACGGAAAGTCTTCTAACCCGCAGTAAAAGCCAAACGCGACAATAGAATTAAAATCCCGCGGACACCACGCTCAAAAGCAATGGCTGTTTGTTTCGTACTGCTCTGCCTGCTCGTGTTTTGCCGCCACGCGCACACTCCGGCGCTCGTCAGTGCAATCATTTATTTGTTACACTCGCGCATGCTGTGTTCAATGCACTTAAAAATAGCGAGTCATTTTCAAAAACATCAGCTATTAAATTTTGATATTTTTGATGCCCCTTCACATATTCTCGACAAATTGAATGTGAATATTTTCACCTTTCAGCGTAAATATTGTTTCAATGCCCTCCTTTTTGATATGATCGAGGAACATTTGTTTGAGCATATCCTGCCATCGATCTGGTATGGGTTTCAGGAGGACGTACATATTCCGTAGATCTTTTCGTTTCTCTTGTGATACCATATCTTTGCATTCAGAATAAAGGAAATCAAGATGGTCATTTATAAATCGCTCTTCACACTCCTGACCTCTTCAGTTACTACACATGAGCCTGACGCTATGACGAACTCAATGAAACCGCTACACAAGCAAAGCAAAGGACCGAGACTTGACATCCTAGAAAGGCTTGAAACGCAATTTTCTCAATACTAGTCAAAACTCTTAGACGAAAACGAAAACGAGATGAAACAGAACAAACGAACATTCGACAAGCAAAAAAACAAAAACCTAATATCCCTCTACCTGGCCTTATTTAGTATTTGACATAATTTACTACCTGAGCTAATTACGCATCCGCTCAACCCATCCTACGACTATGTACGGTCATTCCCTTCAACATATTCTTTAGACACTGAAGATGACTCGAAGTAGTTGAAACGCGTCTGCTCACACAACAAAGCAAAGCCCGTCGGCTTTTAAAGAAAAAAAAATACAAATTTTTTTTGAATGATTCGAAGCAGCGCAGACGATTATAAAAGCATAAATTGTGCTAGCTTCTAGTTGATGTATAAGAACAGCATCCATGCATCAATTTCTATTAATTTTCCTTCCAAACAGTCACTCCTCATCAATCACTCAGCATTGTGCCAATCAATGAGCTATATATCATTGAAAGTATCAAATGATTGATCATTCGAATAATTGAGGCTATTCATATTATTTGGAAATGGTTAGTAATGCATGATCGACGCTGGATTGGAATTAGCAACCATTTGATTTTGGAGCAAAGGCATTGTTTGTGGGTTTGACCCTTCATCGGGCAGTACCAGATGGACTGAAATCGCAGCAACCAATTTGGACACTTCGACTCCTGGGGCTCCTTTTCATGAAGGTCTCTCGAACAGTTAACCTGGGCGGATTGCTCAATTACTACAATCTTCCACATATGCTTTTAGCGTTCGTTTGATAGATTGGTTGATCCGTTCGGCAGGATTCGCTTGTGGACGATAAAACGCCGTAAACTGGATATTTCACCCATACCCGGCCACTAAGCTGCCCAGTTATTTTGACCTGAACTGTACGCCATTGTCGCAGACCACCAATGTAGGAACCCCAAACAACATGCATACCATTTCCTCCAATAGTTTAGTAACCTTCAAAGTAGTCCCCTTTCTCAGGGGAAGACTAGAGGCATCTCAGTGAAAAAATCGACCGCAGTCAGTATATGGTGTTACCCTGAGTGGAACGCAGTAATGGTCCAAACAAATCAATACAAATAATTTCCCAGAGCTCCCAGGTTTGGCCCGCTCTAGAGGACATCAGGCTGAACAGCGACCTTCATTCCTCCTGAGTTGCCTGACAGAGACATCTCAGTGAAAAAATCGACCGCAGTCAGTATATAGGTGCTACCCTGAGTGGAACGCTGCAATGGTCCAAACAAATCCATACAAATAATTTCCCAGGGCTCCCAGGTTTGGCCCACTCTAGAGGACATCGGATTGAACAGCGACCTCTGTACCTCCTTAGTTGCCTGCCAGATTTTGCACCTCATCACATAGCGGTGAGCGTTTGCCTTCATCTGAACCCTCGAGTAGGCAAGACCGCCTCAAGGCGGGTTTCATTTTAAGACAATAAAAATGATATGCAAAGCGTTAATATTTCTTCGCCGGCAATGCAGCCGATAGTCTAATATCGCCTTCAACTACCCGCACAAATTTTGAGTCATTCTGCCTTGTAGTTATATTTTTATCTCCATTTGAATTTCGTGAGCTATCAACTTTAGACGTGAAAAATTATTTGTGCTTTATCTACTTTTTTGTGAGTTTATAGCTTGTGTTTTGTGCAGTTTTTGTTGTAGAAAAAATTATTTCATGGTAAATATACATATCTAGAATATGGTAGTCCAAATTCGATGCGAATTTGTTATTTACAATAGTAACTTTAGTGTGTTGAAGCAATCCCGCCTCCAAGCGAGATTGCCGGTTTACATCAACTTTACTATGGATGCTTGTTGTAACATTTATGTTTTAGGAAAATAGTGAAACCTGCGTCCCGAAAATCATTTCGGTTGTCCGAAATCAGCAGGATGACTGCAGAAGAAATCGAGGAACTTTTAACTTCGGTTCCATCTGACATCGAGTTCGAGCCTGATGATTAGGAGAGAGGTGATTTCCAAGGAGACAGCGAGAGCAATGTAGATGACTCAGATCACGAGGACAGTTTTACACTCCTCCGACTATCTGACGTCACCGGAGCTTCTGTCACGGATTCGGAAGGGAACGGGAGTTCTTCTTTACAGTTGGTAAGAGACACATCAACTGGATATTTATCTCAGGCCGTTCGTGTTAGCCTCAACCTCAGTACAATCGAGTCTATTACACCATCTGCTACGCCTTCGCGCCTGTCTCCAGTTGCATCAGCATATACAGCAACACAACGTCAAGAGATAATAATGTCAAAAAACCTAAAACGAACCAAAAACCAAAAAAAAAAAAAATTATATAATTCATATGGCTTAAATTTCGAACCGAACGATGGTGGTTTTAATGGAACAGTTATGGATATCAGCACAAAGTCCACTGAATTCACAAATATTAATTGAAAGAAAAAGCACATGCAGCGACATGAAAATGAAGTGGCATTTTGTGGCACTACTTATCTCCTAGAGGATATAAGGCATTTGAAAACCCAATATGAAAGCTTCAATTTTTTTCCCCGATGCATTTTTTGAACAACTTGTGGAGTTCAGTAGGAAACATCAACACGCAATTTACCTTTACAGCTGTTGACCTTAAAAGATTCGTTGGTATTATGCTGTATATGTCGTTGTATCGTTACCCATCGGCACAACACTACTGGGGTAAGCTAGCACTGGCTCCCATCGCATCCGCGATGACATCATAGAGATTTTTCCTTATCTGGAGATATTTATGTTT
Organism: Odontomyia ornata; assembly: GCA_963969285.1. NCBI lineage: Eukaryota > Metazoa > Arthropoda > Insecta > Diptera > Stratiomyidae > Odontomyia > Odontomyia ornata. The sequence continues at coordinate 310,455,658 of OZ017740.1, forward strand.
CAATGACTTCTCTAAAATGGAAAAAAGGGGGAACCCGGATATGCCACTCCTTTCAAAATACGCCCAGTCATTGGCCACCTCAATATTCGCTTCGATCTAGTTCCGAAGCAACCTAGGCTATGTGTGGATGAGCAAATGTGTGCCACTGAAATGCTGTCAAAATTACGACGAAAAATTGAATGCCCCATTTATGTGGCTTGTTTGGCATACTAAATAAATAGGGCATTCAATTTTTCGTATTATGCGACTCCTTTATGTATTCCTATTTATTCTGGGGCTGGCGACAACGTTATCATTAATGGGTATCCTAACATAAGCGCGAGTTCAAATGTCGTTGTTCGTTTGACTTCCACGGTGCCACACATGGTGAGCCACATTGTCTATTTTGACAATTTTTATACATCATTACCACTGATGGTGGTTCTGAGGTCGCATGGAATATATTCCTTCAGTACTGTCCATCGTGGGCGCATCCCAAATCGCAAACTTCCAAATGTCGAAGACACCAAAGTGAATCGCGATGAATTTTTTGATTTTGTAAGCAGAGCATATGGTATCGACATAACTAGTGTGCAATGGAAATACACGAAGAACGTGCGCTTGCTATCGACGTTTGTTCGAGTTTTACCGTTTTCCACCATAACATCGGAAAATCTTTCACCACCGAAGGCCATTCGATATGACCGGAGACAAAAGCAATACTAGGAGTTTGATTTACCAATTATAATCAAAGGTCACTATAACTAGTCATTTTTGATGTGTAAACCTCATTTCGTTCCTTTTGTTTTTAACAGAATATATTCATCATATGGGTGGAGTAGACCTCATGGATGGGTTACTTGGGCGGTACCATATTCGAATGCCAACGAAAAGTTACTCGCATCGCATTTTTTATCATTTAATTGATATGACCATGGTAAATGCTAACCTTTTGCATCGTCATATCCATGATCAGACAATGAAGTCACCTGATTTCAGAGAAGATGTTGCTCCTGGATTATGTAATTTTCAAACCACCGAAAGGCGGTCTGTGGGACGGCCTACAAAAATTGTTGAAACAGCGTCTGAAGGTGGCCGTAAAACATATCTTCCTCCAGATAACAGTCGTTTCGATCAAATAAGCCATTGGCCTCCAACTCTCGATCGAAGTGCTACTAAAACTTGCCAGTTGCCTGGTTGTAAATCAGAAACTCAAGTAATTTGCCTAAAGTGCAATGTGAATTTGTGTCAATCTGCTACAAACAACTGTTTTTATAAATTCCACAATGTAAAGAAATAAAGTATTCTTTTCTTAAATTCATTGGTCTTTTATAGGTGCTCTAATCTCTTATACCTTTTCTTATTTTATATTTCTTCCGTACTATCTTTTTTGCCGTTAACCGGCAAGACCGTCTCGAGGCGGGTTTCAATCGGACTACTCCTGATAGGTGAAAATTTACCTTAGATCAAAAATAATACTTTTTTTCGGTTTTCTTGGCCCAAAATTAGTCAGATATATAATTTCGGGCAAAAAAAGCCAATAGTAGGTATCGTTGAGTTAAGTTATTAGTCCGGCTAATCCCTACATGTCCTGCCATGGTGTCATCGTGGTAATACCGCTAGATCATTGGCCACTCGGGTTTGACTAGCACCTGCTTCTAGGTATTGTCGCTCCACTCCGAGTAGATGCTGTCATTTATTCCTTCTTCAATGCTCCAATCTGGGAATTTACCGGGATCTTTCTCATTTACTTATCGCCTAGGTTAGATCCCTTCACTGTGTGGACCGCCGCTACTGTTCTGAAGGGGGCATCTGAAACCAAGTGTTTCTTGCCCTTACGATGAATGACATCGCAGTCAAGCTATTACAGACTCACCGCCGAACTTGCTAGATGGCCATTCGATTCCCAGAAATTATGAAGCCACATCAGGGAGTGATGGTCAGAGTCTAAAACGCGATCTCTGTAAATAGGGTCTGAGTTTTTTGACAGTTCATAACACCGGTAGTGGAATGGGCTTGGAAAGACCGCGACTAAGGTAGCATACCACCTTCTGGGTGGATTTGGCTCAGTACCCCATCTAATCCATGATCCGATGTGTCCGTCTACATGCTGAACAGTAAGGGAAAGTCCGGATATATAAGGATCGGTGCCGTCGACAGCATTGTCTGCAACGTATGAGGGCGGCAAGTATTGATTCATCCAAATAAACTTCTGATTCTTGCGGAGTAAATTCTTGAGTGGCGCCGGCTGTTAACATAAATTCTTGAGTGCGGTCTGTACCACGATACCATTTCCAGGAACTGGCGAACCTTTTTCACATTGGTATGCCGGGAGATTCGCAATATGCATTCAACGTTCTCTGGGTCGACGTGAAGTCCTCTTTAATCTACTACATACCCCAGGTGCTTCAACTGCGGCTGGCAGGACTCGCATTTTTCCGATGATACCCGTAGTCCAGCCTCCCGCAGTCGTGATATAGTGATATGTAATTTATGCTGGATAGAAGATAAAAGATTAAATGTACGAATGTGCCTTCGCTGCTAATATGTATGTTTAATTCCAATACACCCAGTTGTTTCATGAGTATTGCAAAAAATGTATAGGTTCGTTCAAAAATCGCGGAACATAAAACATTAGCTTGCTCTGTCTGTAGTACTGTTCAAATTAAATTCAAGATTAAATTCGAAACCTGCTCCGTCTTACCCATGGTCCCACTTCATTTTTGTTCTATATACCTTAATCAAATTCCAAGAAAAATCAATTTAACCAACGGGTCTATGCTATGTGCAAAATTTCTCTACTCTTTAACACGCCCTCTACCCCCTCATGTGACGTTTGGAAAAGAAAACAGAACTCGGACATCAATCCCTGGCATAGAAAACTCTTCTCCATACTCACGTCTTCACACATGACCTGAAACGTACAATTTTCTAGGTGACCTAAAGACGACAACAGCCAGCCAGTCACACTGGTGATGGCTTGTTAACTCCCTTAAGCCAGTCAATAAGTAAAAAGGTATCATGTTATACGTAGGTACGTGCAAATGTAATTTGCGACAGTTTGTAATTATTGTTAGGGGAGGGAATGCATGAGAAAGCATACGAGTAAAGTGAAGCTCTCGACAGTGGTGATACCGTTATAATCATCATTATCATTTCATCAGCACCAACCATTGTATGTATATATTGTACAAACCACAGCAGCGACCACCACCAGGCAGAATAACTAATTTTAGCGACTCAATTTAAGTGTAAGCCTTTTACGGCACCCCGCAGGTAGCTTTTCCCTGAAGATGACAGACATCGTACAAGTGGAGGGGGGGGGAGACATCAGCGTTAATATACCGTGGTGATAATAAAGTGACAATGAAACCTACATATACTTTGCGAGTTAAGTCGGTGGGTATATAGTTTAGGATTCATGTTGGGATGTTAGGGCTATTAATCGACTAATTAGTTTTGGGACAGTTCTTCTTAACTTGATTAGCTACGCCACAGTAATAGCTTTAGATCTAAGAATATTTTCTCTCCTTCTTTAGCTGTGATAATGAATGAATGTTGTTTGGGGGTGGGGCGAGAAGGTGACAGTGTGATAAATATAAAGGTAATTAGGTTTAATATCCTGCACATTGCTTCAACATAATTTCTTTAATAAATTAGATTACCCTCAAAATAAAGATAGTAATGTATTTTTTTTTTCTTTTTTCCAGTTTGAACCTATACGAGCTCATCAAAAAGAACAATTATCAAGGATTCAGTTTAAGCCTGATACGAAGATTTTGTAATTCAATAGTTAAATGCCTAAGACTGCTATATCAAGAAAATATCATTCATTGTGATCTCAAACCAGTAAGTGGAGAAAATTAATTTTCTAATTGATCAATGATTCACTAAGTCGAGCGATACCATTTCTCTTCCAGGAAAACATTCTGCTGAAACAGCGCGGCAGTAGCTCAATAAAAGTAATCGATTTTGGTAGTTCATGCTATCGCAATCGCAAGGTCTACACGTACATACAATCAAGGTTCTATCGTTCACCTGAAGTTATACTGGGACTTTCATATGGAACGCCAATTGATATGTGGAGTTTAGGTAAGCAATCAAATCTCTCATGTGTTAAGATAAATACTCATATGTATATGAGTCAGGATGAGTTGTTTTGATTTTGAATCACGAACGATTTTCCTCCTATTGGTTGGGATAGTGCTCAAGGATATTCAGAGCTAGATTGCTATCGGGAAAGGTAACCAAATGACTTAATCAAAATTCATCAAACATCTAGAATTGTACAATCATTCAAAGCCATTGTTGATTGGGATTCGTCTAATCCTTCAAAAGAGAATAGTAGCATAATGTTAGCTCCTCTTCTGGATTTCACCATTAATCACAACAGTTCCATCTGAGCCGGCAATGATGCTCTATCTGAAACCACCCTCGTCGAAGCGATATCATAGCAAGGACGAGTCGAGATGCTTCTCTGAATGGTATACATTTTTTATAGGATGAGAAAGGCTAATCCTTGAATTACCACTCCTGAACGACTTTGTGGCGTGCATTTTGCCGTAGTTGGGCGGACGCAATAGAATAGTTGACTGCATGCAACTATCCGGGACACAGAGGATATTGTTTCAGTGTGGATGCTTAATTATTGCTTCAATGCAGCTGATGCTTTGTTTAAATGTATAGCACTGTGGAACACCAGAAACTGGCGGCGATATACAACAGGACAACTCCTGGAAAAATATTCTAGTAGTATATGAGCCAAGAGTGAACTCTGCAAAAAGTAGTATAGTTTTTTCATGGATCCCACAGCGTTATCCTTGTGATACAGATCCGATGGATAAAATAGAAAAGGATGCCTTGATTACAATCCCATCCATGGAGTTAGTGTGATTGTTTGCAGTTTTCATTTTCACTAAAATGAAACTGCATGGTGAAAATTAAGGATAAATACAGGAGAAATGGAAGCGAATATTAATGTATTGAAACTAGGGCAAAAAGGACTTTTCTGATTAACATTAATGAGATTGTAGAATGTATCTGCTTTAATGCTAGTAGGAGGAAGAATTTTTAAAATTGCATGCTACAGGGTTTTCCAACAATAGGTGCTATTTTGAATAGCCCACTATTTCGGTAGATGTCACTTTTGAAGCTGTCATTTTTTGACATTTGACAAGTAGAAACTACGCCATTAGTAAAAATGGAACGATACATACTTCAACAACGCATTGAAATTATTAAAATTCACTATAAAAATGGTGAAAAGTTTGTAGAGAAGGTTTGTAAAACTCAAAAATTTTTGGGTTGTCGTGAAGCACCTTGTCGGACCGCAATACAGAAATTGAGGGAAAAATGAGATCTGTTGGGGCAACTTAGTGATGTGAAGAATAAAACCCGTGCACGTCATTCAAGAACAGCCGAGAATATCGCTGCTGTAGCCGAAAGTGTTGAAGGAAACCCAGGTTTGTCCATTCCTCGTCGTTCTTTGGAATTAGGCATTCCAAAAACGTCATTACGCCGTATTTTGCATAGAGATTTGGGTCTTAAGGCTTATAAAGTTCAGTCAACACAAGAACTCAATCCGGTCGATCATCAACAACGTCGTGTCTTTGCTGATTGGGTCCTTGAAATGCATGAAAATAATCCGGAATTCCATCGAAAAATAATCTTGAGCGATAAGGCCCATTTCCACCTCGGTGGCTTCGTCAACAAGCAAAATCGTCGCACCTGGGGCTCGGAAAACCCAAGAGATATTGTTGAAAAGCCTCTCTATCTTCAACGTGAGACTGTTTGGTGCGGTTTATGGTGCGGCGGAGTCATTGGACCTTACTTTTTCGAAAATGATGCTGGAGCAACAGTTACGGTGAATGGATTGCGCTTTCGAGAGATGATTAATGACTTTTCATGGCCGGAATTGGATGGTATTAATCTGGACAACATTTACTTTGAACAAGACGGCGCTACGTGCCACACAAGCAACGAAACCATTGATCTTTTACGGGAAAAGTTTCCGGACCGTGTTATCTCTCGAAGAGGTGAACACAATTGGCCGCCGAGATTTCGTGATTTAACACCTTGCGACTTCTTCCTTTGGGGCCACGTGAAAGAGAAGGTCTACGCCGACAGCCCAGCGTCGATTCAAGACCTCAAAGATGGAATTCGTGAGGCTATCGACGAGATAGGGCAGCCACTTTTGCGATTTGGTTATGGGAAATTTCATGAAAAGGATATGGTCCTGTAGGCGTGGTCGTGTTGGTTATTTGCCTGATGTTATTTTCCACTATTAACGGTGTACCTTTTTCTTGATAATGAAATAAACATCCGATCATTTATATTAAAAAATGGCATTTTTCTTATAATTTCAAAGTAACACCTCTTATTGGAAATGAGGCTTAACCACAAAAATATATACGCGTCTCCTCACTCAAAAAAGCAAGATCCAACAGCTTTCAAAAAAACTTTGAATCCAATCTTCCAATTTTTTTTTTTCAACATTCTTAATAAGCTAAATTAAGTTATATTTACCTCAAAACTAATTCAATTTTCATTCATCCTAACAATCAAGGACGAATCTATTTCCACCCAAAATATCCTTTTTGACCCGAAACATTCAATTTTCTTTTTTGCATATCATTTACAACTCGACCAAATCAATATCATTTTCAAAGTCTGTAATTCAAGAAAGAATTATTTAGCTGCTCCTATTTGTTGACTATCTACACCATCGTAAAAGATATTTGGTACGAATATTGAAAGTAGAAAAGGATGTTTTGTGGTGTCCTAAAAAGCAGTCATAGTGAAAGTAAATGGGTTGTACATTGTGTGGGACGATATCATCAATGTATCGATTGTATTATGCTGTTGATGATGATTTTGTCCTTATACACATATGTCTAGAACCTTTATGTTGCCTAATATATTCGAGATATGTCTAAGAGGGTCTGCAGGATCCCTTGTATACCCTACGGCTTTCCATTTTATCCTGGCACTTTGCCCATTTTCTGAAATATAGTATTCCTTAGAGTAGCGGAGAGAAATTTCTCTTTCTCTCCCCCTCTCTTATGACTTACAAACTTGGTATTATGTATTTCTAAGGGTATATTAGTGTCCTAGAATGGGATCCTAGTTTTAAATTATATGGAAATATTTTAATCTTTGAATGTGATACATCTTCTGTGAATGTTCTGTTGCTGCTGGGAATATATCTGGGAGCGATTCTTATAGGGGAATGACTTTGGGATATTATTTTTGTTTGAATTTATGTTTTAGATAATGATGAGAAATTTTTTTAGAAGCAAGTTTTTCATACGGGATGAATGGAATATTGTTGTCATGCTTTTCGGGAGGATATCGTTATGAAGTTTGACTCTTGATTGTGAGCTGAAAGTAGGTCAATAGTTTGTTCTAGCTATTTTTTGGGTGTTTTACTGGCGACGTTTTTAACTAGCTTTATTTCCTTTTCATATGCAAAAATTCATCAGGTTAGGGCAAGTTCTTGTGAATCTTTAAACCAATTCATGTCCTTCTGATATTAGCACAAAGTTCACATAAAGAATGCGATAGATACAATCATACTTCTTTCTAGAAATGCCAAGAACGAAAGCTCTATTAGACTTAGGAGTAAAACTTAAAAAAACAGAACTTTCCGCATGATTAAGCAGTATAGCAAAGTTCTTACCAAGAGATTTTTGAGCGGATTTACAATATTCAGGAACTGATTAACTCAAACAGACATTATTACCTAAATATATGGACAAATCGATTACTAGACCCATGAACTACACGAAAATTGAACAGTTCCCCTCAAATATCGAAAAAACATGCCCTACAAAGCTATGCCTGCAATACTTTGACTTTTAATTGGCAGCTCATGGGCTTAAAAGTAAGGGAAGCAGAAACTTACGATACATGCTATTAATTATATTAAACATCGATTTTATACGAGGATGTTCCAATAAGTACTTAGCCTCACCGCCCGATGGCGCTACTATTCTCGTAGACGGCTACTGTCAAAATTTCTACCGAATCGGACTTGTTGTTTTCTTTTGATCACGTGTGAAAGCGAGCGTGTCTGCGGATTTTAGATAAATGGAGACAGAGCAATATGGGTCGGTGATTCGATTCTCCTGTTGGGAAATCACGCAGCGAAATCAAAGAGCGCTTGCAGGCTTGGTACGTGACCCCGTTCTTGCGATAGCGATCGTAAAAAAATGATTTAACGAGTTTCAACATGATTGCACGTCAGTTTTTGACCAACCACATCCGGTGCTCCAAAAATGGCTATCGCGGAGGGTAACATGACAAAAATCCACGAGCTTGTATTCGCAGATTACCGATTGAAGATACGGGAGATAGCTGAGATAGTAGGTATCTCAAAAGACTGCGTGGGTCCTATCCTGCATGAAATTTTGGGCATGAGAAAGCTGTCGACGCAATGAGTGCCGTGTTTGCTCACTCAGGACAACAAACGCTACCGTAAGAGAGCAGTGTTTGACGCAGTGTAAGCGTAATCCGAAGAAGTTTCTGCGTCGTTTCCTGGCCGTCGAAAAAACATGGCTTCACTGGTACAGACCAGGGAGCAGTTGAAACAGTGGACTTCACCTGACAAACGCGCCAAAAAGGTGATGACCACCGTTTTCTGGGATTCACAAGGTGTGATCTGTTGCAGCTACCTGGAGAAGGGGAAAACGGTCATAGAATTCTAATATGCCGAATTATTGGGCCAATTTGACGCCGAATTGCACAAAAAAGTACCTCATTTGACGAAGAAAAAAGTGTTCTTCCACCAAGGCAACGCACCGGCTTACACCTCTGCCGATGCCACAGCCAAATTAGTCGAATTGGTCTAAGAACTGCTGCCCCATCCACCATTTTCCCCAGATTTGGCCCCGTGCCACTTCTTTTTATTTCCAAACATGAAAACAGTCACTCGTCGCGCAGAAATTTGAGTCGAATGAGGAGGTCATTGCCGCCACAAAGGCTACTTTGCGGACCTCAAGAAAACATTTTTTTTCAGACGGCTTAAAGAAGTTGGATAAAGTGTATCGAGCTCAGAAGATATTTTGTTGAGAAAAAATCGCCACTTTCCCAACATTTTCGTTTATCTTTTGCGAGCTAAGTACTAATTGGGCTGCCCTCGTATATAGAAGTCTCCTTTTCTGGAGGATAATAAATGTTTTTAATGTATCAAGGCCATAAAAAGTAGCTGTAATGAATTTTTTCTACAATTTAACACTAAAAATGATTTGTTTTTTCAAGGAAACTTGTCACATAACTGTTATGAGTTGTGGCTTTAATAGGTTAATTTTATCTTATTATGTTTAAGTTCTTCTTTGAAGCACTATAGCCCCTCTCGGGCCTTCGCCACCTGCAGGAAACGCCTCCAAAATGTGTCGGTCCATTGACCGCCTCCTCTAATTTTCGAATCCAAGCAGCGATGAACTGTTTTCGTCCACTGAGTCAGACCAGCTTTCCCTCAGTTTCTCCACTAATTCCTTCTGTCCCTTCAACGAATACCTTTTTGGGTATCTGTTGTTCGTCCATACGATTCACATGGCCAGCCCATTGCAGCTTCTTGCAATCTTACGGTCGTCAAAAATTTCATGCAGCTCAAGGTTGTATCGAATTCGCCATTGGACCCTGTCTAGTTTCCCTCCTCGTTTAATATATTTGCCAATCTTTCGGCCACTTTCGCTTCTTCAAAATGTTCTTTCACCTGTTTCATTTCAATCAGCCTTTATGTCGGTCCTATTTATTCTTTGTGGCAACCCGGGCACGTGATTTTGTGTATTCCACACCTTTCTTCAATAGTTGTGATGTCTTTCGTAGAACCTGAAACCGTCGCCAGCTTATATTGTCTAGAAGAAAATGCCTGTATATTGGCTTTTTTCAGTGTTTGTTGTAGTTTTTTAGTTGCGGTTGAGTGTAGGGCAAAGTACGGCCGGCGAGCCAAGTGCGACCCTTCAGGGTAGTCAATCCGGCCCGCGACATGGTTTTGAATAGCCGCTACAATTACACATAGGAAAAGACAAAATTTGTTTTCTGCATAGGTACAATAAAATAACGGTTTCCTTTTCATTGGGTTTTAAGTACAGTATTCTCGTAACCAATGCTGCATTTACACGCACGCGTTCAAAGCCACATTCAACGGGCGCGACCATGAGCATACGCGTGTAAACAGACTGCTTGTGCATGCGCTCGCCACTGAACGGGCGACTGTCGGTAGAAAGCCTATCCTACACAACTCGACTGCCAGATACATGTTCACATGTAGGCCAACATTCGCTTTGGAAAATGTATGAAAATACAAGCAGAATTTTTTCAGTGCCGGCAAAACTTCAACGTTTTAGACAGGTTCGAGATGGGTTGCAAGGTTGAAATCCAGAAAATCTACCGAGAACTTAGTACCGCTCGTTGTGATGTAAAAAAATCTACTATATATGTTTTAGTACTATGTATTCCTCAATAACATCGTCGTAAGAACGTTTCAACTGCTCGCTCTTCTGGAACCGTTTTTCTAGGCGTAACAACGAGTAGGTAGCGGTCTCCTTGAATGATCCTAGTCCCTCTGCGAGGACCTTTAGCGGAAGCTGGAACACGTATTGGCCGCCGTTGTAACGTCTATGATAAAAATTTCTTCGCAGTTGTTTTCGTCAGGTGTGAGTGTCTTAGACTTAGGCGGCTCCTCTATCTCTCAGAAGCGTCGAAGAAAATCATCGGTGTCCCTTCAGATGTCTGAAAGCTAACGATGTTCCGGGCTTCACTTGAAAGTTGCTGATTGTGTTCAGCTTATCCTGATTCTGTTCAGCTTATCCTGACGATACGTTGCCGGGGTTAGTCGCCTATGCAATAGGTGTTCCGGGAGGGCCACTCTAAGTATCAAGTCGATGCGGGACGGCTTTCCAGAATTCCGGGTCTTATAACTTTAGTGAAAATAATTAGCTAAGTAACAACAGTACTAACGACTGCATAGAAAAACGCACTGACGGATCGTGCATCGAAGCAATTTCGTGTGCCACGATGGAACTTGCAGTCCCTGCTTTCACTTTCACGACACCGTACACGTTCACCCTTACTGTTTTCTTAGACGGTCATGAAAAATTCGCCAGCGGTTCTGACATAAAGTTTGACTCCAAGCCTTAATCGAGCAGTGCACGTACTTTCAACCGTCGACCGCTAGCTGCTGTCACTTACACTATTGCTGACGTCAGCAGTACTACACCCATCGGCACTCGACAGCAGATCAACTGATGAAGTAGCTGCTGAATGAGAAAAAGTTATCCTTCCCTATCTATGTATCATCGTGTGATGACGTTGTTCACATTGTTGGCAACGTTTTTCTGACGGACAGCTTGTCGCGTTATGACCAGTTATTACGGGGAATTTGAGAAGTTAGCCAACTTAAACACTGCTTAAACACCACCACCGAGAAACGTGGTGGGAAGGATGAATCCTCGAGCCAAACTGAGATAGGAACTTTACCATGTATTGTTTGTACATAGTCCTAGTAAGGTTAGAAATAAGAATAAATTCGAATGTTAATAGCTACAGTAGAGTAGACTTTTATTTCCTCAAGTAAAATTAATGCCGCTTAACCTAGATAAGTTAGGCTCGACGAAGTTCACGATACCATTCCCGTAAATGCACAGTTGCTCCACAACGGCATCATCTGTAATCAACAACTACAGAAAGAACGAGTCAAAAGGATGTGTGAGGAAGAAATCTTCGTATAAACAGACAAGATGAAGAAATTCGTCGCAGGAAACAGGAAAATACTTTGATCATGCGAATAAACGTAATAATCCCGGTGGCGACATGAATCGTAACTTCCAAGGCGGCGGCGGAGGCGGACCAAACCAACGTGTTAGTGGCGGAAGAACCAGTGGTGAACATGATTTCCAAAACAATAAAGACATTTGCAAACATCCTAAATCTATCACATATTTGTAATCATACCAGTTTGTACATAGTAACTTACGCATGGTTGTGCTCCACATCTAATTGGTTGCCCGTGTGTCCTTCACCAAACTCTTATGGCAGAGAATAGGCAGCCGAATATAAATTTTTGTCTCAAACAGCGACTTAAGACACATAGAAAATAAGAAAAAAAAGGCACACAAAGTGTCTTGTCCAAGGATAAAACATAAAAGCACTACTTGTCTGATAATCCCATCGCTCAGTAAAGTCCAGCCACTGAAAATCCTCTTAAACGCCAGCACTCAAAATTGCATCCAACATAAACAATAACATCACGACTATACTTGTAACACGTCAAATGTCCGTCACAGTGACGTATACCGTGAAATATATCTAAGACTCCGAATTTCGAAAACACCAGTTGAAGTGTAGTGAAAATTGCGATGGAATTGCCCAATCGCACGAACCGGGATACAATTTTTGCAAGAGAAGGTTCAATCCGGAATTAGCGGTGCTCCGTTGAGAACGAGCTAATAAAAGGGCGAGGGACAAAGAAAAAGCTCACTTTTGTGATTCGAACGTGAAGTGACTAAGGCATAAAAAAGTGTTTTGCTCACAAAGGGTGCGGAGTTTCAAAAGAAATAGAAAAAAAGGAAAAAACACTATGAAGAAAATTGTTGTCTACTTCAATCACTACCGGGAGAAGGCAAGGTTGCCCGGAAGGATAACTGACATAAATGGCCATTGCACGAATGCGAACCGACAAGAGTGTGTGGAATCAGCGCAGGGTCTTTTTCGCCATGCCTACGAAGACGGGAGGCCTCCTTATTAGCTACGTTAGGTGACAGAGGTTAGTCAAAATTGTCAGGATTTTTACTGATAAACTTTTGTTTTTAAATTTTATGGAAAATTTGCTTCTTCTGTTTATGATTTACACAAGTTCAAGTAAATCCCTTTCATATCAAGGAAACTGGTAACGGGTTGGCTCGGGGAAATATCGCGCGCGGGTGTCCGTTAGTGAGATTGGTTCTTCAGTGGATTTTGAGTGGCGAAGCGTTAGTTGGAGGAGATAGGGTCCAGCCCGAGTAGTGAGTGTTGTGTGCGTTTTTTAAGTTGGAGGTGTGTTCGCGGAACGAGCTTCGGCAAACCGCCTTACTCACTGGACGGTTAAGTGTGGGGCTTAGGCCAAAGCAGTAAGTTGGCACCCACGCCCGCCTGCACTGAGCTAAGTCGGACCGCAGGGCCCCCATTGCCGAAGCACCCCAATGGTTAGACTAGTTGAGGTGTCAGGTAGATTTTATGGAACGTAATAGGTGTCTAAGTTGTCCATAATTCACGCAGTCAATCTTTCCTTCGTGCTGTTCACCCAAGATTGTTGGTAATCATTTAGTGATGCAGGTAGATAATGCGGCGCTCTGTAGCGAAGAGGAAGATGCATATCATGCGATGACTAGACACGACTGAATCAGAGACTTTCGGGTATGCGAATGCAAGGTACTCCACTTAACTGTATCTGTTCCAGACGTTTTTGGTACAGCACAGACTCTACAGTACTCATCAAGAGTCACCTTTTTGATGGGTTGCGTCCCCCTACGTTGGTCATAAGTCGGCTCAGAGTCAATAGGCATGAAGCAGCCTTATGAGCCTGCCTTACGCTGGTATTGCTAGAAAGCAAATTGTCTTTCATTTTGACTTTAACTCTTAGAACCAGAAAACTGTTTTCCAGTGGTACAAGCTCATTTTCCTTCATTTTTAACGCCGGCCTAGGATCTTTGGCTGCTTCTCCTCTGTTTGATGTGGAGCAAACGTTTCTCTTCTACTTCCACTGTATATCATAATCATTATCAAACTTTAAGAATGACCTTCTTTGTATGTATTGATTAACTTTAATTTTATTTCTGATTGAAAACTAGGAACTAAAAAACTGAAATGTTGAATTTCCATTGTCCATCTTTATTTTCATATCACATACTATATTGATCATTATTTTCTAAATTGTAACTCAATATTTTCTTTTTCTTTCAGGTTGCATACTTGCTGAACTTTATACAGGATTCCCACTGTTTCCCGGTGAAAATGAAGTGGAACAACTTGCCTGCATTATGGAAGTGCTTGGTCTCCCACCTGAGGATTTAATCAATGCTGCATCACGCAAACGTCTCTTCTTTGATTCCCGAGGATACCCGCGTTGCATCACCAACCTGAAAGGACGTAAACGACGACCGGGTAGCAAAACTCTGGCACAAGCCTTACGTTGTACAGACGGTATATTCTTAGACTTTGTCAGTCGTTGTCTAGTGTGGGATCCAGCGAAACGTATGACTCCAGACGAAGCAGCCCACCACGAATGGCTTCAACCTAGTGCCTCGTCTTCATACAACATTGCAAAAGCTCGTGAACGTCACGAGAATGCTGAGAATCATGCTCACATCTCACCCAAATCGCAGAAATCTCAAAAGTCTCACATTTCAACATCGAACACCACAAACTCGATCCTGCCAGACATCAAACCGCCATCCATGAACAAATATGGTAGTATGCAGAAGATCTCAACGACAGCTGGTACGGTAGTGGGCAGCAGTAGAAAACATGGTGGTGGTCTAACCTCATCAACATCCGATCTCGAATCCATTCAGCAACAGTATTCTCTACATCGAATGTACCATCATCCGCATCATCAATCAACGATCGCAGCCCAAACGGCTTCATCACGCAAACATGTCGCGACAAGTAGTAGCAGTAGTGGGGGTAGTGGTACGTCTAAGTTTAGTTCAACGGGCAATATGTCACATTCACAAAGCACCGGTGATGTTTCCGCCATTTTCGGACGAGCATGACGCGATCTTCGGATCGTTGATTGTGAACTGAAGAAATGCAAGCTAGTCAATATGGCAGAATTGTCGTCTAATTGCACTTAGGAATATCTACTGTTCACAACAATAAGATAAATCTACGCAGCAAAACCCACAATTATCAATTATAAATAAAACTCTACTAAAAAAAAACATCAACACACACACAGACACAGAACCAATCGGTTGGTGCACGACATCTCGTTTCGAAGAATTTATTAAGAAAGAACTGTATAGAGAAAGTAATCATCTACCTAACCGATAAAATTTAGTTCTCTCAGATATTTCTTTGTATTCGTAATGATAATAACAAAATAAAATAATGATAATAAAAAAAAAACAGAAATAATTAGTATGTAAATGTTTCTAGATTTATAAATAATTATTTAATAAAAAAAACAATCAGAAAAAAAAGATAAATAAATAAACACATATTTTACCGATTTCGTTGATTCTCTGAATTATTCTCGTCACGAAGACAGCCAACATTTTTAATTTTGTTCTCATCTCTCTAATTTACTTCAGTGGTTTCAGTGGATCTTGGGAAATTAGAGGAAAAATATTTAAGGATATTGTAATACCAATAATGCCGCCAATTTTCAAGTATTTCGTATATAAGTAGATTTTTTATTGTGAATAGATTTATTAAATTAGAAACTACTAAATGTACGTAACTTGTAGCATGTATCAATCAATCTCGTCTTCTCAATGTATTTCTAGAGAGTACCTAAATTATTAGAAACCATTTCGACAAAAAAAATAAATTTAACAGAATCCATTTATTTCTTATGAATATTCGAAATATAAAAATGAATTTATGTGAACTCATCTTTTATTTTTCATTATTTATGAACATTTATTTTTTGTTTTTTTATTTTATTTGATTGTTTCCCTCATCAATTGCGTGCTAATCAAATCTCTGCTAATTGCTCGAGTAGATTGGTTTAGTTTTAAAAACAGGAATTCATGAAGACTGTTTTTCTCTTTAAGTATTAATGCATAGTGTTCATTCGGCAAATACTTCCAATACGTTAAAAACAAAAATGGTAGCCAAAGTTGGATTGGTTTAAGATAAAGTTCAAAAGACGGTTGACTTGTTAAATTCCCAGGATGATTGAATTTTAAAGGTTTTTAATGAGGTAAATATGGATATTGTTTCAACAAACGGGATGAATAGGACTAAAATTTTAACTAGTCTAAGCAAATAAATATCTCAGCATAATGAACGTAACTTTCCCACATGAAAGGCCACACCCACATACATATCATGGTGTATACTCTCTTGAAAATAAAGTAGTGGCGCAATCATAGCCGTCAATGTACCCGATTTGATTGGAAAATGTGATTAAGTATTACTGTACCCCCTGACAACCTCCGCATAGTGCTTCAGTATCTTCCCGAATATTTCAGATCTAAAAGTATGGCCTATTGAAAACTATCACATCAGACAATATCACATATTCGTCATGAAATCGACATTAGACTTAGTAATCTATAACTGTGAGGAATTTAGAATCTAGCGAAAAGAACTACACGTGTAAGGCTTTTATCTATTAATACCATAGTCTACCAGTAAATGACCCTACAATATACAAGTACATACCCCTATTAATATCTAATGGAACAACCGAACGAATGTACCGTTTTATGCAGCAATATAATTATTATTCTTTGAAAATCTTCAGTAGCAGTGTCTTAGCCAATTTTAACCGCTTTTAATAAATCTAACCAAGATTACGTTGCATCCTTCTCGCCGTAGCAGTTTTAGGCAACAAGCAAATTTATGAACATGGAACTTAACCATCCACTATAGATACAAACAGTTTAAAATCATATACAACTAAAAACAAGATACAAATTTTAATTTAAAATAAAAGCAAGAAGAAATATTACTCTACATACCTTTTGCAGAAAACCATGAAGAAATCATTAGCGACGCCTAATACAAACACCTACAAAAAATACAAAAAAAAACATAAAATTCAAAAAAATTTCAAACAAATTTAAAAGTAAAATAAAATTAAATCGTAATCTCATATTGTTTATTGTTAATATGTGCTCTGATTTTAATCACATAGTCTGGCATTTTACTTGTACTGTAAATAAAATTTAAGCCAAGCAAAATGAACAAAAATTAGTAATGGTGAAAATTTTAGCAGCAAAAATAAAAATAAAAAAAAAACAATTGATATGAAATTATTTTCCAGTTAATACTTAAGGCAAAACTCTGATACATAAAAACTAAACACAATTTTTAGGACTGTTTAAATTATGTACATGTATTATTATCTATATATATATAATGATAATGAAATATATATTAATGACATAAAGTTTGAAAACAATGGTGGTAATTAAAAGTTTATAGAATAGAATGGAAGGAAATAACAAACAAAAACAACCACAAAAAATGAAATGTTGCATAGTAATCAGATGAATATAAGTGTACTAAAATTTATTAAATATTAAAACTAACAAAAACAGGAAATAAACAATTTTAGTAGTATTTGAGATGGAATAATGTTATTTATTAGAATAGTGTATTCGACCAAATAAAATTATTTCTATTATATAACTATTATTATTATTATGAAAAGATAATTAATGAGGAAAAGAAAATTTCAAATAAAAAATTTTAAAAATATTCAATACGATTTATTATAATCGTGAGTTTTCTTTCTAATTTTTCGTTAGTGGAATATTAATTAACTAAATTTCGTGATAGCTGTAAATTTCAGTTTCAGGTTACTCCAATGCTTTCAAAACAAGGAAGCAGTGGTAGAATCTTCCTTTCTTGCGTTGCCAAAAAGTCCATCTATCGCCACACAAAGCTTTACATTCTTTAATATTCGATAAAAATGCTGACCCAAAAGATGCAATTAAGAAGACTTTGGTTTTTTTTGTAGTATGGAGGTTAATGCCCATTTACGCGCAGAGTGTGGGACTCCCATGTTCGCAAGAAACCGAGTGGACTTCCCACTAAACACCTCCCCTGTCAACCTGAGAACCTGGCGTGGAACCGTTTGATACATTACTTCGGGCCAGGTCTCGTTTTGTTACGCCGTGAGGCACCTTCAAGCTGGGGAATCCCTCTTCTAGCGAGAGGGGAAGAGGAAGTACCAGACAGGCGATCCCCCAGCCCCAACACCTCCGACTGCTGTGAGTCCCTTTTATCTTTTAGGACTGCCCGATCATAATGTACCAACTGGTTCCATTTGTCAACCGATTCGAGCATCACCGCGACTATATTATCCGGGGTGAGCTCTCCTGTCTCCCTGTAGAGGGCTCTTTGCAGCCTGTCCCATTTTAGGCACGCAAAAAATGTGTGGCAGGCATTGTCCTCCCCTCTTGGGCAATACCGACAATCGGGGGACCGTGACTTACCAATCTTGTGCAGATAAGGCTGAAAACACTCATGCCCGCTCAAAAGCTGGGTCAGTCAGAAGTCAGTCTCACCATGCCTTCGATTCAGTCACGGCCTCACATCGCGAATGAGGCGCGCAGTCCAACTTCCCTTCGTGCAATTCACCCAAGACTGCTGCTAATCGTTGAGTGAGCGCTGTCTCTCTTCGCGGGCAACCATCTTCCTCGCATCCTCGTTTCGACCCAGATAAATCCATCGTACCGGGAAAGCCCGACAGGTATCACGCCTGGAATAACTCTCATCGCCGAATCAGAGACTGTAGGGTACGAAGATGCAATCCTCAGCGCTCCTCTTCTCTGGACCTGTGCCAGGCGTTTTCTGTAAAACTCCTTACTGAGAGCGTCACCCCATACCTCTGCTCCGTACAGTAGCACTGACCCTAAAGCACTCATCAAGAGGCGTCTTCTTGATGGTCTGGGTCCCCCTATGTTGGCCATAAGGCGACTCAGACCCGATACTCCAGAATTTGCCTTCTCAGCCGTTGCCTAGATTTGCTCAGAGAAATTCACCTTCGAGTCGATCAGTAGCCCCAGGTACTTCACCGCTGGTTTTGACTTGATTTGTATGTCTCCAATACTGATCATCCTTACTCTAGGGATTCTCTTTTTTCTCAAGATGACCACTTCAGTTTTCTCTAGTGCTAAACTGAGCCCACAAGCAGTCATCCATTTTCTCACTCGGTGCATTAACATACCTAGCCTAAGTTGCGCTTGTTCAGCGGTGCGTCCAGTGACCAGAGCCACAACATCTTCCGCATAGCCGATCAAGCGCGACTCATCTGGTATCTCCAGTCTCAGTCGCCCGTCGTAAGACACGTTCCACAGGTCTGGACCAAGGATAGATCCCTGGGCAATACCTGATGTATCCGCCATATTTCGTTGGCCCTGTGTCGTGTCGTAGAGCGCGCTTCGGACCGCATTAGATATTCTGGAAAGGGGCAAAAGGGTTTTCCAACGTATCCGCCCATCTAGCGGAGTTGAAGGCATTCCTGATGTCGAGTGTCACCAACAGGATGATCCGTCGCTTGGTGCGACTATGTGCCTCTGCCTTTTGGACCGCGTTCACCACCTCTGCAATCGCATCGATAGTAGAACGTCCTGCTCTAAAGTCACACTGCCGAGGAGATAGGTCCCCAGCAGCACGAATCGTGGCAGTGAGTCTTCCCTTAATGAGTTTCTCTAGCACTTACCAGCCGTCTCTAGCATGCATAACGGGCGGCATGCAGACGGCGATTCGGGATTTTCCTTCCACTTGCTGATCAGCACAAGCCTTGCCACCTTCCATCGTACCGGGAAAGCTCCGTCCCCTAGGCAAGCGTTGAATGTGCTGAGCAGCAAGTCAGGCCAATGGTGATTGACAAGCCTCAACACCTCACCCGGAACACCATCTGGACCTGGAGCCTTCCTCCCTTTCAATGAAAGGACGCCTCCTCCAGTTCCGGCTGTGTGAAGAGTGGGCACTCGACTGCTGTTTCACTATGGACAGCGTCAACACGAACGGGATGGGTGGGGCAGAGCCCCCGCAATATCTCATTCATCTTTTCCGCATCATGAATGCAAGGCTTCTAGGGCGCCAAGCTTCCGCATAACTAGCTTGTAGCCAAGGCCCTCGGATCCTTGTTCATATTGTCCTCTAGGTCTTGCCAGCAGCGAGCCTTGCTATTGTTAGTCAATTTGCAAAGGCATTTTCTGGCCAACTTATATGCTGGCAATCGGTTGCATGTCTCGTCTCGGTTTCATGCCCGTTGAGCCTCACGTCGAAGCTTGTGACACTCCCTTCGCTTTTCAGCAATTTCAGTTAACCACCTGTACACTGGGGGCTTGCCGTGCCGCGGTTTTCCACGGGGCATAGAAGCGCAGCAAGCATTCGTAATGATGCTCATAGTTGAGTTTACCACGTCTTGAGCTGCCAATTCTTCCGTCCCCTCCGAAGCTCCCTGCAGTGGCTCACCTGCTGTGAGCAACTCGACAAACCTCTCGACGTCCATCCTTCCGATGTTCTATCCAATTGTAGAAAGCCGAGAGCACGGACGCCGGGAGACAATATCACTTATCTCAAGTAGAATGCACTGATGAGCACTGGCTGAGTAGTTCTCTAATACTTTCCAATTGTGTATCCTCTGTACTATGGACTCCAAGGCAAATTTCACGTCTGGTATGGTTCCCCCACATCCAATACGACGGACAATCGGCGTATTTCCAGTGTTTAGTACGACGAGTGCCGTCCTGGCCGCCATTTCTAGGACTCGTTTTCCCCGATATCTGTTTGAGGCATGCCCCATTTGATTGCTTTAGCGTAGAAGTCTCCCCCAAAGAGCACGTTGCCCTCTGCGTTCGAGACAGCGTCTTTCAGAGCATTAAGCTTGGCTTGGAAGGATGATATCGATTCGTACGGCGTTAGGTACACATTGAAGAAGGCGGTCCTTGAACACCGAACCCACACGAAACCATCCCCCGTCTACAACCCTTCGCTTGGAAATCACTGTTCCGAACGCAGATAGCCGCAGTACCAGTTTCGTCAGGATACCATAATGCAGGACTCTTATCATGGTGTTGCTCACTCATCAGGGAGAGGTCAGCTTTCGGGTCTCTCGCAAAGTGCTCAAGCAGATTTTGGGTGTTTGAACTGGGGTGTAGGTTTAGCTGCAGGATGCGGGTCATCGAAGTCCTGATTTTGCCTTGGCTAGGGCTTCCTGGAAAGCCCAGCGTTTTCCTGATCCCGAGACGTATCCAAAATCAGGTCATGGGTCAGCATCCTTGCAAAGAATACAGTGTGCCTCCTTCGTTGTCTTTTATGTCCCATTTCATCGCATTTGTAGCATAGGGAACTCCTATCGGGTCCTTTGCATACTTGTTTGTTGTAACCATAGCCAAGGCATTTGAAACATTAAAGAGGCGCTGCTATTCTATCCTACAGACAACCCACCCTATTCGCATTTTGCCCTTGTTCAGGAATTGTTCGGCGTCCTTTTCGGTCAAGTCAACTATGGCCATGCGTTGTCCCCTGTTGTTTTCTGGTGTCAGTCGCGCTTTGATCCTTCCCACGCTAGGGAACACCTTTTTGATTGCCTCTTCTACCTCGGCCAGATCTGTCACGCAGTCAATGTCTCGTATTTCGATCGTTGCCATCGGCTCAAGCGAGGCTATAGTTGCGCTTTTGCTGAGGACTTTCTTCACTGCGTCGCAGAATGCTTTTTTATTGCCGGCCTCTGCTCCGAATTCGACCAGTATGTGGCCCGACCACTTTGGTCGTACTACTTTAATGGTAGTGTTGGTGTCTTTGGGCCTTACGTTTTCCCTGATGTCCCGCAGTACCTCCGCGTAGGATCGGCCATCTTGTGACTTTACGAGCTGTGCCTGCTGCCGGGTTCTTCGTCGGGGCTTCTGCCTCACCTGTTCTGCATCAGGTCCTTTTTCTAGTTGGACGTCCGTGCGAACTTTACTTTCCTGCTTTTTTTGAAGGAATTTCTAAGCGGCTTTCTTCGCTCCTTTTGTAAGCACTGTCTAGAACCCGTGATCTGGTGCTCCACGCCCATCATGTGCCTCTTACTTCGTTCTTTTATCCCGATCTCCTTCGATTGGGCTAGACGCCATTCTTTTATTGAGTTTTAATGGTGGAGATATCTGCATGTCACCTTTAGATTTCGCCGCAAGAGCCTCTTTAGCCCTCTGTTCATCTTCGGCCCTTAACCAGCTCCTCCGATAGTGCCCTATACGATCCAGGAGCTCCTCTAGTTCAAGAAGCCCCACCTTTGCTGCTTTGCTGATTTTTGGGGAGTCGCATGCAGATTGTATTCTTTTCGGAACATCTCCCGCTTTTCGGAGTAGCCTTTCTTCTTCGTATCGCTGGGTGGTAATTGTACCTTACAACCATTCTTGGGAGAGGTTATCGCTTTCCGTTTCCGAGTGCTGTACTTCCGGCACATTTTCGACGTTAGCAGTGGAATCACGCGGCGTCTGGTCACTCGTTGCTCTTCGTGTCGTAATCTCCTCGTTGGCTTCTGGATTTTTCGTTGCAATGCCGGGATTTGTAACCCTTGCATCGGTCGCTTCGGTAACGATCGCAGCAGTGAAAATCGAATTTCCGGTGCTCTTTATATTATCTTCTTCGAAGGCTCAAACACCTGAAGCGTCCTGCAGAGTTTCCTGCTTTTCCTTAGTAGGACGCTCTGGCGTTCGCATCATTTTTTTGATGCGCCCGAACGCCGCAAGAATCTCAGTCTGCACCAGACTGTCTGCTATTCTCCGTTTTTTGTCCGTCTTCACTGTCATTGTGTTATTCTTCGCTTTTGTCGTTGTTAGTACCGCTTTCGATGTACTGTTAACATCGTGGCTGCAACCGCTGGTTGCGTCGTCGTTATTATTTTTTGTTTCTTTTTTGGATGTTTTTGGTCTTTTGATTTTGTTTGCTCCAGATTTACTGGGTCCCCCCTCGGAGCCGCTATCTCCGCTGGTGTGTGTAGGTGCCTTTTTGATCCCATGGTTATCTTTGCAGAGCAGGGAGGCCATGCGAGAGTTGGCACAAGCCCTTATGGGGACAAGTGCTCAGAGCCAGACCAGCGCTAATCGGGAGTCCGTCTCAACCGAACATACACCACAAACCCAATGGAGCAAACTTCTAACGTACTCCGAGGCCTGCCAAGGTTTTACCGGGATGGAGACGGTATGATAGTTGAATTGTAGCCGTTCACACACGAGTGTCACCTCGGCGCTACTGTGCAGCGCAACTAGGTCCAAGCCATCATATCCGCCAGCCCAAAGCATCAATTCCAGTTTGTTGTCCAAAGCGTAGTCCAGATCCAATCAGAGTCGTTACCTGTGATCCCAGGAGGGAGCCTCACGGCGCCCTCCATATCCTCAGATCCGTGGGGAATGCGCTCCCAAAAGAATGGTAGCCTCCGAGAGTGCTCTTGTCGACCGGCATTCCCCCTGCGGGAATTTCCTCGGGTACATGGGGGCGGAACTCCCCAAAGATTCTAGCCTCCAAGAGTATTCCTGTCGACCAGCAGCGATAAGCGATAAGTCATCAGCCGCGTCCGTAAGGTCACTGCATGACACGACTCAAGACTGTATCAGAGGTCTAGAAAATATGAATATTAATACTGAAAGATGAGATCCAATGCTTCTACGCATTCTGGCAAAGAAGTTGGACATTACTACTCATTCTCTGTATGAGCAATCATTGACAAATCCACGCAGTCTTTAAACAATAAAATGGTTTTTGTCATTCTTGGAAATGTGGTTTCAAGCACTGGAGGCTTTTGGCAAATAAACCAAGGGCATAGAGGCAGCTCGAAAGAAAACTACAAAGGCTACAGCTGCAGCAGTAGCAACGTCTTCAGGTGTGATTTGCAATCAAACCCATTTGATTTATTACTGCCCAGAATTTTTGAAGCTTACTCCATCTAGAAGGCTCAAAATACCCCAGGCCAAGGGAATATGTGTTAACTGCTTCAAGGAAGGCCATCGAACTGCTGCCTGCACATCACGAGGATGTAAAGAATGCTCAAGAAAATATAACAGCCTGCCGCACTTGAGCAGCGAAACCAAGCAGAAAACGGAGGTACCCAAGATCTTCAGTGATCCAAAACCAGAAGTCAAACAACATCAGAATACCACCTCATTATCTTTGACTACTCTCAATAACAAAAAGACGACCGGCTATGTACTCCTAAGTACTGCCATTGTAAAGCACATAAGCAACAACGGTCTCACTCTACGCTCATTGAAAAAGTTGGAGGCACTACTCAAAGGATCCAGAAAAGGGTAAACATTGTATTGCAATCACGATTAAATGCATACACTACGCACCTAGAGGCATATGTACTCGACAAAATAATATCTCCTCAGCCATCAATGGAACTGAACATATCGCATTTGAAGCTGGCTGACCCAAACTTCCATCATACGGAACGCATCGATCTTCTGTTAAGTGCTGAACACTTCTATGACTTGCTATCCATTGGCCGAATAAAGTTAGGCAGCGAATTGCCAGTATTTCAAAACACGCTTCTTGGATAGATTGTGGCTGGCAAGGTTGGCACTGATCATCTTCTTCTTCTTTGTAGCACTACAGCCCCTCTTGGGCCTTCGCTTAGAGATTGTTAGAGTATTTCATTTTCATGACCGTGTTGATTTTTTTCGGAAGTATGTTTTGTCAGTGCCATGCTCCCGTGTGCCTGCTCAGCTATGATATGATCTGATAAAATCAGTACCACTGAGTGAACACTCGTAGTCTGTCCGAAAAATCCCCTGAACTAAACCACGTTACTCCCAACGAGATTTGAACCTGGGACCTTCGGCTTATGCGTTCATGCTCTAACCACTAGATCACACGGACTACCGGCACTGATCATACCGATTCTGTTACTTGTGGAGTTCTTACAGAAGATCAAAGGCTAAATGATACAATTGAAAGTTTCTGGAAGCTAGAGGAGGTGACGGAGAACAAACCACTGTATACGTCAGCGGAGAAATCTTGCGAAACACATTTTTGCCAGACAACACAAAGAACCTACGAGGGCAGATTTTTGGTGAGACTACCGTTCAATGACAATACTGAAAGGTTAGGCGAATCTAAGGATATCGCCACTCGCAGATTCTTCGGAATACAACGTAGGTTCCAAAGAAAGAGGCAATATAAGGAGTTCACAAATGAATACATTAACCTCAGTCATATCAAGAGGTAGCCTTGCGATCGTGTGAAGGCCCACATTATTTTCTTCCACGCCATTGTGTACTAAAACCCGAAAGCAGCACAACTAAACTCAGAGTAGTCTTCGATACCTCCTGCAAAACATCTACAAATATCTCTTTGAACGACATACTTCATACTGAGCCAACAATCCAAGACGATTTGTTTTCTATTTTGCTCCGTTTTCGACTACCTCGCAATATCTTTATAGCTGATGTACAAAAGATGTACCGGCAGATAGTGCTACATCCTGATGACCGTAAATATCAACTGTTGATCTGGAGGAATGAACCAAATCGGCCACTACGCTACTACCAACTAAACACCGTAACATATGGAACGACGTGTGTTCCATATTTGGCAACTAAATGTCTCCAAAAACTTGCTGAGGAGCAAATTCAGCGTTACCCTCCTGGTGCCAATGTCCTGCAACGAGATTTCTATGCAGATGATGTATGGCGGGCTCAGAGAGCTTAGCAGATGCAGTTCAAGCACAAGATGAACTAATCAAAATATTAGAAGGCACCGGTATGAAGGTACACAAATGGTGTGCCTGTCATCCTCGCCTTTTGCACAATATTGTCCCTGATGACAAGGAAGTGCTAGTGTATTTCAGCAGTCAGACTGAAGACTTCATTAAAACGCTCGGCCTAATTTTGCTTCCTGAGGTTGATGATTTTCAAATATGAATCAATATAACGACGAGGGACACACGAAGAGGATGGTATCTTCCGATATCGCTAGGATGTTTGACCCACTAGGTATTATGGGTCTGGTCATAGTCACTGCAAGGGTGTTTCTGCAGGATATTTGGCGCTTAGAGCTGGATTGGGACGCAGCCTTGCCAGATGAAATCTATACTAGGTGGCTCAACTTTCACAAGAACTTGCAAGCTTTAGAAAAGGTACAGTTTCCTCGCCACGTTTTTCCGAGAGAAAAACGCGAAAAATTCCACCTTCATATCTTCTGGATAACTCAGAAAAGGCATATGGCGCTACAATCTACACTCGATCAACCCTGATGGATGGGAGAATCAAAGTGCGACTTCTGTGCTCAAAATCACGTTTGGATCCGATTCGTCCTATGACAACTCCCCGGTTGGAGCTTTGTGCCGCAAAATTAGGCACGGAGAGATTCAGATGCGGATGCAATGTGATCTATCTACAGGGTTTTCCAATAAGAGTTATTATTTTGATATTAAAAGAAAATGCCCTTTATAGCTCTTTGTAAAAAATTTTTTTACAAAGACCTACTAGTTTCGCGACCGTTCTGTCCATCTGTCCGTCCGTCCGTCCATCCGTCTGTCCGTCTGTCCGTGCGTCACAGCTGATTTGCTCAGAAACTATTGAAGCTAGAATGCTCAAAACTTGTGAAAAGGTCAGAAGTGATGGTCTCTCAAAAGTTAAGGTCTTATCAAAAATTTAAAAAAAGTTTAAGGGGGGTCCACCCTAATAACGAATCGGCCTTTAAATTTTTTTTTAATCAAATGAAAGGTCTTGATTAGAGCTTTTAGAATCTGAAATAAAAAACTCATTTTATGAATTAGGGGCTCCAGGGGAAGGGAAAATGTACCCCTCGCGATTGGACCCCTTTGAGCCGAAAGATCTGAAAATTACCATAAATATGGGCCTTTATGAATACAAGGGCAACAAATACCTCAGAAATCGAAGTTCACTCAACTTTGTTAATAATAGTATGATTTGTAGATTTTGCGTTTTCGCCCATCAAATCAAAACGGTACCTTTAAACTTCTTGAAATTTAGCAATTATAGAGACTGATATAAGATATATACATTTACAAAATTTAATTGACATTGAATCATAATCAAGTCAGTTATAGTCATTTCAATTGTATGAAAATACAACAACAATAAAACGTGTTTATGGTTGATACTTATTTTAAATTGACCTAGGGACTTCTTTTTCTTTCAATTTGAATGAAAATACAAGGAATAGTGTTCAACTTGAACATGTTCAATTGGCCGAGCATTCAGAAAAATCCTTTAAGCTAGATCAAAATAGCGGCTGCACTGTGCTTATGAACATACATTTGAACAATTTCATATCCAAGTATTGGATGAATAATTCAAGTTATCGATTCACGCTATTAGAAAACATGTTTCTAACCCTAGGATGTTTACAAAGACTTTCTGGTCGGAGCACTCTCCTGCTTACTCAACTTGTTTTAATATAAATTATCGGATGTTTATTTCATTATAAAGAAGAATGTATGCCGATTATAGTGAAAAATAACCTCAGGCAAATGACCACCACGACCACGCTTATAAGACCATATCCTTTTCATGAAATTTTCCATAACCAAATCGCAAAGTGGCTCCCCTATATCCTCGATAGCCTCACGAACTCCATCTTTGAGGTCTTGAATCGACGCCGGACTGTTGGAGACATTCTCTTCACGTGGGCCCAAAGGAAGAAGTCGCAAGGTGTTAAATCACAAGATCTCGGTGGCCAATTGTGATCATCTCTTTGAGAGATAACACGGTCCGGAAACTTTCGTTGCTTGTGTGGCGCATACCGCCACCTTGTTGAAAGTAAACGTTATCCAGATCAATACCATCCAATGCCAGCCATAAAAAATTATGAATCATCTCTCGGTAGCGCAATCCATTCACCTTAACTGTTGCTCTAGCCTCATTTTCGAAAAAGTAAGGTCCAATGACTCCGCCGGACCATGAACCGCACCGAACAGTCACACGTTGAGGATGGAGAGGCTTTTGAACAAAAACTCTTGGGTTTTCCGGGCCCCAGATGTGACAATTTGGCTTGTTGACGAAGCCACCGAGGTGGAAATGGGCCTCATCGCTCAGGATGATTTTTTAATGGAATTCCAAATCATTTTTATGCATTTCAAGGACCCAATGAGCAAAGACACGACATTGTTGATGATAGACTGGCTTGAGTTCTTGTGCTAACTTAACTTTATTAGCTTTAAGACTCAAATCTTTATGCAAAATACGATATAATGAATGTGGAATGCCTGATTCCATTGAACGACGAGGAATGGACAAACCTGGGTTTTCTTCAACACTTTCGGCTACAGCACTAATATTCGTGGCTGTTCTTGAGGAATGTGTACGGGTTTTATTCTTTATATCACTAAGTTGTCCCAAAAGCTCGAATTTTTCCACACATCTTGTATTGCGTTCCGACAAGGTTCTTCACGACGACCGAAAAATGTTCTAGTTTTACGAACCGTCTCTGCCAAATTTTCACCATTTTCATAGTGAATTTTAAAAATTTCAATGCGTTGTTGAAGCGTGTATCGTTTCAATTTTATTAATGGCGTAGTTTTTACTTGTCAAATGTCAAAAAATGACAGCTTCAAACGTGACATCTACAGAAAAAGCGGGCTATTCACAATAACACCTCTTATTGGAAAACCTCTTGTATCAAATATTTCTGTGTTTTATTGATAGATAAAACTGTTATGTCCTTAATGGAAGATCCTTTATATATATATATATATATATATATATATATATATATATATATATATATATATATATATTGTCGCGTGTTTTGGTTCGCGGCCAATTATAATTTTAATGTTCCGGGAAAGTGAAAACGCAATGTCTTTTAATTTAAGTTAAAAGATTTGATTTAATTACAAAAGTGCACAATGATCAATTCAACATTTTCACTAATTTTAATTTTCACTATTAAAATTCTAACACTTGTCCATAAATTTCTTATCGCAATTGTCCTCTCAAAATCACCTCACTATTACTTGATCGCTTTTCAATTCGCTTTCCACACACTATCGCAAGTTTTTATCGCGGTCGAATGAATGCCACCATTCATTCAGCTCGCCTTTATATAGGGTCTCTAATCATTCAACTCAGTTCTCGTACATTGGTGAATAAGCGGGAACATTCCAGCATGAATGGGCAGTGACTCACTTTCAGATGTTGATAATGCTTGTTGGGTTCTCGTGGGTTCGAGTAAATTCATTTGTTGACGTTCTTAATGATTGTGAAAACAATTGCGACAGAAGCTCGCAGAATTATTTGTACATGTAATTATTTGTACATGTAACACTGCCCCCACCTTAGTTCTTTTCGCCCCGAAAAGATGTGTCGCTATTTGTACTCAATTCCCCCTGGGTGTAATATGGGGCAAGACGGTCCAGATGTACGATTTTCATTTTAGCTCTCGGCTTACGATGTTCCTGTATTCGGTATACGACGTCGTTAATTCGCTTTGTAACTCGGTATGGTCCCTCCCAATTATGTTGCAACTTTGGAGGCCTACCCTTTTGCCGTTGCGGGTTATAAAGCCACATCAAGTCATCTTGCTGGAAGCGAGTAGAATTAGCCTTTAAATCATACCCGGTCTTCATGCGGTCAGTAGCCGATTCGATGTGTTTTCGCACTGTCCGATGTATCTGGTTCAACCGTTGTCTTAGCTCACTTGCGTACTCCAAGACCGTTTGGGGTTTCTCAGGGGGTGTTCCGAACTTTATATCGGCTGGCAAACGAATAGTCTTTCCAAAAATGACTTTGGCTGGGGCTTGGCCCGTCGATGCATGTTCAGCAGCTCTGTACGCCATTAAAAATAGTGGGATATGTCGGTCCCAGTCCCTTTGGTTCTCGTCAACCATTTTGGCCAGGTGTTTATTGAGCGTGCCGTTGAAACGTTCGACCATTCCATCGGATTGGGGATGCAGCGGTGTTGTCCTCGTTTTCCGTATTCCGAGCAGCTCGCACATTTCGTTAAAAACTAGTGACTCAAAGTTTCGGCCTTGATCCGAATGTAGTTTGCCAGGTACGCCGTACCTACTGACCCAATTTAACACTAGCTGTTCGGCTACAGTAGTTGCTTCCTGGTTGGGAATAGGGTAGACCTCGGGCCACTTGCTGAAATAATCGGCTACAACCAGCGTGTATCGATTTCCCCATTCGGATTCAGGAAAGGGTCCTGCGATGTCAACAGCAATCCTTTCAAATGGTATCCCCACGTTATAGGTTTGCATTTGTCCTCTCAGTCGTCGCTTTGGACCTTTGACGGAAGCGCAAATTGTGCATCTGCGACACCAGTCCTCGACGTCTTCTCGAGCGTGGGGCCAGTAGAATCTTTCGCGCAATTTCGCTAAGGTCTTGTTAACACCAAGGTGGCCTCCCGAGGATCCTTCATGCATTTCCTTAACCACATCGTGGATTCGGCTTTTGCGTAGTAAAGTTTGCATCCTATAGGAGCTGCCATCCGCCGTTTCCCATTTCCGCTTGAGTACGCCACCCTCCACCTGAAGGGAGTTCCATTGTGCCCAATAGCTTTTCAGGGTTACGCTAGCGTTGAAACGTCCTTCCACTCAGGTCACCCAGTCGTCTCCTTCCATACGAGCAATGGTCTGATATCTTCATCGGCTAGCTGGGCATTTCGAATCTCCTCCGCTGACCAACCTTCATCGAATTCGGCCGTTATCACTCGCAGATCAACGGGCGGTTCCTTTTCCTCAATCCGTCGGCAATGCTTGCAGTTAGCTGGACATGGGCGACGAGATAGGGCGTCAGCATTTCCATGAACTCCGCCCTTTCGATGAACAATTTCGTAGTCGTATGATTGCAATCTTTCGATCCATCTCGCAACTTGTCCCTCGGGGTTTTTGAAGTTAAGTAGCCATCTCAGCGATGCATGGTCCGTTCGAAGAACAAATTTCTGGCCATATAGGGTATTTGTGGAACTGCTTGGTGGCCTCTATTATAGCCAATAGCTCCTTCCTGGTCACACAGTAGTTCCTCTCACTTTTTGAAAGAACTCGACTGTAATACGAGAGGACTCTTTCTTCGCCATTGATCTGCTGGGAGAGTACAGCTCCAATACCGCCGTTGCTTGCATCGGTGTCAACTACAAACATTTTTCCGGGTTTCGGATACGCCAGCACGGGTGATTCACATAGCTTTTCCTTCAGGGTCTCAAAGGCTGTCTGGCATTGTTCATTCCAGACATACGGACGATTTTTCTCGGTTAGCTGATGGAGACACTTAGCTATTTTGGCAAAGTCTTTGACGAATCTTCGATAGTAGGTTGCCAGACCTAGAAAACTTCGTAGTTGGCGCTTGTTGTTTGGTGTTGGCCAGCTTTTCACGGCTTCAATTTTCTCAGGGTCTGTTTTGACCCCTTCTGCTGATACGACATGTCCCAGGTATTTTACTTCAGCTGCGAAAAGGGTACACTTGTCGGGACTTAGTTTCAAATTTGCCAGTCGCAGTCGGGAGAAAACCTCTTCTAAGTTCCGCACATGCTCTTCGAACGTTCTCCCGATGACGATGATGTCATCTAGGTACACCAAGCAGGTTTTCCAGGTTAGACCACGTAGCACGTATTCCACCAAGCGTTCGAAAGTGGCTGGAGCATTGCAAAGCCCAAACCGCATCACCACAAATTGCCACAATCCGGTCCCAACTGAAAATGCGGTCTTCTCTCGGTCCTTCTTGTAAATTTCTACCTGCCAGTAGCCACTCTTGAGATCGAGTGTAGAAAACCATTTTGCGTCGGCTAAAGTGTCCATGATGACATCGATGCGTGGGAGCGGGTAACTATCTTTCTTAGTGACGTCGTTAAGCTGCCTATAGTCGACACAAAAGCGAGTGCTACCATCCTTTTTCTTTACTAGAACTACAGGCGCGGCCCATGGACTTACAGCAGGTTCAATAATGCCTTGTTTTTCCATGTCCGAGATCAGCGTGCTCACTTCTCCTTGTTTGGCTATAGGGAGACGTCTTGGTGCTTGTCGAATTGGCTTGGCTCCCTGTGTATCTTTGACGTGAGTTACCAAACTCGTTCGGCCTTGGTCATCCGGGCTTGTTGAGAAGATGTCACTGTACTTGGTGACCAGATCGGAGGCTCGTTTGAATAGCTGCACCGGCAATTTGACTTGCTTCAATATTGCAGACGTGGATTCCCGGGCTTTGTCTGTGTCTTGCCTCCTTTTCCAATGATGATTGTGAGTAGCTTCCAAAGAGGTGATGGTGGAAACAGGCTGGCAGCTGCCGATGACTTCTCCCGCTTTGATGCTCGTGGTTGAGTCTGCGGTGTTAAGGACTCTAACCGGCACATATCCGTTCCTTAAAGATCTTACAAGGCTTCGTCCTACAATCAAACTACGCAATGCGGATGTCTTCGTTGGCTCTATCAGATAAGATCGGTGGTCTCCAGAATCACCATCAAGCTTGGCCCATACAATGCTTTCGAAAGAACTCGGTACATCAGTGTCAGTACATACCACTACATTCATCTTGGGGATTTGGACGCTGGGATCCTCCATCAGTACTTCGACATTCTGCCACTTTAATACACGTTTGCCCAAATCCAACGTGATTCCATGTGGTCGCAGAAAATCCATTCCGAGAATGCAGTCATCCATAATGTTTGCGACCAGAAAATTATGTCGAAACACAAGGTCTCCCAACTGTATCTAGAGGTTGACCTCTCCATGAACAGGTGCAGTTTCTCCCGTAGCTGTCCGTAGTGAGATAATTCTGCCCTTGTGAAGTTGTTGCTGTCTAACTAGGTCTGGTCGGATAATCGATCGGGTTGCACCAGTGTCGATTGTTATGGTGCAGTGTTCTCCGTCAATTTGACCCGGAAGGCATAAGTCCGCTTCTCCACGATGTAGTCTTGACACGGTGATGGTGGTGCTGGGGACGTCGATCCTCCTAGCCAACCTCTGCCCCACGAATTTGGCTCTCACATGTTTCCCGACCCCTCTGTTTGAAGGGCTTCCATTCTGGGCTCCTGACTCGGTCTGGATCTCCTCCTAGCTGCACACCCTGGACAATAGCTCGGTTTTCTTCGCTTCTTGCAGTCTCTTTGCAGGTGCCCCTTCTCTCCGCAATTCCAGCATCTAGGCGCACCATTTACATGCGGGTCTCACTCAATTTCCACGCGTTCCCACCTGCACTCGTCTGTCACTACCTCACGAACCCGGGCAGTGGTACGAGTCACATTTTTCGCTGCCTTAAAGGTCAGACTGTAAGCCAATGCGTCCTTAACCGTTTGCTTTTGAGCTAAACGCACGGCTTGTTGCAATTCCGGGTCCTTTAGTGTGCTAATGAATGCTTCTGTCGCTGCATCATCTCGATGTTCAGGGTCGTAGGCTTGGTAAGCCAAAAGTGCTAGTCGCTCAATGTCTTGGGCTAGCTGCTGTAGGGTTTCGCCAGACTTCTGCACCCGATGCCTTAGCTGTGACCGATAAATCTGCTTTAGATGATCGTCTCCCTAACGCATGTCGAGCGCATTCATGATAGCATTCGAGTTTGATTGCGATTCAACGGGGATCGTCTGCAAAAGTTCGGCAGCTGGGCCTCTTAGAGCAAGAATCAGCGCAGTTGCTCGGTCCTGTTCATTCCAGTGATTTGCCCTTGCGGCAGCTTCAAACTGGGTCTTGTGAATACTCCAGACCGTTTGCCCATCGAATATTGGTGCTTGCACATTCCTGGATGTGCTTCGCGCTGCGGTTATAAGCGGGGCTGGTGAAGTGGTTACTAGTGCCTTCGCTACTTCCAATTCTTTTTTCACTTTTTCCATCTCGTGGTTCATTCTCGCTTCGACCTGGCTGACCTTTCCCTCGACCTGGTAAACCTTTTCCTCGACCTGGTAAACCTTTTCCTCGACCTGGTCAACCTTTTCCTCGACGCCTTTAATTTGTTTGTTCAGATGACCGAGCTCCGCTTTTATTTCGGTTGACTGTTTCTCCAGCTTCTGTGCGATGTCTGCCTTGATTTCGATCGCTTGTTCATTGAGCTTCGCTGTTAAATTCAACGACTGTTGTCGCAGCTCTTGCTGCATCAGCATCAACATTTGCATCAGCGCATTTTCTGGTTCCTTTGGTTTTGATGTTTCTGCTTCACCACCTTCTGTGCCTTTTTCTGCATCTGGGGGCTCACCCGAATCCAGATACGCGCCTTCCGATTCAATTGCATCACGCAAGCGTGCATTCAGTGTGGCCTTTGTACCTTGCGTAACCAGGTTTCGCTGTTCCAACTCTTCCTTAAGCTCCGACATGGTCAATTCATTAATTTTTAATTTTAGTTTTTAGTTTGGTTTTTTCAATGTTTCTTTAAATTTTACTATTGTGCATTATAAAAAGTTCAAATTTTCACTTTCAAAATTTCAATCTCACTTCTCGACACCACTGTCGCGTGTTTTGGTTCGCGGCCAATAATAATTTTAATGTTCCGGGAAAGTGAAAACGCAATGTCTTTTAATTTAAGTTAAAAGATTTTATTTAATTACAAAAGTGCACAATGATCAATTCAACACTTTCACTAATTTTAATTTTCACTATTAAAATTCTAACACTTGTCCATAAATTTCTTATCGCAATTGTCCTCTCAAAATCACCTCACTATTACTTGATCGCTTTTCAATTCGCTTTCCACACACTATCGCAAGTTTTTATCGCGGTCGAATGAATGCCACCATTCATTCAGCTCGCCTTTATATAGGGTCTCTAATCATTCAACTCAGTTCTCGTACATTGGTGGATAAGCGGGAACATTCCAGCATGAATGGGCAGTGACTCACTTTCAGATGTTGATAATGCTTGTTGGGTTCTCGTGGGTTCGAGTAAATTCATTTGTTGACGTTCTTAATGATTGTGAAAACAATTGCGACAGTAGCTCGCAGAATTATTTGTACATGTAATTATTTGTACATGTAACAATATATATATATATATATATATATATATATATATATATATATATATATATATATGTATATATATATTTATATATGTATATATATATATATATATATATATATATATATATATATATATATATATATATATATATATATATATATATATATATTGTCGCGTGTTATTGGTTCGCGGCCAATAATTTTAATGTTCCGGGAAAGTGAAAACGCAATGTCTTTTAATTTAAGTTAAAAGTGTTTATTTAATTCAAGAAAATGCACAATAATCAGTTTAACACTTTCACTAATTTTAATTTTCACTATTAAAATAAAATCTAACACTTGTCCATAAATTTCTTATCGCAATTGTCTTCTAAATCACTTCACTATTACGAAACACACTTCCACACACTTTCGCAGTTCTTATCGCGGTCGAATGAATGATGATCCCCCATTCATTCAGCTCGCCTTTATATAGGGTCTCTACCTATTCACCCATTTCTCGTTTATTGGCGAATGTTCTACCGAGAAAATTAATGAATGGAGTGACGTCACTTGCAGATGTTGATCATGCTTGTTGGGTTCTCGGGGTTTCGAGTGAATTCGTGTTCTTCATTGTTGTGAAAACAATTGCGACAGTAGCTCGCAGAATTATTTGTACATGTAACACTGCCCCCACCTCAGTTCTTTTCGCCCCGAAAAGATGTGTCGCCAGTTGTAGTCAATTCTCCCTGGGTGTAATATGGGGCAAGACGGTCCAGATGCACGATTTTCATTTTAGCTCTCGGCTTACGATGTTCCTGTATTCGGTATACGACGTCGTTGATTCGCTTTCTAACTCGGTATGGTCCCTCCCAATTATGTTGCAACTTTGGAGACCTACCCTTTCGCCGTTGCGGGTTATAAAGCCACACCAAGTCATCTTGCTGGAAGCCAGTAGAATTAGCCTTTAGATCATACCTAGTCTTCATGCGGTCAGTAGCCGATTCGAGGTGTTTTCGCACTGTCCGATGTATCTGGTTCAACCGTTGTCTTAGATCACTTGCGTACTCCGAGACCGTTTGGGGTTTCTCAGGGGGTGTTCCGAACTTTATATCGGCTGGCAAACGAATAGACTTTCCAAAAATGACTTTGGCTGGGGCTTGGCCCGTCAACGCATGTTCAGCGGCTCTATACGCCATCAAAAATAGTGGGATATGTCGGTCCCAGTCCCTTTGGTTCTCGTCAACCATTTTGGCAAGGTGTTTATTGAGCGTGCCGTTGAAACGTTCGACCATTCCATCGGATTGGGGATGCAGCGGTGTTGTCCTCGTTTTCCGTATTCCGAGCAGCTCGCACATTTCGCCAAAAACTAGTGACTCAAAGTTTCGGCCTTGATCCGAATGTAGTTCGCCAGGTACGCCGTACCTACTGACCCAATTTAACACTAGCTGCTCAGCTACAGTAGTTGCTTCCTGGTTGGGAATGGGGTAGATCTCGGCCCACTTGCTGAAATAATCGGCCACAACCAGCGTGTATCGATTTCCCCATTCAGATTCAGGAAAGGGTCCAGCGATGTCAACAGCAATCCTTTCAAACGGTACCCCTACGCTATAGGTTTGCATTTGTCCTCTCAGTCGTCGCTTTGGGCCGTTGACGGAAGCGCAAATTGTGCATCTGCGACACCAGTCCTCTACGTCTTCTCGAGCGTGGAGCCAGTAGAACCGTTCCCGCAATTTCGCTAAGGTCTTGTTAACACCAAGGTGGCCTCCCGAGGATCCTTCATGCATTTCCTTAACCACATCGTGGATTCGGCTTTTGGGTAGTATAGTTTGCATCCTATGGGAGCTGCCATCCGCCGTTTCCCATTTCCGCTTGAGTACACCACCCTCCACCTGAAGGGAGTTCCATTGTGCCCAATAGCTTTTCAGGGTTGCGCCATGCGTTGAAACGTCCTTCCACTCAGGTCGCCCAGTCGTCTCCTTCCATACGAGCAATGGTCCGATGTCTTCATCGGCTAGCTGGGCCTTTCGAATCTCCTCCGATGACCAACCTTCATCGAATTCAGCCGTTATCAGTCGCAGATCAACGGGCGGCTCCTTTTCCTCAATCCGTCGGCAATGCTTGCAGTTAGCTGGACATGGGCGACGAGATAGGGCGTCAGCATTTCCATGAACTCCGCCCTTTCGATGAACGATTTCGTAGTCGTACGACTGCAATCTTTCGATCCATCTCGCAACTTGTCCCTCGGGGTTTTTGAAGTTAAGTAGCCATCTCAGCGATGCATGGTCCGTTCGAAGAACAAATTTCTGGCCATATAGGTACTTGTGGAACTGCTTAGTGGCCTCTATTATAGCCAATAGCTCCTTCCTGGTCACACAGTAGTTCCTCTCACTTTTTGAAAGAACTCGACTGTAATACGAGAGGACTCTTTCTTCGCCATTGATCTGCTGGGAGAGTACAGCTCCAATACCGCCGTTGCTTGCATCAGTGTCAACTACAAACATTTTTCCGGGTTTCGGATACGCCAGCACGGGTGATTCACACAGCTTTTCCTTCAGGGTCTCAAAGGCTGTCTGGCATTGTTCGTTCCAGACATACGGACGATTTTTCTCGGTTAGCTGATGGAGACACTTAGCTATTTTGGCAAAGTCTTTGACGAATCTTCGATAGTAGGTTGCCAGACCCAGGAAACTTCGTAGTTGGCGCTTGTTGTTTGGTGATGGCCAGCTTTTCACGGCTTCAATCTTCTCAGGGTCTGTTTTGACCCCTTCTGCTGATACGACATGTCCCAGGTATTTTACTTCAGCTGCGAAAAGAGTACACTTGTCGGGACTAAGTTTCAAATTTGCCAGTCGCAGTCTGGAGAAAACCTCTTCTAAGTTCCGCACATGCTCTTCGAACGTTCTCCCGATGACGATGATGTCATCTAGGTACACTAAGCAGGTTTTCCAGGTTAGACCACGTAGCACGTATTCCATCAAGCGTTCGAAAGTGGCTGGAGCATTGCAAAGCCCAAATGGCATCACCACAAACTGCCACAATCCGGTCCCAACTGAAAATGCGGTCTTCTCACGGTCCTTCTTGTCAATTTCTACCTGCCAGTAGCCACTCTTGAGATCGAGTGTAGAAAACCATTTTGCGTCGGCTAAAGTGTCCATGATGTCATCGATGCGTGGGAGCGGGTAACTATCTTTCTTAGTGACGTCGTTGAGTTGCCTATAGTCGACACAAAAACGAGTACTACCATCCTTTTTCTTTACTAGAACTACAGGCGCGGCCCATGGACTGACAGAAGGTTCAATAACGCCTTGTTTTTCCATGTCCGAGATCAGCGCGCTCACTTCTCCTTGTTTGGCTATAGGGAGGCGTCTGGGTGCTTGTCGAATCGGCTTGGCTCCCTGTGTATCTATGACGTGAGTTACCAGACTCGTTCGGCCTTGGTCATCCGGGCTTGTTGGGAAGATGTCACTGTACTTGGTGACCAGATCAGAGGCTCGTTTGAATAGCTGCACCGGCAATTTGACTTGCTTCAATATTGCAGACGTGGATTCCCGGGCTTTGTCTGTGTCTTGCCTCCTTTTCCAATGATGGTTGTGAGAAGCTTCCAAAGAGGTGATGGTGGAAACAGGCTGGCAGCTGCCGATGACTTCTCCCGCTTTGATGCTCGTGGTTGAGTCTGCGGTGTTAAGGACTCTAACCGGCACATATCCGTTCCTTAAAGATCTTACAAGGCTTCGTCCTACAATCAAGCTGCGCAGTGCGGATGTCTTCGTTGGCTCTATCAGATAAGATCGGTGGTCTCCAGAATCACCATCAAGCTTGGCCCATACAATGCTTTCGGAGGAATTCGGTACATCAGTGTCAGTACATACCACTACATTTATCTTGGGGATTTGGACGCTAGGATCCTCCATCAGTACTTCGACATTCTGCCATTTCAACACACGTTTGCCCAAGTCTAACGTGATTCCATGTGGTCGGAGAAAATCCATTCCGAGAATGCAGTCATCCATAATGTTCGCGACCAGAAAATTATGTCGGAACACAAGGTCTCCCAACTGTATCTGGAGGTTGACCTCTCCATGAACAGGTGCAGTTTCTCCCGTAGCTGTCCGTAGTGAGAAAATTCTGCCCTTGTGAAGTTGTTGCTGTCTAACTAGGTCTGGTCGGATAATCGATCGGGTAGCACCAGTGTCGATTGTTATGGTGCAGTGTTCTCCGTCAATTTGACCCGGAAGGCATAAGTCCGCTTCTCCACGATGTAGTCTTGACACGGTGATGGTGGTGCTGGGGACTTCGATCCTCCTAGTCAACCTCTGCCCCACAAATTTGGCTCTTGCAGTTTGATGGTCCTCCATTCTAGGCTCCTGACACGGTCTGAATCTCCACCATCCTGGACAATAGCTCCATTTTCTTCGCTTCTTACAGTCTCTTTGCAGGTGCCCTTTTTCTCCGCAATCCCAGCATCTAGGCGCACCATTACCCTGCGGCTCTCGCTCAATTTCCACGCGCTTACACCTGCACTCGTCTGCCGCCACTTCACGGACCCGGGCAGTGGTACGAGTCGCATTTTTCGCTGCCTCATAGTTCAGACTATAAACCAATGCGTCCTTAACCGTTTGCTTTTGAGCTAAACGCACGGCTTGTTGCAATTCCGGGTCCTTCAGTGCGCTGATGAATGCCTCTGTCGCTGCATCATCTCGATGTTCTGGGTCGTAGGCTGGGTAAGCCAAAAGTGCTAGTCGCTCAATGTCTTGGGCTAACTGCTGTAGGGTCTCACCAGACTTCTGCACCCGATGCCTTAGCTGTGACCGATAAATCTGCTTTAGATGATCGTCTCCATAACGCATGTCGAGCGCATTCATTATAGCATTCGGGTTTGAGTGCAATTCATCGGGGATGGTCTGCAAAAGCTCGGCAGCTGGGCCTCTTAGAGCA
The DNA here is from genome assembly GCA_963969285.1 of Odontomyia ornata. Classification (NCBI taxonomy): domain Eukaryota; kingdom Metazoa; phylum Arthropoda; class Insecta; order Diptera; family Stratiomyidae; genus Odontomyia; species Odontomyia ornata. Next base: position 310,495,105 of record OZ017740.1, read on the forward strand.
AGAATCAATGCAGTTGCTCGTTCCTGGTCATTCCAGCGATTCGCCCTTGCGGCAGCTTCAAACTGGGTCTTGTAAATACTCCAGACCGTTTGCCCATCGAATATTGGTGCTTGCACATTCCTGGATGTGCTTCGCGCTGCGGTTATAAGCGGGGCTGGTGAAGTGGTTACTAGTGCCTTCGCTACTTCCAATTCTTTTTTCACTTTTTCCATCTCGTGGTTCATTCTCGCTTCGACCTGGCTGACCTTTCCCTCGACCTGGTAAACCTTTTCCTCGACCTGGTAAACCTTTTCCTCGACCTGGTCAACCTTTTCCTCGACGCCTTTAGTTCGTTTGTTCAGATGACCGAGCTCCGCTTTTATTTCGGTTGACTGTTTCTCCAGCTTCTGTACGATGTCTGCCTTGATTTCGATCGCTTGTTCATTGAGCTTCGTTGTTAAATTCAACGACTGTTGTCGCAGCTCTTGCTGCATCAGCATCAACATTTGCATTAGCTTATTTTCTGGTTCCTTTGGTTTTGATGTTTCTGCTTCACCACCTTCTGCGCCTTTTTCTGCATCTGAGGGCTCACCCGAATCCAGATACGCGCCTTCCGATTCAATTGCGCCACGCAAGCGTGCAATCAGTGTGGCCTTTGTACCTTGCGTAGCCAGGTTTCGCTGTTCCAACTCTTCCTTAAGCTCCGACATGGTCAATTCATTAATTTTTAAGTTTAGTTTTTAGTTTAGTTTTTTCAATGTTTCTTTAAATTTTACTATTGTGCATTGTAAAAAGTTCAAATTTTCACTTTCAAAATTTTAATCTCACTTCTCGACACCATTGTCGCGTGTTTTGGTTCGCGGCCAATAATAATTTTAATGTTCCGGGAAAGTGAAAACGCAATGTCTTTTAATTTAAGTTAAAAGATTTTATTTAATTACAAAAGTGCACAATGATCAATTCAACACTTTCACTAATTTTAATTTTCACTATTAAAATTCTAACACTTGTCCATAAATTTCTTATCGCAATTGTCCTCTCAAAATCACCTCACTATTACTTGATCGCTTTTCAATTCGCTTTCCACACACTATCGCAAGTTTTTATCGCGGTCGAATGAATGCCACCATTCATTCAGCTCGCCTTTATATAGGGTCTCTAATCATTCAACTCAGTTCTCGTACATTGCTGAATAAGCGGGAACATTCCAGCATGAATGGGCAGTGACTCACTTTCAGATGTTGATAATGCTTGTTGGGTTCTCGTGGGTTATATATATATATATATATATATATATATATATATATATATATATATATATATATATATATATATATATATATATATATATATATATATATATATATATATATATATATATTCAACATATTCTGATTGGCCTCAAAAACTACCATTCCCCCACCAATATCGTGATAAATGAATCTCAGTTTCATCAATCTCAACAAGTCCTGCAACAGAATATCTCCACCGCAAATGTTGAACCCTCATGCTTAAATTTGGGGAATATTCTGTCAATAATAATTTGAACAATCTAACAAACATGGTTCGAATGACTATTTTTTTTGTGCAATTTATTGCAATAATATTTAAAAAAAACATTTTCCCATTTAAATTTTTAAGCTAAATATGTTCGGATAATTAAAAAAAAAATTAAATATTTTATTAAAAATATGAAATAAATTGTTTTCTTGATAGACGCGTTTCAATTCGCTTGAGTGTCTTTTTTATATCAATATGTTAACAATTTTAATTTACCACGACGTGTATTCGGAAACTTAATCATGTAATGATTTATATTCACGGTGTAATTGAGGGATTAGAATAATTAATAAATATTGAAATACATGTAATCAATATTATGATGAATTTGTCTAACGTCGTTAATTTTTTTATCTCTTACTGCGGGAATCTCTCGACAGGAATTTCTAATCAAAACACCCACACGCAACACCCCTACTGGCCACTAGTTCCTTCACGTTAAAAGGATCAAATTCTATTTATCGTTATACGCAAGTAAACACTGTTCCCAAACCGCGGTTTCTGAAAATCGCAGGCAAAAAATTATTTAATTTTCTAAAGATATTGCAAGGGAGTGACATCGTGGATCCATGGGCAAAACACGTTGATTCATTAAACCGCGTACGCTAAAGCTAGATTGAATTCAGCCAATTTTGCTACTTAATGAATGGACCACACTTTTTATTGATTGTGATGAATATATTTTAAACAAGTCAATACGTATGACGTGTATCCAATAACAACTTATCATATTTTGGCAAGTATCACATGGTCATGTTAATATTGTTACACATCATTGCTTTTTCAAGCACATACTGTGAGAGAGCTTTCTTGTTGAGACCGTACGATTGCCTACTCTTAGGCATTTAAGGAAATATTCTTATTATTAACACTTAATCTGCTACTTGATTAGAATATAGAGAAAGAAAGACAAATATGAAATTAAAAATACATAATTTTGTCTACATGAAAAATGCAAAGTTTCAAACATATTAAATAAGTTAGGTAGACAGAACTACGCTTGTTTCATAAGGGTTTTGTACTTAACAAACAATATGTAGACATACGAGTATAGAATGATTTAATTCAAGAAAAACTGCGCTGTCATGCACAATAAATATATTTTTGATTTAAAAGTAAAACCAGTGCTACTCCATTTTAACTAGCGCACATTTTTTTGCGATATAGCCAAAATCATTAACTAAGCCAAATCTTTTTTTTATATTATATATTTGGAGAAAATACTATCAAATGTACAGTGTCTGATTTGACAGAAAGCCCATGTAGTAGAAAACCCGTATTTGATTATTGTAATCGGTGAAAATTTAAACGGCAATAACTTCTATACATTCTATTAAAACTCATAGAAAATAAGGAACACATGAATATCGGCTTTCATCCAATTTAATCAAACTAATACGTTTTACTGGTGAAAATATTTATTTTACAGATCCTGCAATTATTAAGAAAGAATGTCAACCGTTAAGTTATTTGTTATTGGATTCACCTTCATAATTTTTTCACCGATTATTTTTAGCTACTCATCTTCAGCTATTTATTAAAAGATTCAGTCAAGCGTTAATAGCATGTACCTTAAATGTTGAAATTTGCGAAAAATGACGCAATTTTATGCAATATTCTCATTTAAAACAAGCGCCATTTTGTTTTACGACTAAGGATGTCATCCGTTGAACAAATTCTCAAAGATTTTCATGATACATATACGTAGTGTTTGAGTTGATTGGAAGCGCATTTTGTCCCAAAGCCATATATAGTTGCTGTTGTAAAACAGGGAAATTTAAACCCTCATAACCCTGTTAAATACGATTTGATCCTTCTAAAACTTTCAGTGCTGAGTAAAATTGTAAATTGACATTTACCTGTAGAGTTTTATTGAAGTAGAGAAAGTCTTTACAATTTTATTCAAGAAAGTGTTAAAGTTAAAAATCATACTATTACCAAAAAATTTGAATGAATTTCGACTTTGACGTTTTTTTGTTTTAGTGCTCACAAAGGACTACATTTTTAAATTTTTTTTCAGTTTTTTCGGATGAAAGGTTTCCAATCGAGAGGGGGAACGTCCAAATCTCGTGCATTTTTCCCTCTCCTGCCTCTCTCGGTACTGATAAATTAATTTTAAGACCTGTTTTGAAAAGATCTCATTAAGAACTTTTATATGACTACTTGACCTCCGTTGATGAAAAAAATTTGTTTGACGGTCACTCCTTTACATTGGGGGACCCCCTTAAAACACTTTCACCCCAAAACATTCTACAACGCATAACTTCCAACGTTTCCACAAAGTTTCATGGCTGTAGCTTCTATAGTTTTGGAGAAAAACTGCTGTGACATTCAGATGGACGAATACAAGTACCGATTTCAAAAGGGTTTTGTATTTTAGTGCAAAACCCCTAAAAATGAGTCAATTTTTACGGGCCTTTACAACTTAAAAAATCATGATGAAATCTGTTTTACTTGTTGGCCTGTTTATTCAGCTCTCTGCCCATCCGTCTATTTATCACAGAGGCTTTCTTGGAAACTATAGCAGCTACAGACACGAAACTAAGTAGGTCCAATAGATCAGAAGTTATGACTTCTTGAAAGTTTTAATATCAAAATTTTCTCAAAGGGTTTCTCACCATGTGGAGTGTCAAATTAAAGGTTGTCCAAGCGCGAATATAATGTTGCTGCTGATTTTTGATCATTGCTGTGTCGTCTGCCAGGTAGGCAAGTACCTGGGGGACACAAAGATTGTCTAATCTCTCTCGATTTAGTCTTTGTCGTGTATGGGTGTGCATTAAGTACTTTGTTGATATTATTAATAATAAAGAGTATTGTTATTGTTTGTCAAGTCTTGTATTTACCGATTTACTTGTACTCCAAAGTCGCGAGTATTTTGTAAGATGCCGAATGATTTTTACAATGCTGATGACGGCAATGGCATCCGATCCTCTTCTGCCACAGACTTGCTGGCTTTAAAGTGAATGCCATTTTCTTCAAGTTGCCACCTTTCTGGCAAATTATGAAGGGGCTATGGTTCGCGCGCGTTTAAGCATAATTTCGCAGCAGTAAAGTTAACACCAGCGCGGCACGTTTCGGCAAAGTCTTCGCTGAGTTGGGCAAAGCAATTTTGGTACTTGTCGCCGATATTGTGGAGGTTCCACCCGAAATGGGCAAATGCGAAGTCCTCAAGTGAAGGCTGTTTACTACTTTTGGTATCACGGCTGATAAAGGAAGGAAATGGAGAATCAACGCCCATCTCAGTATTCGCGTCGCTTGCGGTGCTTGGCTGGAAAGTCCATGCACGCCAGACACGGTGCCGTGCGTCCAGAATAATCCGGCCCTACATCCAACACTTGACATCAAGATGGTTTTAAGAAGCATCGCGGAGCTGAGGACAGAGATTAAAGGCGTTCAGGCGCTGTCTCCGTGGGCTCCTTTTCTGATTGCAGCTCGTGTCATTTCGGTCGGCCACCCCATGGAAGGAATGAAGCCAAACATTTTACTTCCATTACCGTTTCAGTACCGCAGCAAAGCAGTGCCGCCCGCAATGTTCCTCTCTTGGCCATTAAGTGGAGAATGACCTCGAGCCGCTAGCCCAGGAGGTGACAGCAGTGTGATTCTAGTGGGTCCTTGACATGGGAGCGGGTACCTCCATCGTTCCGGTTTCACGCCTGTGGTCCGTCAAAAACGTGTCTCCATGCAAGTTGTTTGCGGCCTATGTAGTGACAGCACCGTTATCATTTTAATGGGCCTGTCATACTCATTCAGTTGGTGTTTTTTTGTTGACAATGCATCGTAGCCCATTAAAAGTGCTGGCTTTCTCAAGCATTTCGGTCTACTCGTGGACCTCAAAAGCAGCAAATTCTCGGACCCCATTAGGCACGCGCCTGCATTAGGCAAGGTCAGGCAGCATCAGCAGGTGTCCGTTTCGATTGTCTTGGGAGTTCGCCGTACTCATCACTTTATTATGAATTTCCGGGCCTTACGAATCTTGTAGTCTCTAAACGTGCCCCCGGTGGCAAATGGCTCTCATCGACTGACTCAAAGTAAGCTACACGTAGGATATATCGTGCTATTGTGAACAACCCTTGAATTCGTACGTTTTGCGACGTCTTCCGGTGCAATGTTGGCTAGAAACTTCTCGAAATTGGTCAACCACTTCCAAAATTTGAATTCCTCTTCCTTCATTAGAGCAATAACTTGATCTCGGACTTGAATGCCTGTCTGAGCGTCGAAGGAACCAAACAACGCGTCGTTACAGTACTAGTTTTGCCTGATAATTCGAGCTGCTTCAGGGTGTGTTGTTTCATGGTCTGTTGCTAGTTGTAGCATCAATCTAGACGCTAAATAGGAAGCGCATGTTAATCCAAATAACATGGTGAGTATTTGAAAGATGAGGATTGGATCCAAAAACTGGCGTCTATAGGACACGCTATATATTGACATCGTTTTTATCAATCAAAATTTACCGAAACATTTTTTTGCTTCAGCGCAAAGAAAAAATGGAGATAGTCTTTAATGTATGAGGATTGTAAAAATATCGTTCAGAAGCTTAAGACCGGTGTGAAGAATATCGTTCAGGAATTTTCCCGGTGTAGTGCGACGCGTTATACACAACCCATTGTTTAGTAGTTGTGCTGGTTGGTCTTAGAACCGCATGTTGTGGAGGGAAGTAGGCTGGAAATGAAGCTTCTTTATTCGCAGGAAAGAGCTTCATATGTTTTAGTTCAATGTATTCCTCAATAACATCGTCGTAAGAACGTTTCAACTGCTCGCCCTTCTGGAAACGTTTTGCTAGACATAGCAACGAGTAAGTAGCGGGCTCCTTGGATGATCCTAGTTCCTATCCGGGGCTCTTTACCGAAAACTAGACCACATATCAGCCGTCCTCGGATTATCAGATGAGTCCTCATAAAAATTTCTTCGCAGTTGACTTCGTCAGGTTTGAGTGTCATAGACTTAGGCGGCTCCTCTATCTCCCAGAAGTGCCGAAGAAAATCATTCATGTCTCTTATAGATGTATGAAAGCTAACGACGTTCCGAACTTCACTTAAACGTTGCTGATTCTGTTCAGCTCATTCTGACAACACGTAGGTGAGGCTAGGTGCCTGTGCAATAGGAATTCTGGGAGGGCCTCTTCAAATATCGTTTTTAATTATTACCGCATAAACTTTCACTGCAAGTATCAAGTCGATGCGGGACGGCTTTCCGATTTCCAGATCTGCTAATTTCAGGCCCTTGATGTCGGGCCAGTCATATTTCTCGACAAATTTTAACGGAATTAATTGGCTAAGAGACACCAGCACTAACGACCGCATAGAAAAATGTACTGACGGATCATACATCGAAGTGGTTTCGTGTGTCACGATGGAACTCGCACTCCCTGCTTTCACTTGCCCGACACCGTACACGTTCATCTTAACCGTTTTCTTAAACCATGTGCCATAAAGTTTGACTCCGTGCCATAAAATTTGACTCCGAGCCTTGATTGAGCAGCGCATGTACTTTCAATCGTCGACCGCTAGCAGCTGTCACTTCCACTACCGCTGTTGCCAGCAGTACTACATTCGTCGGCACCGCACTCAACAGCAGATCAGCTGATGAAGTAGATGCTGAATGTGAAAAAGTTATTCTTCCCTGTGTATGTATCATCGTGTGATGAAGTTGTTGATATTGTTGGTAACGTTTTCCTGACGGACAGCTTGTCACGTTATGACCAGCTCTCAAGCAATTCAAGCAAAGGTCTCTTTGCTTAACTAGAGCGGTACGTTAGTCGACTGTTTTCGCTCGAAATTACGGACAGAATAGCAATAAGTGATTGCCTTGGCAGCAGTGGCAACTTCTAGTCGTCGTAGTGGTACTGGTTGAAGCAGTTGGTTGCGTGGATATTGTTTGAGATGTGTGCCTATGATGCATAGTGCCTACGTGCGGCACTCAAGAAACTTTTTGAGTCCCTTATAGGCAGGTACTCTAGTATTATGCGCCAACGACGTTTACCAGTCTTTGCTTGTTTTGGCATCTAATTAATCCGTCATCAAGTATACTAGCCAGCTATCCCAATGTTCAATAGGCTGAGAGATTTTCGAGCAAATTTGCGTGTTGACTGAAGTTGTCTAATACACGTCTCATCTCATTGGCGGATTCAGTTTTCATGGTAGGGTCAGACACTAGTGCACGTAAATTGGCATGGGCCAAAGCTCTTGGGTTGTCAAAACGAGACAGTATCGAGTCCCAAGCTGACGCATAGTTGTTCACCGTTACCACTACATGTTTGAGTAGAAATTCTGCCTCACCGTGGATACTCGACTTCAAATAATGAAGTTTCTGCACATCGCATAATGACGATTTTGTATGGAGCAACAACTCGAATAAGTTTTTGAAATAAGTCCAATTTAGAAACTCGGCATCGAAGGTTGGAAGGTCTTCTTTGGAGAGCTTTATCCCGGCTTGGGAACCTAGCGGTGTTGAGTTATGGGAGCCCTTATTCGGTACGGTCGGCTATTGAGTGGCGATTTCTTGCAAGAGCCAAGATTTCGCTTCAATGTACGTCATCTTGACTGCAGAAAAACGATCGACGCTGAAAATATCCTACGCACTGATTTCTTCAGGTGTAGCTTTTTGCAATAACTGCTCGTACGCGGCACTGAAACTGCACCAGCATTGCTCTAACAATCCAATATGTGTGCGTAAAAAATTCGACGTTCGACTCACTTTCGCGTTTTTTCCGGTATTCGCGACGAAATTCTCGATACGTGTCGCCCACATGCTCAATTGTCGTATAAATTTTTCCGTAGCAGAATCCGGCTCGACGGGCCAATATTTGGGATTTTGAAAGGATCTTACAGGAAACGAGTACGTTTTGTATTACACAGTTCAAATTTTATTGAATTAGGAAGCGTACAAGCACACAGGTGAAACAAACGTGTTGAAGGTCGTAGTGAGACTGACTGGTTGCAAAAATGGTTTCTCGTTGCTACTGGGTAGATGGTAATAGTGGTGGTAGATAAGTTTCTAACAGGTTGCATCTTCATATCCGACAGTCTCTGATTCGGTGATGAGTGTTATTGCAAGCATGATACCTGTAGCTCTGCGTGCTAGAGAACGCCGCGCTATTTACATGCGTGGAAGCGAGGACGTGAGGACGGTTGCCCGCAAAGAGAGACAGCGCTCACTCAACGGTTGGAAACAGTCTTGGGTGAATTTCACGAAGGGAAGATGGTCTGCGCGCCTCTTCCCGGATCTGAGACCTGGCTAATGATGAGACTGACTTCTATCTGACCCAGCTTTTGAGCCCGCATGGGTGTTTTGAATCTTTCTTGCACAAAATTGGCATGTCACGATCACCCGATTGTCGGTTTTATCCAGGAGAAGAAGACGATGCCTGCCACACATATTTTGCGTGCAAAAAATGGGATAGGCTGCAATAGCAGACGGGAGAGCTCACCCGGAGAATATTTGGATCAGTTGACAAATGGAACCAGGTGGCACACTGTGTTCGAAGCGTCCTAGAAGAGACTGACAGCAACCGGGGACGTAGGGACTGGAGGATGGTCTCCCTGGCAATTCCTTTTCCTCTCCTCCCTCCCGATAGCGAGGGGATCCCAGCTTGAAAGCATCTCATGGCGTAACAAAACGAAACCTGGACCGAAGTAATGTATCATGCGGTTCCAGGCTGGGTTCCTGGGCTGACAGGGGAGGTTTTAAGTGGGTAGTCCAATTACTTGCGAGCATGGGTGCCCCAAACTCAGTGCATAAATGGCATGCACCTCCCAACAGAACAAAAAAATAAATAAAACGATTGCGAGGATTTCGATTTGTCATTCTGCACAACAAAAAAGGTCAGTGCAAAAAGAAAAAAAGGAAATTATAGTCAATTTTACAATAAGGTTTGTACGTTGTTCGGTAGAAAAAAGTGCACTCATCAAAGATCTACATAAAAAACATCAGCAAAACAGTGGCAAAACAGGTCTTGCAAAATTTTTTAACCAAGTATGGTGCACGCCACGAGAAATTAGATCACAGACAGATGGCGTTCAGGTCACATTAGGTAAGAAAATAAAGTCAAAGCTTTTTTTTTGTCACCGAGATGTCAAAAAATTATCATTTGGTAGCACGGTAGCAAAAAAAAAATGTCAGTAATTCATTCGGGACTTTGTAAAAAAAATTTTGCAAAAACCTACTCATTTCACATACTTTCTGTCCGTCTGTCCGTGCATCACAGCAAGTTTTCTAAGAAAATACGGAAGCTAGAAAGTTTGAACCTTGTGATAAGGTAAGAAAAGGTAGTATCTCGAAAGTTTAGGTGTTATCAATTATTTTAAAAATTTTGAAGGGGGCAAACATCATGCTAAGGCGGCTCTTAAAATTTTTCTGTCAAAGTTTACATTGCGCCAACACCACTGACGAATTATTTTGTAAAAACACGTAGCAATTAAGAGTATTTTGCAATTTCATATCCTGTTGATGTGTATTTTGTATTTGTTTACTTCATAAATGTCAAAGTAGAATTGAAATTTGTCATTATTTGCATTCTTTTAATTTTTTTTTTGCTTTAGCACTACAGCCCTTTCCACGCCTTCGTTTGGAGACACATAGTTAGAGTATCTCATTATTTTGATCACATGCATCGGCACTCCACAAGTTGATATGGTCAATACCACGCTTTGGCCGTGTTTCGGTCCACCCAGTTGCGATAAACGGGCTTAAATTGGTCCAAAGAGTCACTCGAACTAAATCTCGTTGTCACTAACGAGACTCAGACCAGGGAGTTTCGGCTCACGGGGTGAGGGCTATAACCACTACACCACGCGGAGTATGCGTTCTTTTCATATCAAATATTAATAACGAAATGAATGCCGATTTTTTATTTGGCTAGCTCAAGCAAAAAATTAATAAATCAAAATCTTCTATCTTACTTTTCTTTATTTATTTGACCAAACAAGGTATACATTTTACATTCTATTAAAATATATATCACAGTTTTATTCAATTTTTTTTTTGTTTACAATACAAATTTACATTTGCAGTGAAAGATTAGGAACCGAGGAACTGCGATAAATTCAATTTAAATTGGGATCTGGATATGGTTGGGGAATAAAGATGGCTCATCTTGTTGAAAATTTTGACACACCTATTTATCGGCTCATTATCACCATAGATAGTATGATGTTTACTTTCTAATAGCAAAGGCGAATGTCTCGTAAATTCTACTGGCTCGTTTATGGTTATTTTTTCGATTAGATATTGGACTTTAACATTTCCTCTAAGGACATCCAATGCGAAGCAAGAGCATAACGTGGTTCTACGGGCGGCTAGTGGTGTCATATTGAGAAGGGATAGCCGGTTATCGTATGATGGAAAATTATGGAAATTTTTTGGATCATAGGGGGATCTCAGAGCAAACAGTAGGAATTGTTTCTGAACGGTCTCAAACCTCTCTGAGTGAACATCAAAGACACAAGCGAATTCCAGAATTAGGCACACTAATGATGTGTATAACGTTTTCGTTACCCAAAAGTTCTTAAGTTCTTTCGCGCGTCGTTTGATGAAACCTAAAAGCTTATTCGCTTTGCAGAGAACCTCATCGTAGTGCAAATTAAAGTGGAGTTTTTTACCTAAGTGAACACCAAGATCTACTAGACTATCAACTCTGGAAAGCTTTGCATTATTGACGTGATAATCAGATAATAAAATTGTACGTTTCCGAAAAAAAACTTATCACCTGGCATTTCTCGAAATTCAAATATGGAAGATTTTTGTTAGACCACTCTAATAGAGTATTTATTTTGTCCTGTAGGAACAAAGAATCACTTTGGGATGCTATCACATGATATAATTTGAGATCATTCGCATAAAATAAGTGTGATACATCGGATAACACTTCAGAAAGGTCCGCTAAAAAATGTTGAAGAGAAGAGGTCAGAGGTGGCTGCCTTGAGGAACACCGAATAGACACGAATTCCATTTGACACATATCCATGAAATTTAACAGTTTGAGTCTGATTTTTGAGGTACGAGTCCAGTCAATGAAGTTGGGAGCCAATGATTCCAAATTTATTCAATTTATGAGACAAAATCGTATGATTGACACGGTCAAAAGCCTTACCAAAGTCAGTATAAATTGCGTCGACCTGGTGTCCATGTTACATTGCACAAAGGATGTTAGAGACCAAAACTGTTCAGTTGGTGGTTGTGGATCAATTTTTTCTGAAGCCATGCTGTTGGTCATTTAGACGCTGTTCAATAAAAGGTGATATTTTGGAACATACTATTTTTTCAAATAACTCTGGGGTAGTGGATAGTATGGCAATACGTCTATAATTTTCAACGGCTCCTTTGATTTTGTTTTTATCGATTGGAGTTAAGTAGGAGGATTTCCAGTATGCTGGCAACACGACGCTTGATAGCGATTTGTTAAAAATGATGCAAAGAGGTAAAACGAATTGCCAGGTCCATGATTAAAATCAAGAGATTAAATTGCTTCGAATGTGTCACCCTCTGAAACTGAAATTTGTAGTAATCAAGCAGTTAAGGGTTAAAGGAGATTCAGGCATAAAATGTCCCAGCTCAACTAAACAAACGAACGCAGCGATTTCAGATTAGACTGGGACGATTTACGATCGAACTGGGACGATTTAAGATCGAACTGGGACGATTTACGATCGAACTGGGACGATTTAAGATCGAACTGGGACGATTTAAGATCGAACTGGGACGATTTAAGATTGATCTGGGACGATTTAATATTTTTGACAGGAGTCGCCGAGGTCACACAGGAAAAACGAGCATGTGATTCGCGTTTCTGGGGATTCGAATTCAACTCTGGCTAGTGGATAGCAAAAGTTAAGGCAAAGTACATAGTTGAAAGATGACGCTAAATAAACCAGTTTTCTTTTTATATGGAAGAGTTGCCATTGGGCGGAGATTTTGGTTGTGTTTTGTTCGAGTGATAGGAAACATTTTTCAAGTGCACTAAACAGGCAACACACGTTTGACAAGTTGTGCCCGATATTCGATTGGCAGTTTTATTTCTTGCCTGTGTTTAATTTGTTTAGCGCATGTCCATCCAGAATTTGCAAAACTTTGATCCCTTTGCTGATGCAATCAATGGTGCTGATGATACGGTACAGGACGGACTTGCGCACATAAGAATTCAGCAGAGAAATGGTCGAAAAACACTAACTGCGGTGCCAGGCCTTTCCTCGAAATATAACCTGAAGAAAATTGTGCGAGCATGTAAAAGGAAATTTGCGTGCAAGGGCACAGTAATAGAGCGTCCCGAATACGGTGAAGTATTACAGCTTCAAGGTGATCAGCGAGAGAACATTTGCCAGTGGCTAACGAAATCTGGACTTGCAAGCCAGATCAACTCAAGGTGTACGGTTTTTTTTTTTTAAGCGAGACGAAGGCGCGTAAGATCGAACAAAACTTTTGGACATACTGTAAAGAGAATTTATTCGTCATTATCTTCATCCATCCCAAAGATAAATTCCCTGAAGCAACTGGTGAATGCATTTCGAAACGTCAAAGATGGCGGAGTTTTGTTGTCTTTTCATCGCAGGTTGACGAAATTTAGCGGAATTGTAATATATGGTGTAATGATTTTCAACCTTTTAGGTTCGAACGCGGAACCGACCTCTCATCGGTTCTAGACGTTAAGTCTGAGTAGTGCCAACGGATGGTACCAACAGGTCAACCAATCCGTGCACCGTAACCCATTCACGCGGTGGCTGCTTGTCGGCCAGCTAGTTCGGAGAGGATTTCGGTCGCGGGTCTCCGAATGGGTTACGCTCACTTACAATATTTCAGCCACCTGAACATGCCCGTTTTCCAAACGCGTTACCAAACAAAACATACGGAGAAGGAACCTACTTTACGTTACTCCGTATTTCTTCATTCATCCAGTTAAGAATACCAAAATCTACTTTCTATTTCGCGTTCCCGAAGTTTCGACGCGGTACCGCAAAATATGCTACTCGAAGTTAACACGACGAAGACTACTCTAACAAAATGTCAAACCTACAAAGGTACCGCGTACCGCGCGCGACACGAAACCGACCTCAGCGGTTTTGGCGAAACCCTACCCTCGCGACGGCATACCTACCCTGCACTCTCTCTTCCCACTGAAAAAGAAGAACAGCTGAAAAGGAAAGTCGTTGTTCCGTTTAGCAATTCATGTTGTTTATTTGTGGATTATTATTTTACTGTTCAATAGGATAATTTTATGATGTCATTATTTTGTTTGTTTCACTCTTTTTCTCATTTCTTCTGTTTTATCTAAAACATATTCATTTCGTACATAATTTTTTTTTTTTTTTCATAAATATTGTATGCTTGCTTTTTTGCTATTTTATATCTTTATTTTAAGTTGATTTACTAGAAATAAATGTAAAATTAAACTTCATCTTCAGTTACACATTTTATCGTATGTATATATTTAGGTTTTATTTATATTTTACCTCTCCCGCCATTTACTAACTCGTCAGTTGTCATTTTATTTTCATGTTTTATCCTTACTTAATCATTTAATTTAATTTTAATAATTCGCGTTGTCTAGAAAACAAAATAACAAGCAATAACCTAGGTTTTTCATTTCTTTCTTTCTTCATTAATATTAAATTAATTATTAAATAGCATTGTTTGATTCTTACACAAATTTTTGTTTTCATTTACGAAATTGGAAGAGTTAGTTCTTTTGATACATTTTTTTCGCTTTTACACATTTTGTTTTTGATGTTCTTCTTTTCCAATTTTTTTTTTTATTTACTCCTCTAAATCAACAAATTAAATTTAAAATCGAGGTATTCTGTGTTCTCGTTTCCGTCATTTCTTTTCGTCACGTCGTTTAAATATATAATTATAATTAAACATATAGTTAAAACAAATTAATGTCTGTCACTCATTTTTCTAACATTTCTTTCTTCCTTTTTTCGTTAATTTTAGAATTAATTCTCTTCGTTTTCTCTATTTTCAACAAGTGCATATTTTCTAGGTTGGCATTTTTGATGCTTTATTTATTTTTAATTAAATGTTTTTTTTTTTTTTTTTTTAGCAATTTACATATACAGCAAATTCCGGTAGTTGATTTTTGTTTTCTTGATTTGATCGATTTTAAAAATGCTTATTCAATTTATTTTTATTTAACTATTGTTTGTTTAATTTTTTCTCTTTATCTGTAGTTTGTTTGATATTAGAACAAGTACGATAATGTGTGCTACAACGAATTTCAATATTAGACTGTATGCCATGTGGGTAAAGAAAAGTTAAATTATCTTTAAATAAGTTTTAAGCAACATTAAAATCATTACGTTTGTGTCCGCCCGTGCTTCAAACATATTTTGACCAGAAACATCAAAACTACTGTCACCAAATTCTGCGGAAATTTTGGTATATTTTGCCACCACCTGGACTTTGGCTGCCACGAAGCACCATGAACAACGAACCCACTCTTACCAGTTCTGTTCAAAGCTTGTTCTAGAACAGTGCTATAATCGTTTGCTTTAGATGGAAAAGCATCAATGCCTTGAAGAAACTCTCCTTCCAACCCCAAAATATAATCCTTCGCTTCTAGCTTAATATACATACATGTATACATCCTTCAATCAGGCACATATGAGAACAAGCCTATGCGGGGCAGCAGCAAAAAAGATCCTCGGAGCGATCAAACGCAACGCCACCTGTCAAAGATTCCAACTGTTAAAAACAAACGGTACCGTCATTTTTTGTTCGCACCTACGTTTCGCCACGAAGCGCACTCAGCGCTTTCCATTTGAAACTTAACATTACTGATCATTTCAGGAATAGTATTAGTCGAATCACAAGCAGTTTTTCACATTCAAAGGATACTATAGAACCAACTGCTAAAATTAATTCCAGCGAACTAATGAAATGTCACGGACTTTTGAAATTGCTAAATTCACTACATATTTCTTGCAGTACAGGCCCACATTCTGTGTCTAGTGGTGAAAAATTATGGAAATTGTTTGCTGAACAGTAAACTGATGATTCTATCAAATGAGTTCAGAGAAATTACACCATAGGAGTATAAAAATAATATTTGTGTTGTTTCCATATCAGAAGTAAACTTTTTTACTCCTATGGTTTAAATTCTCCGAATTTATCTGATAGAAAATTTTGATTTTATTTATTTTTTTCTTGAGCTGATCAAATCAAAGTCGACATTGATTTCGCATCATTATTCGTCACATTTAAAAGCTGCTTTCAAATCCAAGTGAAATGAATTATAATGGAAGAGAAAGGATATATGTGTGGTGGGTTTGAAGGTTGTAACATTTTCCAGGAGTTTTTTTTGCAATGTAGTGAATAGTAGTGAAATTTTATGAAATGATGATTTTCAAACAAATAATTATAAAAAATAACTTTTAAAATTACCGACACTATAAAATACATATTGCAGTTCAGGAAGACAATTTTTAACAGATAAAATCTTTTTTTTCAGAAATACATCGGCATGTCGTCATTTTAACTCTCTTGCGTAATATTGTGCTTGAGTGTATGAAACACTTGTTTGCTGCATGTGTTCGTTTATGCACAGATCATTTGTATAAAAAGTCATTATCGAATTAATTTAACGCTTCTCCGCTTTCTTCCGCAGATAATTTTCAGCAGCCAGTTTTGATAATTTGAAATCAATAGGCTATCTCACTTTTACAATGCGTAATCAAATTGGTATAATTTAATCTGATAAGCTTCGAAATTTACATTTTCTTCGATTCATCTATTCAAGGCCTTCGTTACTTTGCATGGTCATCAAAAGAATCATTTCCGATTTGAACATCTCATGAATAGTCTATCCCGAAATTTTTGATTGTTCAAGATTACTCAGCTTTGTTATTTTAAATAAAATTAGTCGAAAAAAATATTTAGTATTTAATTAGAAATAAATTGTGTGATTAATATTCAAAATAAAAGCCCTTAAGATCCTATTCCGATTTGATTAACTTTTTTTTGCTTGAAACTTACCTTTTCGCTCTCCCTTTTATTGGGCCTACAATAAATGCCTACGAGATGAGTCGATAAGGTGAAATTTTTTCTTTCTTTTCCTATAAACGCAAGATACAAAATTTAATCTTAGAAGTGCGTAACACTTGTAAATCATCCAACGACTGTTGATGGGTAGCTTTCAATCATTACGCGGTTAGATTGATGACTAGTCAATAAATAATTGCATGTTACTGTCTTTGCAGGTATGGAAACCCATTTCAGTACTAGAAATGGATTCCTCGAAATTCCACATTTGAATAGCGGTAGATTGGAGTATATGAGGATATGTTAACAAATTTTCTTGTATTGTTGCTAGTTATATGAATGGCATGTGATTGTGGATGATCCAGCCGCATCGCGCACCTCATCCTTCCACTCTGCCTGCCATTCGACCCTCGTAATCGCGATAATCTCACGCATTTTATTTTGTGGGTTATCGCGGCATCTGCAATTACTCATAACAGATTGTAATGTAATGAAACCGCGCGCTACTATGCGCGCAAGCAATCTTGTTGTCGCCCAGATTGCCCGTTACCCATCGTCTTGGTCGTTTTCTTGGCCAGCGTCTTCAAAAGACCCGAATGCGACACAGACAGGCTTGATCGGAGAAAAAAGTTTGAAATTTTTGATGACTTTTTGAATTATGCGATACGGCCACATTCTTCACCTTTGGCGGATCTATCGAGAAAGACTTTCACCTGTGCGTTTTGTCTCAGGCTCGGTTGGCATGGGTTAAACCTGTTCCATGTGCGGACATTAAATGCAGTTTTGCATGAGTGTGTGCGATTGGATCATAACCAGGTATGGAGGTGAAGCATCTTCAATTTATGTATGTCTAGTTGAAGATTTTCTGGTTCCTTAGAAAAGAAGTTGTTTGTTATGGTACTTTAAGTGCTTTGTTTGCAAGTTTATTTACCTGCAATACTCGGCGGGGAATTGTTTTTAAAGCTTACAGCATGAACAATAGAAATAAAATAAAAAGACTTTTTAATGGGCTTGCATAATTTTTCTGCAATGAAGATAAGGATTAATTGAGCAATCATTTGTTTTATTTAGGTGTGGAAACAATTTGTTGCTATTTCGTTTATTTTGATTTGGCTTCCGTATTATAGGGGCTGCTATTTCATTTGAACTATGTCTGTTGGTCAAATATTAAATTTAGATTACTTGTGAGTCTGAAATTAATTTAAACAATTTTAAACCATGTTCAAATATTAACATGATAAATAATAAACACTTGTACTTTTAGAGCTCGCTCCGACAAAAACGGAGAGTTGTGAATTATCTAGCAATTGTTTTCATGATTTTCTCTTGAATATCTTTTATTTTTGCTTTGTTTCATTTGGCCAATTCTAGTGTGACATACATAGAAAATCTCAATATTTTTATGAGTATTTTTTGGGGAGTGCCCTCACCACATACCCGAGGAAATTGAGGTTTCGATAAGGTTCCCTCCCGGAGTATGCGTACTATGAGCCTAAATGATCTGGACTACGCTAAAGTGGCAATCGAGAGCTTCAATCTAATTATAACACTATCTCCGCTCCGGTAAAATTTTGGTAGGCCTCGAAGTGCGCTCGAATTTTGAACCACTGAATTGCTGGTGTAAATTTAGTCAAGGCAACCTCTCAACCAGCACTGATTTAGTTCTGACTATCTCCATAATGTCTGGTGCAAAACCTTGCATGGCCTCCCTGCCTTGCATCGATAATTATGGAACCAAGAAGGCGACAATAGATATGAACGGAGATAACAACTTCGATGAGAACAAAGTCAAAATATCGATGATGAACGGCAAACGCAAAAATTAACGCAAAAAATGGAGCAGATTGACCAGCTAGACTTACTTGCTGCAGCGGAAAAACCATGCACACCATAGTGCCCCGTACGAGAAGTCTAGAAAATGAAAAAGTCTGCACCAAAAGAACAAATACCAGAAGAAAATCAGAGAATGAAGGAGCCCAAAGTTTTGCTGGTGTATGTATGATATTGCACCACCACCAAAGTTCGCAAGACGCAAAATGCAATTGTCGAAAGCTTCCTTCCATGGCAGACGCTGGGTAGTTCGATAGCCGTTAAAAATCCAAATGAGTGCGGCTCATCCAAAAGTTTCAAACAGTTTCTTGGAGTTGAAAATGCTCCCAGATACTGTAGATGCAAGCGACTGAAGGATGAAAAGGAGCATAACACTGAGTTACTTAGAAAAGCGTTAGTGCGTCTGACCTCAATTACCAGCATAAAGACGGCCTGTGGCTAAATCGAAGGAGACAGAGAGAAAAGGAGGTAAGATGAGGTTCCCATTGAATATTATACTTCGTTGAAAGATCGGTTTCACTTAGTTTTAGCTCGGGCAGCTAAAAAAGCAAAGTGGGCCCACGTCAATAAAAATATGACTTTTGTTGAGGACGCGTAGTCTGTATTACTGTCCGGAACAGAGCTAGGCGTGACGCCCTCAGTAAGAAGCTTACCCGGAAGTGGCTGGCAAAGATGCAAAGACAGGGAGCACTTTGAATTGCATCGATATATCGAGCAGTCTCTCCGTCAGTGATTTTGGAAATCAAAGTGGTGATACCCATCGCCTTCCTTGCAATGGGTGTGAAAAAGGAAATGAAAGCGACAAGGAAGTAGTCACTAAGGAGAAGAAATGGTAATTGGAAACTGGTCCTCAAAGATTAACACCAAGAGAAGGCGGACGGCACATCTGATACCTAACCTGACACTGTGGCTCAATTGAAGTCATGGTGGGACTGACAGCAACCTAATCCAGCTTCTGAGCAAGCATCAATTTTTTCAGTCTCACCTGCACAATATTGGTTAGTTGTAGTCTTCGGATAATATTTTCTGCACCTGCTGCACATGCATATAAGAGTAAGGAAATAGCAATCCCTAGAGCTCTTTCAGATCAGTTGGCAATTGGAACCATATGCATATTTCGTTCGGACAGTTCCAGCCATAAAAAAGCAGCGCCTGGATAAGTTGAAGGTAGAGGCGTCTCTTTTCTAGCAGATTCTCTCCTTTTCTCCCCTCCAACTGAGGAAGTAATCCCTGCAACTCGATCGTACCTTGAGGCATAGAAACATAATGCCTTACCTGAAGTAATGCGCCAAAAGGAAATGTTTACCAGGGATGTAGTAATCGAGCAGTCGCCTAAGCAAACTGCTCGAAAAAACCTTCATATCTCCTATCAGAAATTTCAATTGCAGATTCAAACAAGTTGGGTAAGCAGACCTACGCTCATGTCAGAAGGGTTTTGTATTCAATTTACAAAATGCAGTCACCAGATCGAATCAAATCAAGATACATGTCAAAGACGATTTCATTGGAGAAAATATGAAATAAGAAGATCATTCTATTATTAACAAGTTGAACGAATTTCGACTTCTGAGGGTTTTGTTATTGTTATACTCATAAATATCTCCCTTGATAATTATTTCAGATGTCCATTCGCGAGGGAGGAAACACATTTTTCATGTATTTTCCCCTGTGCCCCCACTGAAGCAAAAACTGACAGTTTAAGAACTGTTTTGAAATGCTCCCATGTAACGTTCATTTCATACTCATATCGGCTACGTTTGATGAATTTTTTTTCAGGGGCTACTCTCCTGTACTGGATCGATTTTTTCGAATCGAATGGTTACAAAGCCCTTTTGATAGGAGCTCTCTCCCGCCTCCTTGTCTTGTTTCACTTATGAGCATTAATTGTCGGTACTCATCTTCAGTCATTCATTAAATTGAATCAAGTGTTCAAAGCATGCACCTTAAACGTTAAAGTTGGGAAGAAATAACTCAAAATTATTCGATCTTCGCATTTAAAACAGCCATCTTTTTTGTTTTACGATTACTGATACCACTAGCTGAACCGATTCTCAAAGATCTACATGACACCTATCATTCATGTAATTTTCATGCAAATCCTAGCAAAACTGTAGTGTCTGAGTTTGTGAAAAGCGCATGTTGTCCCATAGCCATATGTTGCCATAGTAATAAACGCAGCGCATATTGTTCCATAGCTTCCATGCTATAACTTCGCTAAATATGATTCAATCTTTATGAAACTTTCAGGGTAGATCAACCTTATAAATAGTCATCTGTGAACTGAATTTCATAGAATTTTAAGGGTACTGTTACGATTTGATTCAAGAAAACATAAAATCGATAAATCATACTATTACTAACAAAGTTGAGTGAATTGCGACTTCTCACGTATTTGTTGTTGTTGTACTCACCAAGATTTTTCGGATCGCGACGGGGGGACACACAAATTTTTCGTGTATTTCCCCTACCTGTGCGGCCTTGAAGCAAACTTTGCCAAAATAAGACCTGTTTGAAAAGTTCTCATCAAGACCTTTCATTTGATACCCATATTGGCTACTTTCAATGAAATTTTTTTTCGGGGGTCACTCCCCTATATGGGGAGACCCCCCTTAAATATCTTATAAAATTTTTTTGTAGTTGAACTTTGAGAGAATACTACTTTACACCTACATACAAAATTTGATGTTTCTAGCTTAAGTAGTTTCCGAGAAAAAATGCTGTGACACACGGACGGACGGACGGACGGACAGACGTACAGACAGGACGCGTAAAACGCGACAGGGTTTTGTAAAATTATTTTACGAAACCCTAAAAAATACATTTTTTATCATTTCAATTTATAATCATAAATCATAAAACATTTTTGATTTCTCTTTATTCTTATTAAGTATAAATTTTAGATCATTTTGTTTTCTATATTAAATTTAGACTTTGCGTTATGGTTATATTCTTTATGAGTTTTATCTTTTCCTATTATTACTTAAATTTTTCTATAATATTATTTTTCATATTTAAAAACTAAAAAAAAATTCAAATCTGCAATTAAAATTCGGATATGGCAACATCTTTTCTCGCTACACATGTACGTATTGCATGGGCAAAGGCAAGTTTGCAGCGGAATGAAGGAAGGCTCGTCAACCTCCATTGCATGGAGTCCCGCAAGATGGTAACGGAGAACAAGGGACTCTGTAAATGATCGTGACTTGAACACGTCGGGGAATCGTGCCGGCAAGCGTTATAGGGCACAAGACGTTACAACTTTTTGCTTTGCTTGGGTTTCTGCCATCCATATCTCATAACGTCTAAGTAAATTGTTGAAACGCGAAATCTGAAATTGCCCCAATTTTCCATCGATGTCGTCTTCGCAGTCTATCATATAAACTAACGCAATCCGATAGCAATAATGGCTTCCTTCTCGTGTATGTGTTCGAGTTCTTGGAACAAAAACGAAAATTATTGTCCCATCAACAATATCAATGCGTGATAAGAAATTTGTGATTCCTCTTCAACATTTGCCCAAATAGACTCAAGATTAACAGCACGGGACGTGCCAACTCTTTGCTTTGCTCGGGCTTCTGCCGTTCATATCGCAAAACTTCTAAGTGAATTGTTGAAACACGAAACCTGAAATTACCTCCATTTCCAATCAATGTCGCGTTTGCAATCTAGTGAATGTTCGATGTAAAAACAAAGAATCCATTACTGTTTCGCATCTTTACGAAAGTATTGCATCGTGGCGTGGCAGTAAAAATCGTTCATATGTGGAATCGGAATAAATTTAGGATGTATTATTTTCTGATTGAGAGGTGTCAGCTCTTACGCGATACGTCTATATCGGGGAGTTATATGCGGAGTTGAAAACGCGATTGACAAAAAAATTACAGTGAAAGTGAAGGTAGAATTGAGATTGTGGGTATTTCATAGTGGAATCAATCGTTTTGTGTACAAATATCTTATGGAGTTGATTAAAAGTATTGTGAACCGGCCCAAGGTATACAATGCCGCCTCTCACCATTGCGGGCTCATTTGAACGAGTGATTTGTTGTTGGTTGGGTCGTAATTGAAAATTAATTGGAGTCATTACGCTAGGCTCGGATAGTACCTGTTTACGCAAATTATATCTTTTGTGGATGCTCGCCGCGTTTCAGTTCCTCAGAACATTTGAGTGTACATTTAGATTTCAAAGCTTCTACAGAATTTTCCGTGCACAGCAGCAACGAGGCTCACGCCTGATATTTTTGAATCAATGCATTTGCCAATTGCCAAGTGTCATAAAATTTGAATCATTTAATTAGCATCTGAATATTGGGAATCAGATGACTGGTGGTTACCACTTATTTCTTTCTCATTTCCGATGTGTTCAGTATAAATAGAATAAGTAGTGTAGTCCCACAGACAACAATGCGGCGTACAAAGAGACAACAATGCGGCGTACAAAGAGTGTGTAGAAAGTATTTGTTGTCCGGTCTTCAAATGCTCGAGAGAATTTTCCTTGACTGAGTGTTTCACCGCGGTCTTGCTATTTTTTAATGAACTCTAAGTGAATACGCTGTCCATTACTCATTAGTCGGCGTTTCGGACTGGCCAAAATAGTTCTGTGAACAATAAAGTTAGCACAGTACTGAAGAGCTCAGGCTTATACATAGTAATGGACACAATTATTTTAAGCAGAGCCATAATTCCAAAGGAAGCAGTATGCGAATTCAATGACATTTAATCAAGCTTGCGGAAGGGAATATTAACCCAGACGCATTTCATCATACTGTATAACTCCGGTCAGCAGATGCAAGTTAATGAATTGATAAGATGCCATTATGGAAATGTAAAGCCATTTGCTAACCAAAGTTACAGTTCCTCAAGCGATGCAAAAAAGTAATAATTAATCATTATTGAATAATACTAGTTTGGTCGCTCTACAGTAAGTCTCTGCATTCAATTTCTTGCTAATCGGTTTTTTCAGAGGATTTCGAACGACGGTAATTTCGTCGATTTAAATAGGAGATTATTGCCTGTTATGGATACATTAACTAAAATGCGTAAAATAACGGTTCGATTTATAACAAAATGCGAAGCTTTTATTCTGCTTGGTATATTAAATAATACAAACAAAGTCTTGCAAGACATCGTCGTAGTTAGATTCACTACTTACGCCCATGGTCTTAAATTTTCGTAAAATACAGACACTGTAAATTGTTTATGGACTCATAATCAATCGTTTCTTTTTTTTGTCAATACATTCCCATTTGTTGTTCAACAACGCGTATTAATACTGTTTTCAGTAAAAATGTAACTAGTCCTTCTTTATATTTAACATAGTTTTGCGAAGAGGTTGCGTTATACTCTTTTCAAGGTAGCCGGTTGAATTATATATTTAAGTTTAATGTACAAGGAAATCTTCGTCAATTTATTAGAAATCTGTAACTCGTTATTATCATGAATATAATGAATTGTTAAACGTATACCTTCGGTCTTTCCTTTACCCAACGGCGAAACCAGTGGCTGCAGCCATGATGTTAACAGCACATCGGCAGCGGTACTAGCGTTGACAAAAACGACGATGAATACAATGATAGTAAAGGCCAACGAAAAACGGTGATTAAGAGAAAGTCTTGTCCAGAATGACATTCCTTATTCGGACCCAACAAAAAAATGATAGGACCGCCAGAGCGTCCTTAAAAGGAAAAGCGCAAAACTATGGAGGGTGTGCCATATGGTCGAGCGATGGAAGAAAATATAAAGAACACCGAGAATTCGATGGTCACTATCACAATCACTACCGAAGCGAGCGAAGCAAGGATCGTAAATTCCGAAATAATAACGAACCATCCTGAAGTGCACACAGGAGTGACCGGACAAATAAAGCGCTATTGTGTGATTTCATCGCCACCATCGAAAACGTGGCGGAAGTAATATACTTAGAAACGTAAGCCGATAACCCCTCCCAAGAAAGGTGGTCGCAAAGTACCATTGCCACCTGGCGAGAGGAAAGGCCAGTCCGAAAAGCGGGAGGTGTTCTGAATAGAATACAGTCTGCATGCGACTTGCCAAAAATCAACAAAACAGTAAAGATTGGGCTCTTTAAACAGAAGGAGCTCCTAAGCCGCACGGTACATCGGAGAAGCTGTTTAAAGGCAAAGGAGGAATAAAAGGCCGAAGAATTGCAAGCCTTAAGGGCACACGCAGATAGCTCCTCCATCAAACATCAATAAAAGAATGGCGTCTAGCCCAATCCACGGAGATCAGGCAAAAAGAAAGAAGGAAGAGGTACTTGATGGTCACAGAACACAAGGTCAGAGGTTTCAGATAGTGCTGACAAAAGGGAGCGAAGAAACTCCTTCAAAACGTGCCTGAAAATAAAGTTCACACGGACGCCCAACAAGAAAACAGAAATGATGCGGGCCCGGGCTGCACGCACTGCTCGTAAAACCCCAAGATTATCGATCCTACGCGAAGATGCTGCGGGATATCAGGGAAAATGTAGGGGCCAAAGACCCAAATATAGCCATTAAAGCAGTACGACCAAGTCAAGCCACATACTGGTCGAATTCGGAGCAGATGCCGACAATAAAGAAGCATTCTGCGACGCAGTAAAGAAAGTCCTCAGCAAAAGCGCAACTGTAGCCTCGCTCGAGCCGATAGCAACGATCAAAATAAGAGACATTGAGACATGGATCTAGCCAAGGTGGAAGAGGCCATTAAAAGAGAGTTCCCTAACGTGGGCAGCATCAAAGCGAGGCTGACACCAGAAAACCACAGGGGACAACGCATGGCCATAATTGAGTTGACCAAAGGAACTCCGAAAAATTTCTAAATAAGGGCAAAGTAAGAATAGGGTGGGTTGTGTGCAGGATATGGGGAAGAGCAGCACCTCTTCAATGTTTCAAATGATTTGGCTATGGTCATACCGGACACGTATGCAAGGGACCCGATAAGGATTCCCTATGTTACAAATGCGGTTAAATGGGACTTAAAATAAAAGAGTGTACAAAGGATGCAAGCTGTATTCTTTGCAAGGATGCTGATGCAAGACCAAATTTTGGGCACGTTTTGGGATTAGGGAAATATCGAATTTTTCAGAAAGCCCTGGCCAAGGCAAAATCAGAACTTCGATGACCCGCATCTTGCAGCTAAATCTTGCTTGAGCAGTTTGCGAGGAAAATGAAAGCAGACTTCTTGCTGCTGAGCGAGCAACACCATGATAAAAGTTTGGCATCCTGGTATCCCGATGAAACTGGTACTGCCACCATCTGGGTTCGGAATAGTGATTCGCAGGCGGGGAGCTACGGACAGGGGACGTCAGGAGGTTTGTCGAGGTGCTCACAGCAGATGCACCGCCGCAGAGAGATTCGCAGGGGATGGAAGAACTGGCAGCTCAAGACGTGATGAACTCAACTATGAGCATCATCACAACTGCTTGCAATGCTTCTATGTCCCGTCAAAAACTCCGGCGTAGCAAGCCGTAGTGCACTGGTGATCAACTGAAATCGCTGAAAAGCGGAGGGAGTGTCACAAGTTTCGGCGTGAGGCTCAACGGGTACGGAGTCATGACGGAGTATGCAACCGGCTGGCAGCATATAAGTTGGCCGGGAAATACCTTCGCAAATTGATTGATCTAGTGGACAATGTGAACAAGGATCCTGGGGGCTTTGGTTACAAGCTAGTCATGCGGAAGCCTGGTGCCCTACGAAAACCTTGCATGCATGATGCGGCAAAGATGGACGAGATAGTGTGAGCACTCTTCCCCGCCCATCCCGGCCGTGTTAACGTTGTCCATGGCGAAACAGCAGTCGAGTGTCCACACTTCGTATAGCCGGAACAGAAACTGGCAGTCCTTTCACTGAAAGCGAGGAAGGCTCCAGGTCAAGTTGGTGTTCCAGCTGAGGTGTTGCAACTTGTCTATCACGATTGTCCTGACTTGTTGCTCAGCACATTCAACGCTTGCCTAGGAGACGGGGTTTTTCTGATACGATCGAAGGTAATGAGGCTCGTGCTGATCAGCACGGAAAAAGAAACCCCAGATCACCGTCTGCATACCACCCGTTATGCATGCTAGACACTGCTAGGAAAGTGCCTGGGAAAGTCATCAAGGTAAAATTCACTGATGCAATTCAAGCTGCTGGGGACCTATCTCCTCGGCAGCATGGCTTTAGAGTAGCACGTCCACCATTGATGCGATTGCAGAGGTGGTGAGCGCTGTCCAAAGTGCAGAAGCATATAGCCGCACCAAGCAACGGATCGTCCAGTTGATGATACTGATGTTAAGAACGTCTTGGAAATTGGATACGCTTGAAAACCCTTTTAAAGTTCCAGAATATCTAATACGGCTTCTGAGAGGGCCACCTGTAGGACTGAAGCCTGCTTTATGATACAACACAGGGTTAACGAAGGATGGAAAATACATCGAATGTTGCCCAGGGGCTTATCCTTGGTCAAGATCTGTGGAATGTGTCTTACGATGGGCTACTGAGACTGGAGATGCCAGATGATTCACGCTTGATTGGCTTTGTGGATGATGTTGTGGCTCTGATCGCTGGATGCTCCGTTGAACAAGTGCAACTTAGGCTAGATATACTAATCCGCCGAGTGAGAGACTGTATGGCTGCTCGTCGGTTCAGTTTAGTACTGGAGAAAACCGAAGTGGTCATGTTGACAAAAAAGAGAATACCTAGAGTGAGGATGATCAGAATAAGATACGTACTTTTCGAATTGAAGCCAGCAGTGAAGTACCTGGGGCTACTGATTGACTCGAAGATGAGTTTATCTGAGCGAATCAGGACAATTGCTGAGAAGATCGCTTGGTGAATATCGACTCTGAGCTGACTCATGGCCAACGTAGGGGGCCTAACCCAACAAAAAGGCGCCTCGTGATGAGTGCTGAAGGGTCAGTGCTACTTTACGGAGCAGAAATATGGGGCGACGCTTTTAGTAAGGAAGTATACCGAAAACTCTTGGCACAGGTACAGAGAAGAGAAGCACTGAGGATTGCATCTTCATGTTCGATAGTTTTTGTTTCTGCAGTGAGAGTTATTGGAGGCATGATACCTGTTCCCTCCTCGCTAGAGAGCACCGCGGCATTTACCTGTATCGAAACGAGGACGCGTGGGAGATGGTTGTCCGCGAGGAGAGACAGCGCTCATTCAGCGATCGGCAGCAGTTTTGGTTGAATTGCACGAAGGAAAGATTGACTACGTGCATCATCCCGGATGTCAGACCGTGACTAAATCGAAGGCATGATGAGACAGGCTTCTCTCTGGCCCACTTTTTGAGTGGACATGGGTGTTTTCAGTCTTACCTGCACAAGATTGGTAAGTCACGGTCCCCCGATTGTCGTTTTTGCGCAGGAAAGGAGGATGATGCCAGCCACACATTTCTTGCCTGCTCAAAATAGAGCAGGCTGCTAAAGGGCCTCTACAGAAAGACGGGAGAGCTCACGTCGGATAATATAGTCGCGGTGTTGCTCGGATCGGTTGACAAAAGGAACCAGGTGGCACATTATGCTCGCGCAGCCCTAAAAGATAAAAGGGATTCACTGCAGCCGGGGCGTTGGGGCTGTGGGATCACTTGTCTGGCAGTTCCTCTTCCCCTCTCCCCTCCCGCTAGAAGAGGGATTCCCCAGCTTGAAGGCAACTCGCGGCGTAACAAAACGAGACCTGGCCCGAAGTAATGTGTCAAACGGTTCCAGGCTGGGTTCTCATGTTGACAGGGGAGGTGTTTAGTGGGTGATCTAGTCACCTTCTTGCGAACATGGGAGTCGCACACTCTGTGCGTAAATGAAATTCGTCTCCAAACCACAAAAAAAACCACCATTTCCACCCGCCGAAACATAGATTCCAGATAGTTGTCCAAAACGTAGTACAGACTCATCAGGATCGTTACTTGTCATCCCAGCAGGAATCTCACGGTGAACACCATATCCTTGGGCTCGTGGGGGAGGCGCTTCCCAAAGAATGCTAGCCTCCAAGTGTATTCCTGTCGAATGGCACTCCCCCTGCCGAGCACTCAAATATCCTTGAAACTCTGTACACTGAACGGTATTTTAAATACAGCAACAAAAATGGCGGCCATTTACATAGGAGTAGAAGATAATTTCCCTTAAACCTACGATTTAACATACATATTATAGAAGTGTTTCGTGGCTTTGCACATTACTTACATAATGTAAGTTCCTACATATCAAAATTTCAGTTAGAAAAACCTTCTGACAGGAACATACTCCTGTCTGCTGGACTTGATTCAATTATTTTCCGAGATTGTCCACTCATGAGTAAGCTATAGCTTTGAAATTATTGTACATACAGTCTTCCACAAAAGTCAAGGTACAGTGATAAATATCATGAAAATTGTTTGATATTTTTTTAAAAAAACCTATAGTGATAAAATTTTTTTGGTATTTTTTCAACTATAATCATTACACTTTAAATTCATGTAAAACAAAACGAAAATTCTGTCGTATTAATAAATTATTACATATGATGTGTTGGAAAGTCAATGAATGAAGTCCACAAAAGTCATGGTACACCTAAAGAAAAATGATACAAATTGTAATTATAGTCTTGCATAGTTATTTGAATTATACTTTTCTTAATATTTTGTCGGATATCCTTGCATCTGAATTACTGACTTCAGTCTTTTAGGCATAGAATATACCAATTTTTTAGTAAATTCGCTGCTGATTCTGGCCCACTCCTCCAATATAACATCCTTTAAGCTGCGCCTTGCTTGATATCACTCTTTTTCGGATTTTTGTCTCAAGCTCATTCCAAAGATGCTCTATAGGGTTCAAATCAGGGCTTTGAGGTGGTGTAGCAAGCATGCGAGTATTGTACAATAGCCACATTCGAACTTTATGCGCAGTGTGCTTAGGGTCATTGTCCTGTTGAAACAAGAAATCTTCTCGCATACCTAATTTGGCTGCACTTTGTTTCATGTTGTTTCGTAGAATCTCTAAATAAGAGTTCTGATCCATAGTATTTTCGATGAATGTCAGATTTCCAACTCCAGCAGCAGCCATGCAATCCCAAACCATAACACCACCGCCTCCATGTTTTACTGTTTTAATAGTGTTCTTGGGATTAAATGCTTCTCCTACTTTACGCCAGACCCTCTTATGCCCATTTACACCAAATATACAAAATTTAGACTCATCCGAAAATAAAACATTATCCCAAAACGTTATTGGTTTGTCAATATATGCTTTTGCAAATGTTATTCTTTTTTGTTTGTTTATGGAACTTACAAGAGGTTTTCTTCAAGGCGTACGAGATGAAAATCCAGCTTCTACGACAGCTCTACGCACAGTTTTTGCGCTAACCTCCTTCTTATCATTAATTCCAAGAACATCGCAGATTTTTCTACAGCTTAGAAATGGATCTTGTTTTACCATTCGCGAAATTTTTCTCTTGTCCTTTGCACTTAGTTTAGATGGACGACCTGTTCGGGGCACATTTTCCACTCTATTTTCCTTCTTAAATCGATTTATCACTTTTTGAATGGTTGACCGACTTCGCAACACTAGTTCAGCTATTTCAGAATATGATTTGCTCTGATTTGAATGCAGATTAATAATTATTTCACGCTCCTTAATACTCAACTTCTTTCGACTCATTTTTTAAAAATTTTATTAAATAAAAGATACACCACGAATACGGACGCGATATTAAAGACAGCGGCCTACGGTTGTTAACTCACTCTGATAATATGTACTTGGGGGATTCCCCTTTTACAAATAACAGGGCATTATCTGCAACTGTACCAAGACTTTTGTGGAGTAGAAAAGAGACATTGCCAACAAAAAATTATTGTCTTCAATGATCATTATTGCCGAATCCCTTTAAATTTATGAAAACTTAAATTCAACAGAACTCGTATTATTACCATGTCATAACTTTTGGTTTTCAAATAAAAATATTGATTCAGTAATACAATTTTCAGTTACCGATTCTCTGTACCTTGACTTTTGTGGAAGACTGTATATAACATTCTGGAACGCGCACAGCACATCACTGCCATCAAATTTGATTACGTCACAAATACACTCCACCACTAAATTATTTATTGCATTAACGAAAACATTTCGTTCGCAGTATGTGATATTTTGTGGAAATGAATAAGCAATCACTCTACTGCGTAATCACCATCGAGACATTAAAAAAACAACCAAAATGACTATTTGATAACATAATGTATGCCGAGTATCGTATCATCCTAAACATTATATTTTGAATATTTTCATGCGTTTTTTTTTCGCAAACCTACCGCATACCAAGCATACAGGTTCATAACTTGATCTCCTCTTCATTTCCCTCAACATTCATTCATCCATTTATCTATTCATCATACTAACAGGCTAAACAACATTTCTCAGAAAGTGAATCTAACCACTTACTTACATACATACATATATGTTCACACAAATCACATATGAGCTGAGTAGTTTACACACGTCGCTTTTGTTTTCTTTTAATAACCGCTTTTGGCAGTCAAATGTAAATTGTTATACAAATGATTTAATTGAAACAAATTTAAATAAAAAAAAAACATTTTCCATGAGTGGATAAATCGTTTGCTTGTTATTGCATTCAAACAATTCGGTGAAATATTTCTTTATTATGCAAGGTGACGATTTAATCCATCTTAATCCAACTGTACTTAATAAATAAATAAATACGAAAATTCACACGACTCACCAATTGGATGTGCAACTTGATTTAACTACAAAAATATTGCACATCTACAATTTACGTATATTATGGACTTTCTCACATTTTTTTTCAGTTGTTCAAATGTTTCGTAGTTGGTGATGTTACTAATCTTTCTTTATTCCCAAAATTACTCACTGGCTACACATTGTAGTTGGGCAAATTAATTTTCTAACAGGTAAAAAAGCGTACAAGAAGAAAAATAAAAACAAGCCAAAAAATAACGAATAAAATGAAATTAAGTAAAAATAATAGTAATTCTAGGGTACATAAATTAGCGCCGGGATGATTTCGATAAATTTGAATCTGTTTGTTGGTAAAAGATTGAGGAATCGGCGAAAATTACATGGGAATTATCTTCTGCTTTGAAACATCTACAAGGTCATAGATAAACAATAGAAAATTAAATTTGGGCACATGCTTGTTAACCTGGGATGAACTTAATGTATATAATCAATTAGAGGAGGATATGTAACTCTGGGTGAATTGCTGGTTGGCTTGATTTTGCAAAACAAGCGAGAAACTACTTTTGACATTATTTGAAAAAAAGAAAACTTTTTCAAATCCGAATAAGAATAAATGACAATTCGAATAAGTATAAACAAGTTGGGTAGACTGACCTACGCTCATGTCAGAAGGGTAAAATCAAGAAACATGTCAAAGAGATTTGCTCGTTTAAAAGAAAATCCATTGTTTCTCCATTTTCAACTTAAAAAATCACTCAAATCATGAAATCCCAAAAGCATTTACATATGTCATCGATCTTATCTGAACATTTTAAGAAGATCAAATCAAAACTGCAGTGTCTGGTTCGATGGAAAGTTCATAAAATACTAAAATAATGTGTTATATTTGTTGTAATTGAAGAAATTTCAAATGGATATAACTTCCGTGAATATGATACAAATTTTATCAAACTTACAGAGTATTAGGACCTTGTGTAAGGTTGGATTTAAAGGCATCCATACGATTTTATTGGAGAAAATGTGAAATTTGAAGATCATACTATTATTAACAAATTTGAACGAATTTTGACTTCTGAGGTATTTTTCATTGTTATATACATTAATATATCCCTTAAGAATTTTTTTCACATTTTTCGTGCTCCCAATGAAGCAAAAGCTGTCACTTTAAGGACTGTTTTGAAAAGCTCTCATAAAGACCTTTCATTTGATACTCATATCGGCTACCTTTGATGAATTTTTTTTTTCAGAGCCACTCCCCTGTACTGTTATCATCGATTCATGGCATCAGAAATATTTTTTTTCTAAGCCTAGAGTGGTTACAAAGCCCTTCTGTAAGGAGCTCTTTCCTGCCTCCTCGACTTGTTTCACATATGAGTATTAATTGTAGGTACTCATATCCAGTCATTCATTAAATTGAATCAAGTGTTCAAAGCATGCACCTTAAACGTTGAAGTTGGGGAAAAATATCTCAAAATTATTCAACCTTCGCATTTAAAATAGCCACTATTTAATTTTACGATTACTGATACCACTATCTGAACCATTACTCAGAGATATTCATGATACCTATCGTTCCTGAAAATTTCATGCAAATCCTAGCAAACCTGTAGTGTCTGTCGGTAGAAAGCGCATATTGGTCCATAGCGATATGTTTCCATAGTAATACAGCACATACAGGTATTGCTCCATGAAAATACAGGAGAATTCAAACCGCTATAACTTTGTTAAATACGATTTGATCCCTATGAAACTTTCAGGATAGGTAAATCTTGACAATAGTTATTTGAATTTGGTTGAATTTAAGGGTACGGTTAAGATTTTATTCAAGAAAATGTAAAATCGATAAATCATACTATTACCAACAAAGTTGAGTGAATTTCGACATCTCACGTATTCATTGTTGTTGTACTCATAAAGGCCTATATTCATGATTTTTTCCAGATTTTTCGGATGAATGGTTTCCAATCGTGAGGGGGGGGGGGGGGGGGGGTTGGAGGTATGCGAAAAATTTGTACATTCCTCCGTCCCCTGCCCCCCCATTTGGTACCGATACGGCAATTTGTAATGATTTTCGTTTAAAATCGCTCGACCGAAATAGGAACCGGCCTCTCATCGGTTCTAGACGTGAAGTCTGAGTCATGCCAACGAATGGTACCAACCGGTCAACCAGGCTGTGCACCTGTAATTCATTTTGCGGTGGCTGCATATCGGCCAGCTAGTTTGGAGAGGATCTCGGTCGCTGGTCTTTAAAATGGATTACGCTCAATAACGTTGTTTCAGCCACCATCAAACGAGTCAAAAATTCAAACGTACGGAAAACAAACCTACTTTACTTTATTCCGTATTCTTGTTTTTTCATCAGCCAACAGCAAAAACTAGACACAATTTCGCGTTCCCGAATTTCACCGACGCGGTACCAAAAATTATACTACGTTAATTTAAATCCGGAACACCCTACTCTAATAAAAATGCAAAGCAAACGATGGTACCGCGTACCGCACGCGACATGAAATTGGCCATCCGTGGATTTCTACAACCCTACCTTTTCACCGGCATACCTACCGCTCGCTATAACTCCTGCTGTAAGAGAAGGTCAGGCTGGAAAGGAAAGTCATGAATTATCTAGCAATTCATGTTATTTGTTTTTAATGAGATTTTTTCTTGGCACATACTTCATCTAATGTTTACTAAGCTCTATTCGTTAACCTGTCACGCTGTCTCGAACGCAAAGGGCAAAGTGCTCGTTGGGGGCGACTTCAACGCTAAAGCAATCGAAAGGGGCATGCCTCAGACGGATCCGCGGAGAAAACGAATCCTGGAAATGGCGGCTAGGACGGCCCTCGTCGTACTAAACTCCGGAAACACGCCGTATTGGCTGTGAGGGAACCATACCGGACGTGACATTCGTCTCGGAGTCCTTAGTACGGAGGATACACAACTGGAAAGTGTTAGAGGACTACTCAGCCAGTGAACATCAGTGCATTCTGCTTGAGATCAGTGATGCTGTCTCCCAACGTCCGCGCTCTCAGCCTTCTACAACTGGATGGAACATCGGAAGGATGGACGTCGAGAGGTTCGTCGAGGTGCTCACAGCAGGTGAGCCGCTGCAGGGAGCTTCGGAGGGGACGGAAGAACTGGCAGCTCAAGACGTGGTGAACTCTACTATGAGCATCATTACGACTGCTTGCTGCGCTTCTATGCCCCGTCGAAGACCCCAACACGGCAAGCCCCCAGTGTATTGGTGGGCAACTGAAATCGCTGAAAAGCGAAGGGAGTGTCACAAGCTTCGACGTGAGGCTCAACGGGCGCGGGACGGTGACGAGGCATGAAACTGGGTGGCAGCATATAAGTCGGTAAGGAAATGCCTTCGCAAACTGATCAACAGTAGCAAGGCTCGCTGCAGGCAAGACTAGTGGACAATGTGAACAAGGATCCGTGGGGCCTTGGATACAAGCTGGTCATGCGGAAGTTTGGTGCCCTAAGGAAGCCTTGTATACATGATACGGAAAAGATGGACGCGATAGTGCGGGGACTCTTCCCTGCCCATTCCGTCCGTGTTGACGCTATCCATGGTGAAATAGCAATCGAGTGCCCACTCTTCACACAGCTGGAACTGGAGGAGGCAGTCCTCTCATTGAAAACGAGGAAGGCTCCAGGTCCAGATGGTGTTCCGGCTGAGGTTTTGCGGTTCGCCTATCACCATTGTCCTGACTTGCTGCTAAGCACATTCAACAATTGCCTATGGGACGGGGTTTTCCCGGTACGATGGAAGGTGGCGAGGCTCGTGCTGATTAGCAAGGGGAAGGGGAATCCCGAATCGCCGTCTGCATACCGCCTGTTATGCATGCTAGACACGGCTGAGGAAGTGCTAGAGAAACTCATCAAGGGAAGACTCACTGACGCGATTCGTGCTGCTGGGGACCTATCTCCTTGGCAGTATGGCTTTAGAGCAAGACATTTCATCATTGATGCGATTGCAGAGGTGGCGAACGCGGTCCAAAGGGCAG
Source organism: Odontomyia ornata (assembly GCA_963969285.1). Taxonomy (NCBI): domain Eukaryota; kingdom Metazoa; phylum Arthropoda; class Insecta; order Diptera; family Stratiomyidae; genus Odontomyia; species Odontomyia ornata. The sequence continues at coordinate 310,530,115 of OZ017740.1, forward strand.
AGGCATATAGTCGCATCAAGCGACGGATCGTCCTGTTGGTGACACTCAACACCGCTAGATGGGTGGATATTCTGGACACGCTGGAAAGCTCTTTTCAAGTTCCAGAATATCTAATGCGGCTTTTGAGGAACTACCTAAAGGACCGAAGCCTGCTCTACGACACGACACGGGTCCAACGAAGGATGTAAATTACATCGGGTGTTGCGCAGGGATCTTTCCTTGGTCCGGACTTGTGGAACGTGCCTTACGACGGGCTACTGAGACTTGAGATGCCAGATGAGTCGCGCTTGGTCGGCTATGTGGATGATGTTGTGGCTCTGGTCGCTGGACGCACCGTTGAACAAGCGCAACTTAGGCTAGGTGTGCTAGTGCGCCGAGTGAGGGACTGGATTACTGCTTGCGGGCTCAGTTTAGCACTGGAGAAAACGTCGTACTAAACTCCGGAAACACGCCGTATTGGCTGTGAGGGAACCATACCGGACGTGACATTCGTCTTGGAGTCCTTAGTACGGAGGATACACAACTGGAAAGTATTAGAGGACTACTCAGCCAGTGAACATCAGTGCATTCTGCTTGAGATCAGTGATGCTGTCTCCCGACGTCCGTGCTCTCAGCCTTCTACAACTGGATGAAACATCGGAAGGATGGACGTCGAGAGGTTCGTCGAGGTGCTCACAGCAGGTGAGCCGCTGCAGGGAGCTTCGGAGGGGACGGAAGAACTGGCAGCTCAAGACGTGGTGAACTCTACTATGAGCATCATTACGACTGCTTGCTGCGCTTCTATGCCCCGTCGAAGACCCCAACACGGCAAGCACCCAGTGTATTGGTGGTCAACTGAAATCGCTGAAAAGCAAAGGGAGTGTCACAAGCTTCGACGTGAGGCTCAACGGACGCGGGACGGTGACGAGGCATGAAACTGGGTGGCAGCATATAAGTCGGCAAGGAAATGCCTTCGCAAACTGATCAACAGTAGCAAGGCTCGCTGCAGGCAAGACCTAGCGGACAATGTGAACAAGGATCCGTGGGGCCTTGGCTACAAGCTGGTCATGCGGAAGTTTGGTGCCCTAAGGAAGCCTTGTATACATGATGCGGAAAAGATGGACGCGATAGTGCGGGGACTCTTCCCCACCCATTCCGTCCGTGTTGACGCTGTCCATGGTGAAATAGCAATAGAGTGCCCACTCTTCACACAGCTGGAACTGGAGGAGGCAGTCCTCTCATTGAAAACGAGGAAGGCTCCAGGTCCAGATGGTGTTCCGGCTGAGGTGTTGCGGTTCGTCTATCACCATTGTCCTGACTTGCTGCTAAGCACATTCAACGCTTGCCTACGGGACGGGGTTTTCCCGGTACGATGGAAGGTGGCAAAGCTCGTGCTGATTAGCAAGGGGAAGGGGAATCCCGAATCGCCGTCTGCTTACCGCCGGTTATGCGTGCTAGACACGGCTGGGGAAGCGCTAGAGAAACTCATCAAGGGAAGACTCACTGACGCGATTCGTGCTGCTGGGGACCTATCTCCTTGGCAGTATAGCTTTAGAGCAGGACGTTTCATCATTGATGCGACGGATCGTCCTGTTGGTGACACTCAACACCGCTAGATGGGTGGATATTCTGGATACGCTGGAAAACTCTTTTCAAGTTCCAGAATATCTAATGCGGCTTTGGAGGAACTACCTAAAGGACCGAAGCCTGCTCTATGACACGACACAGGTCCAACGAAGGGTGGAAATTACATCGGGTGTTGCCCAGGGATCTTCCCTTGGTCCGGACCTGTGGAACGTGTCAGACGACGGGCTACTGAAACTGGAGATGGCAGATGAGTCGTACTTGGTCGGCTATGCTGATGATGTTGCGGCTCTGGTCGTTGGACGCACCGTTGAACAGGCGCAACTTAGGCTAGGTATGCTAATGCGCCGAGTGAGGGACTGGATGACTGCTCGCGGGCTCAGTTTAGCACTGGAGAAAACCGAAGTGGTCATCTTGACAAAAAAGAGAATCCCTAGAGTAAGGATGATCGGTATTGGCAACTTACGAATCGAATCGAAGCCAGCGGTGAAGTACCTGGGGCTACTGATCAACTTGAAGGAGAGTTTCTCTGAGCAAATCAGGACAACGGCTGAGAAGGCTTCTTCGGGAATATTGGCTCTGAGTCGACATATGGCCAACGTAGGGGGACGCCTCTTGCTGAGTGCTGTAGGGTCAGTGCTGCTGTATGGAGCAGAAGTATGGGGCGACGCTCTCAGTAAGGAGGTTTACCGAAAACGATACAGAGAAGAGGAGCACTGAGGATTGCATCTTCTGATTCGGCGGTGAAAGTTATTGCAGGCGTGATACCTGTCGCCCTCCTTGCTAGAGAGCGCTGCGCTATTTACCTGCGCCGAAACGAGGATGCGAGGGAGATGGTTGTCCGCGAGGAGAGACAGTGCTCGCTCAACGATTGGCAGCAGTCTTGGGTCAATTGCACGAAGGGAAGGTGGACTGCGCGCCTCATGCCGGATGTGAGACCGTGGCTAAATCAAAGGCATGGTGAGACTGACTTCTATCTGACACAGCTTTTGAGCAGGCATGGGTGTTTTCAGTCTTACCTGCACAAGATCGGTAAGTCACGGTCCCCCGATTGTCAGTTTTGCCCAGGAGAGGAGGACAATGCCAGCCACACATTTGTTGCGTGGTCAAAATGGGTCAGGCTGCAAAGGGATTTCTACAGGGAGACGGAAGAGCTCACCCCGGATAATATAGTTGCGGTGATGCTCGAATCGGTTGACAAATGGAACCAGGTGGCACATTATGCTCGGGCAGTCCTAAAAGATAAAAATGACTCATAGCAGTCAGGGGCGCTGGGGCTGGGGGATCACTCTTCTAGCACTTCCTCTTCCCCTCTCCCCTCCCGCTAGGAAGGGGACTCCCCAGCTTGAAGGCGCCCTACGGCGTAACAAAACGAGACCTGGCCCGAAGTAGTGTGTCAAACGGCTCCAGGCTGGGTTCTCAAGTTGACAGGGGAGGTGTTTAGTGGGTAGTCTAGTCGCACATGGGAGACCCACTCTCTGTGCATAAATAGCATTTACCACCCAACCACAAAAAAAATCTTTATTATTAACACAATAAATTGTATCTAATTTTTTTTTTATTTGAAAATCGTTCCTGCTTATCTTACATTGTACATATACGTAAGTGTATGTATTGTGAGTATGAATTTCCTTATCGTTGATCGCATTCAATTACTTGCTTGTAAATAAATACTTGCAAGTAGTTTTTCTTCTTAATTATATCATTTCCTTAAAATTATGACTAATTTACATGTGCAAATCAACGTGGACCCTATGCCTCATAGAACTTTGCCGGTATATTGTAATTATTTGATATTAACTTTATTGTAGTTGTTTTAGTATTTTCTTCAAAGTTGTATTCGCTTTATTATCAGAAGACTTTGTACTTTAGAATAATGGAGATGAGAAGTTAGAAAATTGAAAGTTCACACAGGGCAAGGGCAAGCTTTTCTCTAGTTTCTTAATTTTAATAAATTTTTTTTTTTTATGTTTTGGAAGGACTTTTGTTTTCTTCGGATATTTTAAGACCTTGGACTGAAATCCAACTATAGATGATGCAGATTAGGGGACAAGGCATGAACGGTGCCTTACTGAACAACCAATGAAAGTTTTCAATGTTTGTTAGCGTGATAAATTTTGTATGTGCGGTTGTCAATCAGGTATAAGATATCCTATTCTTCATTGACGATTCAGTATTTTTTTTTTGTTCATTGATCTTAACGTAGTTGCCTGATCATCGGAAAATCCTTTCAGTGTCTATGATCCCACTCAACGATAACGAGTCTACACACTTCCTTACAATTGGTGAAATATAGTTCAAGCAAGGATTATTTTCGGTTACGAACTTTAAGAATACACCGAATGCGTTGTGCTCGGCAAATTACTCTCTTCAACTTCAAGATGTGCAAGTCTACGTTCTATATTTATAGATTCATCTTCTTCTTCTTTGTAGCACTACAGCCCCTCTTGGGCCTTCGCTTAGAGATAGTTCGAGTATCTCATTTTCATGACTGTATTGATTTTTTCGGAAGTTGGTTTGGTCAGTATCATGCTCCCGTGTGCCTGCTCAGCTATGATATGATCTGATTAAATCAGTACATATCAGCACTGAGTGAACACTCGTAGTCTGTCTGAAAAATCCCCTGAACTAAATCACGTTGCTCCCAACGAGACTTGAACCTGGGACATTCGGCTTATGCGTTCATGCTCTAATCACTAGGCCACACAGACTATTCATCTACATCTCTTATAACATCCGGTAGTTTCGGCAAACGTAACCCTAGAATTTGAATCAGTACACTTATGCTTGACAAATTGCTCAATTTATTTTTGAAATTTTCACTGGTGAAAGGACAAAAACATCTCCAAACGATTTAAAAAAAAACATGGGATGCACTCCGTTTAAATTTTGCAGATTTTTTTCTCTAAAACTTCTGTCCAATTCTTTGTATGAATTACAAAGGAATAAAATGGACGGCCGATTGCTTTCGCTGAAACCTTGATGGAAATAACTATGTTGTAATCGTTTTGGACATATGGTTCCATAAGTCGTTTGCTTAATTCCACAAATAGTTTTAGATTGACTGGTAGATAGCAAGCATATATTGCGAATGGGTGAACTTCTTGTCGATCAGTTCCCAAGAACTCTAAAACGTAGTCTTCATTGATGTGAACTCGCCAGACTACTCTCGCAGTTCCTCAAAGCTGTCATCTCCATAAGTGTCTTCAGGTACAACACTTACTTCGAAATCAAAGGCTTGCACCTTGAATTCTTCTTCCACATCAAGATATTCCCCTGTATCGGGCACAACTTTTGTTACCATTTCCGAATCATCAAATTCCAATTTTGGTTCATGATCTACTGGATCCGATAAACTCGTCAAACAATCATCCGACAATTCCACTAAAGGATTAATGGGCGGTTAGGATCATCATAAGGTATATTCCTCAATACTGGAATTTAATAACCTCACTCAATCAATCGTGTATGTTCTTTCTCACATTTAATTCTTCTCGAATAAATCCGCACACATCCATGAACCACATCCTATTGTGTGAGGGTAGTTTGCCATGACGGACATTTAAATAGTAAAAGTATAATACATACCTTTCTTAAGGGAAAAATTGCTGAATGCACTTCCAATTTCCTATTTCGACGCAGATGACCACAAATTTCTAACGTAGACTTCGCCTTGAAGATCCCATTCACGATAGCGAGACAGTTTCAGGTTATGTATTTTCAAAAAATTAACACATTAACATAAATTAACACTTTTAATCACTGTTTGTACACTTTAAACTCGTGCGTAGCAACCTAGAAAATACAGCGTGCACTCTTCAAAAATTTTCCTGGACGATCTCGCCCGCTAACCTCACCTCACCATATGCTGAGTCAGACTGCCACTTTGACGTTCCCGACAAAACTGACTTGAGATGAGAAGTCGTCAAAACTGACGTGAGATGGGAGGCCATATGGTCGCAATGTGCATATGTATTGGTCGCCAGTGGCGTGGGGCCGACTCATTACAAATTTTATGACTTGCTTTGAAAAGATTTCATTGAGACCTTTCCAACGACACCCTACTCGACTACCAATGGTGAAAATTTATGTTTGGAGGGTCCCCTTCCTATATGGAGACACCCCCTTAAACGCCTTTGAAAAAATTGTTCACCCCAAAGCTTTCAAGAAATCGCCACTTTTAGCCTCTCCACAAATTTTTATGGCTGTAGCTTCTATAGTTTCGGAGAAAAAGTGCTGCGACATACAGACGGACGGACGGACGGACAGACGAACACAGGTCGTGACTGCAGTAGAGTTTTGTATTGTAGTACAAAACCCTCAAAATACTTTCAAAATATTCCTAACCTAAACGAGACAGTGCTCGCTCAACGATTGGCAGCAGTCTTGGGGCAATTGCACGAAGGGAAGGTGGACTGCGCGCCTCATGCCGGATGTGAGACCGTGGCTAAATCGAAGGCATGGTGAGACTGACTTCTATCTGACCCAGCTTTTGAGCGGGCATGGGTGTTTTCAGTCTGACCTGCATAAGATCGGTAAGTCACGGTCCCCCGATTGTCAGTTTTGCCCAGGAGAGGAGGACAATGCCAGCCACACATTTGTTGCGTTGTCAAAATAGGTCAGGCTGCAAAGGGATTTCTACAGGGAGACGGGAGAGCTCACCCCGGATAATATAGTTGCGGTGATGCTCGAATCGATTGACAAATGGAACCAAGTGGCACATTATGCTCGGGCAGTCCTAAAAGATAAAAGGGACTCGCAGCAGCCGGAGGTGCTGGGGCTGGGGGATCGCTCTTCTGGCATTTCCTCTTCCCCTCTCCCCTCCCGCTAGGAAAGGGACTCCCCAGCTTGAAGGCGCCCCACGACGTAACAAAACGAGACCTGGCCCGAAGTAATGTGTCAAACGGTTCCAGACTAGGTTCTCAGATTGACAGGGGAGGTGTTTAGTGGGTAGTCCAAGGGTATCCTCCATGGGAGTTCCACACTGCCAGACTCGGCGGGCGTAAATGCCTTCACCTCCCTACCAAAAACAAAAAAAAACCTAAACGTTCAACCTTATCTCTAACCCTAATATAATAAACATATCATATACCGATCCTAAATATTGAAATCTACTCTTAAATTCTTAACACAAACAAACAACACTATATGTGGCAATAATGAGCTGAAACTCAAAACTATACAGCGGAAAACACAAAACAAAAAATAAACACAAATAATTAAGACGTTGTCATTCAGCCACCAATACCTAGATTGCTCTGTCGCAGCTCAACCAGTCCCAACGAATCTAGCAAAGACTTCTCCATTGGAATTGTTGGTCTCGTGAACTCAAATTCGGAGGATATGTTATATTCTTATCGGTGGCCCGTCTTTATATGTGATGTATGATTGGGCTACCGTTAGGATCAAAAACATATCGATTCATGTCCCAATACACGGATGCTTCTGGAGGAACGAAGCCAGTAGCGAGGCAAGTCGCTATATACCCGTCTGTAGGGTGGAACGGCTGTGAAATCCAAGGGTTTTCACTCACAGTCACAGATCTTGCGATATGATTCCGAAGAAGTTTTAATAACAAAATATCGACTCTCGTCACTTCAGCAGTTTGATAAATTCTTCTATTCGATATATAATGTTTCCAATCCGTCTCAGGCTTTCTGTACAAACCAGTACATGCACGAAGACATTTCCTTTCGAAAACTCTTAATTTTTCCATAGTACTAGCAGTCTGGTTGTACCAGGTCTGACATCCATATGTCAAAACTGGTCTAATCAGGGTCTTGTTACAAATAATTTTGACCTTTTGATCAATGTATTTGGAATGAAAGAGCTTTCGTAGGGCCATGACTACTTTAAGTGCCTTACTGAGCATGATTTTCACATGTTCAGTATAGTACAGATACTGATCGAGATAAACACCGAGGTATCGAACACAGGATTTATGTGGAACCCGTTCTAGACTACTCTCACCAGCCATGATGTGGAAATCTTTCCAATTAAGTTTCAGGTCTTGACTGACCCCCTGCAGCGTTGTCCGAAACAAGATTGTTTCACACTTCTGCGCATTGATTTTCATTTGCCAATTGTCAGTGTACAGCTGTACATCATTGAAAATTTTTAGGAGATTGCTCTGAACTATTGTAGCTTTTCGGTCTGCCACATAGATGATCAGATCATCAGCAAACGCTACCAATGATCGCGTTGGCGAGACGTTAAAATTAAAGCCGTTCAATAGCTTGCGAATGAAGATTGAGCAGAGCAGAGGCGCAGTAACTATTCCCTGCTGTAGACCATTCAAGACCTTGAACTCGCGCATTGTTGTCAGATTTGCATCAGTTACAACAAACGATTTCCCGTATAACATATTACACATCATGGCGACAAGGTGTCTGGGGAACTTGTCCTGAAGGAGTTTGAAAATTAGTCGTATCGAAGGCTTTCTCCATACCAATGAGACATGCTCCAACGCATTGTCTATTATTTAGTTCCCAAGAGATGTCTGAGGTTACTTTCGTTATTGCATGTGTGGTCGAATGCCTGGCACGAAACCCAAATTGGCAATTCGGCATCAACTCATATTCCTCAATGTTTGCGTTTAATGCTTTGTTGAGTATCACTTCAAACACCTTGCTGGTGTTAGGCAGCAAGTTGGTTGGGTAATAGCTTTTAAGGATTCGGAGCTTCTTTTTCTTTCTTCAAGATCGGAAATACCTTAGCCTTTTTCCACTCATTTGGGAAATATGAATTGCTCAACATGTTGTTGAACAATATGCAATAATTCCTAATAGCAACCTCCGGCAAATGTCGGAGAACTACATTTGGAGTACCATCACTACCACATGATTTCTTGGTATTTATCCTGCGAAATATGAAACACAAGTCTTCATAGCTGACAAAATAATCAATAAGATTCTAGCTCGGTATGAGGTCAGATGTTAATGTTTCATTGAAATGAAGAATTGATTGGCCGTTCAGGTTTGATTTGAAGTCGGAAACTTTTGCTTCAACGACTTCTGAAAATGTTTCATTCCCTCTCTCAAGGTTTGGTAGATGAACCAATTCAAAATGTGTTCCAATCAGGGCAAATTTATTCAACTCTTCACAAATAATCCTGTTTCCATTTCTATCCGGAGACGTAGAATCAATTTCGATACCAGTCCTATCGAGAAGATTCATCTTAACACTAGTGACTTCAAGATTCGATATCTGCGCTCGAGACTTCTTACGGAATATGTTAATCACTTTCGCGAAAACGCCATCCGGGTCCTGGGGGCTCATACCCCCCAGTTTTCCAGCCCATTAATTGCTGACCTTACTCTTGAAGTATGAAGGTATTTAGTTTCGGACATTATTCAGGTGTCATTTCAACAAAGCCATCGAGGGATAGTAGTAGTCCAGAAATCGCCGATAAATATTGTTGACGCGTGTGAGCAGAAGGTTTTTCAATCTTTTCAACATTGAAGTGGTTGGTATCTCATATCCTTCCATATTGTTTCGATGTTTAATCTTGGGAACTACTTTCTCAATCTTTTTCAACGTCAGCTTCTCTAACTTCGACAAATAGACATCTATTTCATCGTTAGTTAGATTCCTGTCATTTGGAACGGTTGAGCAAGAGTTGCCATCATCAGAAGGGGGACATTGTTTCTGGTACTCCCGAGCAAAATTATTTTGAAACTTTCCCCAGTCTGTTTTTTTGAAATTCAACCGATGATTTTCATGTTGAACTGGAATGAGGAAGAAATCATCTCTTTGATGATTAATTTCCACTACGATTGCGTTATGGTCACTATCGTAACGAAGCACCTGCAGTTTTCGTTGAGGACTATTAAAGCTAAATTCATGTCTTGCGTCAGCAATGCAGAGGCCCAAATATGAATTTGCCCTAGGGAATGTTGGGAACTTCGGCCGATATAGATTGCACCTGTATTCAATTTGGTTCTCCGTTTTCCACGATTTCCGGAGTACGCCTCTGGGACTATTGGTGGCGTTCAGCCATGATGTATGCATGGCGTTCAGGTCACCGGCAAGAATATAATAACTATAAAGCCTGTTCAATTCGAGTATTTTAAACAAGGCATTGGGCTCCTCTCTGAACTTGAGAACATTTCGACCAGGTGCATAGGCAGAGATAACGAAGAGGTTATCCCCACCTGGCAGTGAAATCTTGATAACGGACACTTTGAGATCTAAGGCTTTTGAATTCGACCTCATCCATATTTTGGAAACAATAAGGCTTCCTAACCAATATCCTTCCTTTACAGGCTTTTCCGTGGTTTGCTCGATACTCGCCTTGTCAACCAGGTTCCAGTGAGGCGCGTTATACGTTCAACAAGATCGTCAAATATCTTTAATGTTTCATTTGCACGCAGTTTGGTGTATTTTCACTCACCCATGCTCAGATTACATCGTAACCATGATGACCTTCAGCTTGGGCCCTTCCCCCTCTCGTATTTAGTTTATAAAAGATTTGTCAACTATCTTTTTCTCAACTCTTAGTAAATTTTCTTATATATTTTCTCCGAGTTTTTGCATTTTTTATTACTTTTATCTTGCTTTTTGCATGCTGTGCTATTATTCAATTATTTTTGCTGTACTATTATTTTATCTATTTTGTAATTGGATTTTTTTCTGTTAAAAAGAAATAAATAAATAAATAAGTAATTAAATAAATATACCGGTGACACCTCCCCCATCACCGTTTGCCCTATCGTTTCTAAATAATTCAAACTCCTTAAATGTCATGGAGTGCCATGAATTGAGGTGGGTTTCAGTAAGAAGCGTGATATCAGGCTTTTGCTTGACAAAGAATTCCAGGAGAAAGTCACGTCGATGTAGACTCACAATGGAGTTGACGTTGATCGAGATGAGACAAATCCTATCCGTGGGAATGTGACTGGATGACAACTTATTTTGAGGCATTTGAAAGCGCTAAATGCTGAAAAACAAAGTTAATTTTAAAATCCTGTTTATCGATTCTCTCCGATAAATTTTAAGAAGCAGCTCATTATTGCCACTTACATTGTTTATTTTATTTACATTGTCAAGTTGGTAGGTATCACACTGTTGTGTATTTGAATTTGTTTCAGAGGCTGCAGAGGTAAATGCTTTGCTTGATCCATTTTTGTAATGGGGATAAAAGTGAGGTAGCTTAAGTATGATTAAGGGAGTTAGCATCAACGACCTGAACAGAGTTGACTAGGTAAAGTCGGCTTTCAATTCTTTGGAGGCATGGTTGAGGTTTCGCTCTAACTATTACAATATAGCCTGATCCAACAACGTATGAATCCTTATTTTATATAGATTATTTGTGTGGCTCTTTGACAAAGGTCAGTGCGCTCCTTTTCATAAAAGAATTTTCTTACTTTAGATTCCTTCGAGTGTCATTTGTTTGAATTAAATAGAGCTCCTAGTCAAAATTAATATCGCAATATGATCATCCTACTGTTTTTGGTGAATGAAACATTAACATGCCGACAATATATCTCGAGCGTTTTGTCGTTTCAAAAAATGTTCGTGATTTCTCCATTTTCCATAAGTACGAGTAGTGTGACTTTTCTGTCAGTAATATAATTCACGACAGGTTTAATTCGTATAAAATCTATACTACAATCAAAATTTTAATTTGCCTCCTACGAAATTTTAGGAATACACCCACTTTTTGAAAAGCGTGTATGAAATCAGGAAGTAGAATGAGCCATGTTAAGTTGTTCTCCACATCAGCTTTGAGGTATTTCGTAACTCAGTTTTTGTAGAGGCCGCGAAAAATCTTGCATAGAACCATAATTTAACATAAGAAGTGAATGCTAACACCGATATCTCTACGATGGTACATTTATGATTGATAAATGCTATGTCCATAAATTGCGTATGGTTCATAGTAAAATCTGAAACTACTAGGTGAAACTCCGTTAGTAAGATGATGCACAAAATACCATCATCATTATCTATGGCGGGCCTTGGCCTCCAGAATTAATCTTCTCCAATCATCATGGTTCTGCGACCTCGGTCGCCATTTGATCACTCCCAGAAAGGATCTGCTGTCAGCTTCTATCGTGTCTTCCCATCGAGTCCTCGGTCATTCCACTGGATGTCTACTTTACGCTTAACCGTTTAGTATTTTTTGGTTAACCGATTTTCTTTCATTCTTTATACGTCCGTACAACATACCCATTTACCAATAATCAACATCCAGCCAGGACTCCTGTGAAATGTAAGATGGTTGGTATCATCCCATGTAGTTATAAGTGGGTTAACATTTAACTTTCTAGAGAATTCACCAGTCTAATGAGCTGATGGAAACCGCCCCAAATAGGCAAATTTGCACGTCAGTACTATACTGATTGAAAAAATGAGCAATGACATCAGAACATGATCTAGCAAAGAATAACTTCTGCAATCAAAGCCTAGTTCTTCCGAATCCCGGTTCTAAGACCCTGAAAGGTAGATAGGAAAGATAAGTTCCGCGTATACATTTTCTTTTTCTTAAATACTCTTTAGAATCTGTACAATGTTAATTTACTGTCTTGGTAAAATTTCGCCTTTCTTACGTTATTATGAGGTTAGTTTATCTATCCTTGGCATTCCATTCTAAGAACACAGGCGTACCTCTACCAACTTCATTATGGCTTCCTTTATGCTCAGTTTGTAAGCCAAATTCAAATATATAGACGAGAGGCCTGCATCCTAATAAACAATTCAGAAAAACTCTTTAATGTATTCAAAAGTAAAATATTGGGAAGAATCTTGGCTCAGTGAAGAACGCAATAGAGTAGAGACCACCACATTTACGAGTTGAATATACAGGGTGGGCAACATAGTAGTTTCTTTTTAAATCACATGTCATTTTGACACTGACAGCTGTTTCCCACTCAAAATTATATTAGTGAGTCAGTATGAACCTTCCGCGGAGTGAAATGAGTCGATTTACGCTTGAACAACGTTGAGAAATATTGAAATCGAACTGGATGCCGATTTTTCTCAAAAAATCATCTTTTCTGCAGAGGCACATTTTGATCTCAGCGGCTATGTGAACAAACAGAACTGTCACATCTGGGGCTCGGAAAACTCACACGTAACTATCGAGAAGACAATGCATCCTCAGCGAGTGACAGTGTGGTGTTAATTCTGGAGTGGTGGCATCATTGGCCCGTTTTTCTTTGGAAAAAAGGCCAGAAATGCTGTTTCGATCAACGGGGAGCGCTACAGAGGCATGATAACCGACTTTTTGTGGCCGGGGATAGAGGATTTGGACTTGACTGACTTCAAGTTTCAACAAGATGGCATGCCATGCGATACAGCTCATCAAACAATCTATCTTTTACAAAATCGTGTAATCAGCCGCCTTGAAGCTGCGATTTGAAACCATTGGACTTCTTTTTATGAGATACTATGAAAGACCAATATTATGCGGAAAACGCACAAATGATTCAAGCAGAGAAATTGAATATTCAACAAACCGATGCTCAGATAGGGCCCGAAACCATCAATAATGTCTTGGAAAATTGCGCAGAGAGTATGGCCTACTGTCATGCCAGCCACAACTAACGGAAAGGTTTGTTCTTGCGAATAAAGCCAAATTATAAGAAAATAAATATGAGTTTTGCTCATTTCATTGCATTTTTAAAAAGAAACTTGTATTTGGTCCAGCCTATGCATATATATATATATATATATATATATATATATATATATATATATATATATATATATATATATATATATATATACCTGTATTTATAAGGGCTACAAAATACAATATTTTTATATGATTACACAATAAACTAATCATAATTTTGACGTCAAAAACGCATAACCACTAATTTCAATAAATTAACAATATCTGTAAATCAAAACGAAGCAGAAAAACATAAATTTACGACTCTCAGAAGATATTGATATCAAAACCATCACATTCAGTGAAACTTTTTATTATTTTGAAATTTCTAAAATCGATTTATTAATGCTATCAAATTATGAATCAATGATAATGATCGAAATTAGGTTTTTGCGTGGGATATGGTTAATCAAGAAATTCGCTGTTAACACGGTCAGCGAATCCCAGATAAAATGGTTAATTTTGGCAAGATGATTTCAAGTATGATTCGATTACACCGATTATTGTAAGATACATGATTTTTACATGCTTTTTACCAGCACAATTCATTTATTCGTTTATATTTATTACTAAAGAATCCACCAATTCAAACACACTAACTAGCCGTTGAAGGTCAATAGAAAATGATCAATCTTCGTTGTGGTCTGATGCAAAGTCGAAGACTATGTTTGAATTGGATAATAGGTTCAGTGATGAGCAGAACATTCGGGAAAATTATATGTACTTAGCAGGAATACATGTTCAATAGATTTGACGTGTTTTTCCCATGATTTGCACATTATATTAACAACTGTTGCAGGAGACACCCTTATTTAAATATATCTAAGAAACAATGGTCTTGTTAATGCATGTTGTCTATGCATGTCAGCCTTGTCCCAATTGTCATTATGATTGAAGATGTACAGAAATATTGTCGAATTGAAGAAGGTTCTTGTCTTTCACATCATTAGTTTGAGTTACAAAGGTATCGTAATTTTGTTGACCTTTACCTTGTTATTTATTGTACTGTGGCTTTTATTTGCAGTGTTGAAAATAATTCAAAAATTAATTTTTATTCCTCGGTTGATTTTGTTAGAGCTAAAGATTGCTTATAACATATAGTATGCAAAATACAGACGTCTAAATTTTAGAAAAAAAATGGTAGAAAATATGTTTTGTTTAAGGAAAAGAATGATCAAAATGGTATTTTTAGAAAGGAACCCATCGAGTTTTATTACGCCACCCAAATAAATCAATGAACTTTGATTATTTTTGTAATGAATGTTGAGCAGTAAAGGTATAGGGGCAAGTTTAAACATCCAAATGCGCTTGTTGTCAAATGAACTAAATTTCTGTACTCTTGGCAAAACCAAAGTCAAAGTCAAAAGCGCTTTATTTAATACTAATCGTTATAAATTTTAAAAGAATATAAAGCAAAATCCAAACAATAATAATAAAAAACTTAATGGCCCAAATGGCTCTCTAAATTTGTACGTTATCATTAAGCACATTAAAAAAAAAAACTATAGCAAATTCAAATCAATGGAGATTATTACATATTTTTACAATTCAATTGGAAAAAGGAGAAAATCCAACCAACACTATTCTAAAATTATTTGTAATCTTAACACTACAGTAAACTATTATCCTACACCTAATATGTTTTAACTTAATTCTAATAAATGCAATCAAAAACTTTATCTTATACTAAAAAAATCTATAACAATGTTCTTAACCTAAGCGTCAAACCTTATCTCTAACCTAATATAATAAACATAATATAAACCTAACCTATACCTCATTTTTAACAAAAATAAACAACACTAAATGTAGCAATAATGAGCTGAAACTCAAAAACTAAATGACAAAAAACACCAAAACTGAAAATAAACACGAATAATTTAGACATTGTCATTCAGCCACCAATACCTAGATTGTCCCGTCTCAACTCGATCAGCCTCAACGAATCTAGCAAATGAGTATCTCCATGGGAACTGTTGGTCTCGTGAACTCAAATTAGGAGGATATTTTATCTTCTTATCGGTGGCCCGTCGATATATGTGATATATGACTGGGACGCCGTCAGAATCAAAAACATATCGATTCATGTCCAAATACACGAATGCTTCTGGAGGAATGAAGCCAGTAGCGAGGCAAGTCGCTATATACCCGTCTGTAGGGTGGAACGGCTGTGAAATCCAAGGGTTTTCACTCACAGTCACAGATCTTGCGATATGATTCCGCAGAAGTTTCAATATGAAGATATCGACTCTAGTCACTTCAGCATTTTGATAAATTCTTCTGTTCGATATATGGTGTTTCCAATCCGTCTCAGGCTTTCTGTACCAACCAGTACATGCACGAAGACATTTCCTTTCGAAAACTCTTAATTTTTCCATAGTACTAGTGCTCTGGTTGCACCAGATCTGACATCCATATGTCAAAACTGGTCTAACCAGTGTCTTGTAACAGATAATTTTGACCTTTTGATCAATGTATCTGGAATGAAAGAGCTTTCGAAGGGCCATGACTACTTTAAGTGCTTTACTGAGCATGATTTTCACATGTTCAGTATAGTACAAATACTGACCGAGATAAACACCGAGGTATCGAACACAGGATTTATGTGGAACCCGTTCAAGACTACCCTCACCAGCCATGATGTGGAAATCTTTCCAATTAAGTTTCAGGTCTTGACTGACCCCTTGCAGCGTTGTCCGAAACAAGATTGTTTCACACTTTTGCGCATTGATTTTCATTCGCCAATTGTCAGTGTACAGCTGTACATCATTGAACATTTTTTGGAGATTGCTCTGAACTATTGTAGCTTTTCGGTCTGCCGTATAGATGATCAGATCATCAGCAAACGCTACCAATGATCGCGTTGGCGAGACGTTAAAATCAAAGCCGTTCAATTGCTTGCGAATGAAGATTGAGAAGAGCAGAGGCGCAGTAACTGTTCCCAGCTGTAGACCATTCAAGACCTTGAACTCGCACATTGTTGTCAGATTTCCATCAGTTACAACAAAAGATTTCCCGTATAACATATTGCACATCATGGCGACAAGGTGTCTGGGGAACATGTCCTGAAGGAGTTTAAAAACTAGTCCACCTAACCACACCGTATCAAAGGCTTTCTCCATATCAATGAGACATGCTCCAACACATTGTCTATCATTTAGTTTCCAACAGATGTCTGAGGTTACTTTCGTTATTGCATGTGTGGTCGAATGCCTGGCACGAAAACCAAATTGGCAATTCGGCATCAACTCATTTTCCTCAATGTGGGCGTTTAATGCTCTATTGAGTATCACTTCAAACACTTTGCTGATGTTAGGCAGCAAGCTGATTGGGCGATCGCTTTTAGGGCATGAAGATTCTTTTGCTTTCTTCAAGATCGGAAATACCTTAGCCTTTTTCCACTCATTTGGGAAATATGAATTGCTCAACATGTTGTTGAACAATATGCAATAATTCCTAATAGCAACTTCTGGCAAATGTCGGAGAACTACATTTGGAGTACCATCAGTACCACATGATTTCTTGTTATTCATTCTGCGAAATATGAAACACAAGTCTTCATAGCTGACAAAATAATCAATAAGATTCAAGCTCGGTATGAGGTCAGATGTTAATGTTTCATTGAAATGAATAATTGATTGGCCGTTCAGGCTTGATTTGAAGTCGGAAACTTTTGCTTCAACGACCTCTGAAAAAATTTCGTTCCCTCTCTCAGGGTTTGGTAGATGAACCAATTCAAAATGTGTTCCAATCAGGGCAAGTTTATCCAATCCTTCACAAATAATCCTGTTTCCATTTCTATCCGGAGTCGTACTATCAATTTCGATACCAGCCCTATCGAGAAGATTTATCTCATCACTAGTGACTTCAAGATTCGATACCTTCACTCGAGACTTTTTGCGGAATATGCTATTCACTTTGGCAAACACGCCGTCTGGGTCCTGTGGGCTAATACCCTTCAATTTTTCCACCCATTGATTGCTAACCTCACTCCTGAAGTATGACCGGATTAAGTTCCGGACATTCCTCAGATGTAATTTCAACAAAGCCAACGAGGGATGGTTGTTATCCAAAAATCGTCGATAAATTTTGTTGACGCGTGTGAGAAGAAGGCTTTTCAATCTTTTCAACCTTGCGATGGTTGGTGTTTCATATCCTTCCATATTGTTTCGATGTTTAATCTTGGGAACTACTTTCTCCATCGTTTCCAGCGTCAGCTTCTCTAACTTCGACAAATAGACATCTATTTCATCGTTAGTTAGATTCCTGTCATTGGGAACCATTGAGCAAGAGTTGCCACCATCAGAAGGGGGACATTGCTTCTGGTACTCGCGATTAAACTTCTTTTGAAATTTTCCCCAGTCTGTTTTTTTGAAATTCAACCGATGATTTTCATGTTGAACTGGAATGAGGAAGAAATCATCCCTATGATGATTGATTTCCATTACGATTGCGTTATGGTCGCTATCGTAAGGAAGCACCTGCAGTTTCCGTTGAGGACTATTAAAGCTGAATTCAAGTCTTGCGTCAGCAATGCAAAGGTCCAAATATGAATTTTTCCTAGGGTATGTTGGAAACTCCGACCCATATAGATTGCACCTGTATTCAATTTGGTTCTCTGTTATCCACGATTTCAGGAATACACCTCTTGGATTATTGGTGGCGTTCAGCCATGATGTATGCTTGGCGTTCAGGTCACCAGCAAGAATATAAAAGTTATGCAGCCTGTTCAATTCGAGTATTTCGAACAAGGAATTGAGCTCCTCCTTGAGCTTGAGAACAGCTCCACCAGTTGCATAGGCAGATATAACGAAGAGGTTATCCCCACCTGGCAGAGAGATTTTGATAACGGACACTTCAAGAGATTCAAAGCTTTTGAATTCGACTTTTTCAATATTTTGGAAACGGTAGGGTCTCCGAACCAATTTTCGAATCTTGTTTATCGATTTGCTCCGATAAGGAATTTAATTGCTGATAAATTTTAAGGAGCAGCTCATTATTGCCACTTACATTATTTATTTCATTTACATTGTCTGCTGGTCCTCTCGCAGCAAGTGCAAATGACACCCCAGGCTTGACGAAGTTGGTAGGTATCACACTGCGGTGTGCTTGACTTTGTCTCGGAGTGACTTTAACCTTTGCATCTTGATACCGGGGGCATCCTCGATATGATGCTGGATGACCAAAGGCAGCGCAGTTCATACAATATAGTTTTTCTTTTGGCTCCGCCTGAGCCAATTTGCACTCGCCGGGAGCATGAATGTCTTTGCATTTGACACACCTATATTTCATGGCGCAATTGGCAGCCGAATGCCCGAATCTTTGACACCTGTAGTACTGGTTGACCTCACTTTTCTGGAGGCGTTCCCACCTCACCACGCGGAAGTTTAAGTACCGTATTTTTTGCAGGGCACTCGAACTACTTTTGCTGGAAATCTGGACTAAGTAGTGAGGCAAGTTTTTGCGCTCCACAATCGATCTCCTTGTTGCAAAGTTTTTAACTGTAATAAATTGTATTTCTGGTGCAGCTTCTTGGAGCACCTGAGGGAGATCGACTGTGTCCTCACCACAGTCCAGACCCTTCAATAAAAATGTTTGGTTCTTTTCGCTTTTCGGGGTGTACGTGAAATGCGGAACATCTCCAGAATTTAAGGCACTTTTTGTTGCCTGGAAATCAACCAGCGACTTAGTCCGTATTGTCACTTTATCGGCATTGACTCTTTTTATCTGAAAATCTTTTAGCTTATTTTCAGCTGCCAAACGCCGAACCATATCTTTGCCCGTTTGCCCAAATACATCGATTGGTGGGACTTTTTCTTTTTAGGGTTTTGTACTAAAATACAAAACCCTATTGCAATCACGACCTGTGTCCGTCTGTCCGTCCGTCCGTCCGTCCGTCCGTCCGTCTGTATGCCACAGCACTTTTTCTCCGAAACTATAGAGGCTACAGCTATGAAACTTTGTGAAAAGGTCAGAAGTGGTGACCTCTTGAAAGTTCAAGGGTGGAAAAATTTTTCAAAGGGGTTTAAGAGGGGTCTCCCCGTATAGAGAGGTGACCCCTCAAAAAAAAATTTTCACCATTGGTAGTCGAGTAGGGTGTCATTAGAAAGGTCTCAATGAGATCTTTTCATAACAAGTCTTAAAATTGCCTTCTGAATACCGAGGGGGGCAGGGGAAGGGGAAATGTACGAACTTTTCGCGTACCCCCCCTCGCGATTGGAAACCTTCCATCCGAAAAATCTGAAAAAAATCATGAATGTAGGCCTTTATGAGTACAACAACAACAAATACATGAGAAGTCGAAATTCACTCAACTTTGTTAGTAATAGTATGATTTATCGATTTTATGTTTTCTTGAATAAAATCCAAACGGTAGCCTTAAATTCAATAAAATTTAGCAAACAGATGACTTTCTATAAGATTGATCTTTTTTGAAAGTTTCATAAAGATTGAATAGTATTTAATGAAGTTATAGCGATTTGAATTTTCCTGTATTACTATGGAATAATATGCCCTGTATTACTATGGAAACATATGGCTGTGGAGCCATATGCGCTTTTTATCGATTTAGACACTACAGCTTTGCTAGAATTTGCATGAAAATTTCAGGAATGATAGGTATCATGAAAATGAGTACATACAATTGAAACAAGTCAAAGAGGCAGGAGAGAGCTCCTAGCAAAAGGGCTTTGTAACCATTCTAGGATTCGAAAAAATAGGCCATGAATCGATGATTACAGTACAGAGGAGTGGGCCCTGAAAAAAATTTCATGAAAGGTAGCCGATATGAATATCAACTGAAAGTTCCCTATTAGAGCTTTTCAAAACACTTCTTAAACTGAGAGTTTTCGCTTCAGTGGGGGCACAGGGGGGGTGTAAATACATGAAAAATGTGTTTCTAAAAAATCTGTAAAAATTATCAAGGGAGATATCTATGGGTATAAGTAAAACAAATACCTCAGAAGTCACAATTCTTTCAACTTTGTTAATAATAATATGATCCTCGAATTTCACATTTTCTCCAATAAAATCGTCTTTGACATGTTTCTTAATTTTATTCGTTGCTGGTTACTGCATTTTATAAGTTGAGTACAATACCCTTCTGACATGAGCATAGGTCTGTCTACCCAACTTGTTTTTCATTAATCTTAACGGACGGACCAGCAGACAAACCTTTTGGTTTTTTCTCCCGGTTTTTAATTTTAAGATATTCAATGAAATCATTATCTAATTTTGACGTTTCACCTGTATCCTCTTCAATGTTCATTGTTTCTTCAAGACCAGCTAGCGCTGCATAGTAATTTCTGCTGTCGTATGCGCCTCCTGCGCTGAGGACATCCTCTTGATTAGCTTCTTCCTGTGGCTTTTTAATTTTCTTGTCTTCGGTATTTGGGTTTGCTTGTCGGCCTTTCTTGGTTTCTTTATCCTTATTGAACGTTAACGTTCCAACAAGTGCTTCTAACGATTTAACTCGAAGCTTGAGTTCTTCATTTTCTTTTTCGATTTTTTTCAGCTTTCTCTTTTTCTTGGATAAGCTGTTCGATTTCGATTGGCAATGGGCATGATCTTTCTGATTGATGGCTGAAGCCATCGGGCTCCTCCATCTCGTTGCTTTTGCAGCGAGACTAGAGGGAATTTTCTCAGACCGGGACTTCCCTTGAACGTATTTCCACTTTTGATATTTCTTCAGGAAATGAATTTCATGTATTCGATAAATGCTCGAATAATTCGACGGTGATGGTTTTCCCAATAAAATCAAAATTTGCTTTTGACTGGCTCGTAAAAAAATATTGCAATTGTTTGAAACTCTCCGTAAGCCCATATGATCGGTTAAAATGCGATTCATAGATGTGTTGGAGATATTCAACTCCGATTCCATGAATTTCAACGATGACTTTGACTCATTTTTGATAAATTCACGCACAATTTCGATGGAGTTTTCGATGATCACTGATTTTGGGCGGCCCGTATGTTCATCGTCATTTATGTCCTCATGACCATCTCTGAATCGTGTAAACCACTTATTAACTTTAGCACGAGACAGATAATCATCGCCTTAAACTTTTTTCATCAATTCAAATGTTTCAGTAAACGCTTTACCGATTTTAAAACAAAATTTGATAGTTTTTTATTCGAAACTCATTTTTGTGCCGATGACACAAACATACTGTCACTTTAGACGCAATAACTTCGCTTCCACTGAAACGAATGCCACCAAATTTTCACTGGAAGTCAGGGAGGGATGTAACTTTCCAACGCACTATCTCATTTACAGATGGTACTACCAAAAATCGACGAGCTCAATACTAATTAAATAGATTTTTATATTAGCGTTCATATGCTTTCTACAAAAGAATTATCTAACGTTTGTTTAAATTATACTTAACATGCATTTAAATAGAATTAATCACATGACTAAAATGAAGTGACATCAGAAACTAAAATTACCCAGAAGTTGACTACAATATGATTGACCTATTTTCGCGCTCTTTTCTCTGCTAGCTCCATGGCCTTTTTTATTCGTTCATCATTCTTCGCATACTCGTATGCATTATCTATTGCTTCTTTCCACCATTTTTTTCTAGCTCTGATTGCTGCCGATCTGTTAAACAGAAGTGAAAATTATTCGTTTTGAATTAGGTTTTTACAATTTTGAAATACAATTTCAAAATCAAAAAACATATTGAAAGCTTCAATTGAGTAAATTCATATTTAACTCCAACTTTAAATGGAATATTGCTATTAATTACCAAATAGTCATCTAATAAAATTATTAGTTAAATTTGGCTTTATTTCCAAATAACTAACTTACTTGTCACTTACACTAGCTTCACTTGCTGTACTTTGATTGTCAACATTTTTGGCCTTAACAGGATTAATGGGTCCTAATTTGTTTTTCTTAAAGCCTGCAAATTGCGTTGGTTCACAAGATTTTTCCGTATCGAATAATTTCAATGTTTTTTCAGCAGTTTTCAATGATTCATCCAGGATTCCTTTTGTGAATGACATAAAAGTGGCTGCAACACTACCATCCAACTCTCGCGGATAATACGTATTCATGTAGGCCAACATGAAAAACGGAAGTTTCTGTCTTGGATTCATTTTATTCCACAATCTTCGTCCTTCTTTGATCACTTCATCGCCAATTTCTTTCGACTTCCCATTCTTCTTATTACGTTTGGCTTTCTCCACATGTAACAAAAGGAAGTTGTGATAAGCATTTGATGCAATTGGTGTTGATTTCTTCGGGTCATCAATCAAAGCTGCTGATAAATAGTAGCTCAGCCTTTCAGAATCGAGTTTTTGAAACTTTTTTATTCCTTTTTCAATGATTTCTTTTCGGGGCAAATCACTTTTATTGAAATTGCTTCTTGCTATTGTACGTGCTAAAAATATATCGCAGGCATGTTGCATTATTTCACTTGCATCCTTTAAGTATTTGTGAGCGATATTGGTTCGACGAATTTTGAATCCAGTCTTGACAAGTGTCTTCATTGTCTTTCGTTTTCGCATTCTTGACGCTTCCGCACGAAGGATTTCTTCAACTCGACGATTCAATGGTCGTTTTGCATCCAAGCAATTATAGTCATCGAGTTGGTCAACGTTCATTTTAACTGTCTTCATTTTTATGCAATTTTTTCAATATTTATTAATTTTTAACAATAATTTTTTAAATACTAAGAGACGTTAAATACGTCAGAAATTACATAATTTCGTATTATAAAATGCATGGATATTGAGTAGTCATGTGTATTGGAATGTGTAATTTATAACTAATCACAAATTCATTCTTATGGAAGTCCAAGAGATATCTAAAATTAGTATAGGGTGGGGTACGGAAAATAACTGGATTTAAAAAATTGCGGGTGGGGAACGGTTAGTTCCAAAAGCATAGGGTTGGCCATGTTTGGAAGAGTAAGTGCTGCAGTTTTTATTCGTTTTCATACCGTGGTCCAGATACTAAAGTGCTGAGGAAACTTATAAAAATTATTGAATTTTTTTTTTATCTCTGAGAGCTGATCATGATTTTTTGGACTAGATGTTCACGAAAAGGACTAGTTC
Source organism: Odontomyia ornata (assembly GCA_963969285.1). Classification (NCBI taxonomy): domain Eukaryota; kingdom Metazoa; phylum Arthropoda; class Insecta; order Diptera; family Stratiomyidae; genus Odontomyia; species Odontomyia ornata. The sequence goes on from OZ017740.1 coordinate 310,553,357, forward strand.
ACATTATATTGTGTGCCCCCTTATACCGATGTGTTAAACATTGTCTGGGTGGCACAAAGGACCAAGCGACGTAATGTGAATGCAGATCGCACGAGCGTTGTGCGACGAAGAAAGAGTGATGGAGAGAGTGGTAGGGAATGGAGGTGTTAAAAAAAAAAAAAAAAAATTGCTGAATTTCTGACTGCAAAACTTGGGTTTTAGTTGAATCAAATAATCGAAGAATTTGGTGAAGAGGATGATTTAGAGAGCCTCTAGCTCTAGCAAGATAGTGCTATACCGCACAGCCCATCATGCATGCGCCATTCTCTAGGAGATGTTTCGTGAGTAGGTGATCTACTTTTGCGAGCCGATTAAGTGGCCCCGGGTTCTCCAGATTTAAGCACTTGTGATTTTTATCTATGGTGTTATCGCCGAAGTATTCAATATCGTTTAATGCGTCTGCATGACCTGAAGACTGAAATTGTGGAAGAAACCGTGCCGACAACTCTCACCACACATGAGAAAGTCATGCAAAAGCTCCACGAAAGGCTCTATAAGCTGTATGTAATGCTCACTAAAGCCATCATTTGGAGGATATTATTTTTAAAACATGGCTTAAAAAATAAACAACATACACTTTCTGGAGAACAAATTTTATTTTAGATTCTCGTAAAGTTTTTTACGAACCTTTTCAAATGTAAATGTTTCTCGTACCTGACCCTGCATATGTATCACACAAAGCAATTGCAATGTAACGAAAGCAAACACATTGCCAATAGGAAATTATTTTGTTTTTTATACCCGCAGGCCAATTCTCTTTTTTCATGAAAAGCCGTCTGCCCTTGTTTTATTGACTGTGCAGGCACATTTCGACTTCTTTGAGTCATCCTCAGTGTCTAATCTAAAGGATGTTTGGACGAAAATGAATTTATATCGGAGGGTTCGAAAAGTTTCCGGCCTTTTAAAGAAAAACACATAATTCAAGCCAAACAAAAATTCATTTCTCGATTTAGTCTTCACGTAAGTCAATACATTTGGTCAAATGCCTTTTACAAGCCTTCAGGCAATCAGAAACAATTTTTTCTGGTAAGCTTGGAAAATGCAGGTTTACTGCCTCTTTGACCTCGGTATTTGACCCATACTTTTTCCCACCCAGAAATTTTTTCAAGCTTGGGGCCAAAAAAAGTCACTCAGATCTAGTTCTGGTGAGTACGGTGGGTGGTCAAGCAATTCAAACTTCAATTTATCCGATTTCGCCATTCTAACCATGCATGTGTGGACTCGCGCGTTATCTTGATGAAGCAGCACCTTCTTCTTCGCCAAGTGTGGTTGCTTCTTCTTGATTTGCGTATTCAATTGGTCCAGCAACACCGTGTCATAGGGTCCGTTTTTACCTTTTTAAAGGAAATCAACCATAATTACTCCACGGCTGTCCCAAAAAACCGTCGCCATCAATTTACCGACAGAAAGAATGACCTTCGCCTTATTTGGAGCTGGTTCTCTCACTACAATCCACTGCATTGATTGTTGTTTAGTCTCCGGAGTATGATGATGGATCCAGGTTTTGTCGACAGTAATTAGTTGGCGGTCTTTTAGAAAAAATGAAGAGTCTCGCTTGGCATGTCCATCATTACGCACTTTTGGTCGATCGTCAACAAAAGCGGCCCCCATCGCGCGGATAGTTTTCTCATGTATAAATCTTGATGTAAAAGCTTATGCACCCATTCAGTTGATATTCCACAAGCTTCAGCAATTTTGTTAATGGTTAATCAGCGATCTTCAATCATGGTTGCGTTCACTGAACGGACGATATCTTCTTTTGAAAGAGTTTTTAGACGTCCAGAATGTTCATCATCAAGAATGTTTGTGCGACCGCGTTGGAACTCGCTCACCCAATGTTCCACGGTTGTAAATGAGGAGAACAATTCACCATATATGAAGTCTAACTCTTCTTTCCTTTCCCAAATTTTTTCCCTTTCAAATAGAGGTGCTTTAGCATCGTGCGATACTCAATTTTATCCATTGTTCCTAACAGACGTCACCTGTCAACTTTAAGGGGGTACCATGTGTTTTGTAATGATCGGGAAGACTTGAAATTTTTATGGCGTACATATGGAAAGGCCATCAATTGATTGGCAAGAGAACTTGGATGTACCATGACTTTTTGCCGGTAAGGCTGGAAACTTTTCAAATGAACCTCGTAGATGTAGAATAGGTTAAACAGGCAAGTTACAGATTAGGCCAGATAGAGAGCCTGACGCTATGAAGAACTCTATGATATTGACACAAATAAAGCAAAGGGCATCTTATTGACATCTCAAAAATATGAAATATATAAACATAGAAAGACAGACGGTAAAATTATCAACGAACAACTTATAATGAATTCCGACGCAATTTTTTCGATATTAGACGACAAACTCCGACAAAAATGGAAGTAAGACGAACCAGAACAAAGAAACATCCACCAGAAAACTAAAACCTAGAGCCTATCTGCTTAACCCATCTTACACCTATACACCTTTAGACACTGAAGTTGACTCAAAGGAGTTGAAACACGTTTGCTCACTCAATAAAGCAAGGTTCGATGGCTTTTCAAGAAATTGCCAATACTTTTTCCTTGAATAGATCATTTAAAGAACGATGCTACAATTGATGCATTTTGTGTATACAATCGTTATTTGTCTACTTCTTAGAAACTCTTTAGAAAATAAATATCCTTATGAGCTTAATCATATGTATCTAAATCTAACAATGGATAACAAAGTGGAGTTAGGCTAATATTTCTCTTCATCTAAAAGATATCAGAAACACTAGTCTGATTAGTAAACAACAAATAGTGCAAATAAAACCAAAATAAACGAAATATTACATCTTTGTTTTCATTAATACGATTGATATTAATCTTTGGAGATCAATTAGATACGATTTCACAGTAAAACTTAAAAAAGTACTTCATCAAACCAAAAAATCCCCACAGGAGGAATGCTGATCGACAGGAATGAATTTGCTGGCTAGCATTCATTTGAAAGTGCCGCCCCCATAAACCCGAGGATATAGAGATCACCATGAAGTTTCTCCTGAGATGATACGTAACAACCCTGACTAAATCTAGACTACACTTTGGACAATGAACTGGAATTGATACTTTGGGTTGACGAACATGATGGTTAGGATCTAGTTACTTTGCACCGTAGCCTTGAGGTGACACTCGTACGTGTACGACTCCAATCCAACTGTCATACCGCCTTCAACCTGGTAAAACCTTAGCAGGCCTCAGAGTACGTTCGAAGTTCGTACTATTGGGCTAGTCGTGTAGGTTCGGTTGATTCTGACTCTGAGCACTTGTCCCGTAAGGGCTTATGCCAACCCTCGCATGGGCTCCTGCTCTACAAAGATAACCATGGAACTAACAAGGCGACAATACACACGGAAAGAGATAGCAGCTCAAAGGGGGGACACCTAAGCAAACTGGAGCATTCTCAAAAAAAACTTAAAAAAGATGAACAAAATAATGCAACAAAAATAAGTGAAAATACCAACAACGACGACAGAGCCTACAGTTGCAACAAAGATGTTCATAGCACATTTAGAACGGCACCAACGACGATAAAAATGACGATGCATACAATGACAGCAAACATGAACAAAAAAAAAAAAAAACGGAGAACAACAAACAGACTTGTCTGAAAAGAAATTCCTGTAGGATTTTGATGTGGCCAAAAAACAACATGAATGCTAGACGGTCTTAAAAAAGAAGAGCGGAGGATTCCGCAGTATCGGCCAGATGTATACGCGATAGAAAAAATACAAAGAACATTGAGAACTCGATAATTACTGCTACAACTACTACCGAAGCAAGGGTCTTAAGTGTCGAGATAATAAGGAAGCATTTTGAGGCTCATAAGGCTAACACGGCAGAAAAAGAAAGAAGTGATAAGTAGAAGGAAAACCGTTGTTTGCTTTCACCGCAACCGTCAAAAATGTGGCTGAAGTACTGTACTTGGAAACGGAAGCCGATAACTTCTTCCAAGAAAGGAGGTTGCATAGAAGAACTACCGTTTAGTGACATCATGAAATGCTACTCGTAGTCCGAAAAGCAGAAGACGTTCGAAAAAAAATAAGTAAGTGATCTCATTCAGCATTCGATTCGCTAAAAATTTGTAAAGGCACAAAGAATGGAGTCCTTGAACTAGAGGAGCTCCTGGATCGCATAAAGTGGGAGGAGCTAATCAAAGGCCGAAGAGGATCACCGGAAGGCTAAAAAAGCGGTGAATCAAATATCAATAAAATAGATAAAAGAAGGCAACATAAGGCATCTGATGCTCTTAGAATGATAAACCAGGGTTTCAGACAATGCTGACAAAGATGGTAAAGAAAACTGCAAAAAGCTCTTTCAAAACGCGCCAATAAAATTCGTGCGTACATCTAGCAAGAAGACAGACCTGATGCAAGAGAGGAGAGAAAAAGGCCACAATAAAGACCCTGGTAGCAGGCCCTGCTTGTGAGATGCCAAGATGGCTGATCCTTGGCAGAAGTGCAGTGGAATATCAGAGTAAATATAAGACACTAGCACTAATATTAAAGTGGTAAGGCCGGTCAAATTCGGCGCAGAGGATGCCTATATAAAAGCATTCTGTGACGCACTAAAGAAGCTCCTCGGCAAAAGCACTACTGAGGCCTGACTTGCGCTGATAGCAATGATTGAAATAAGAGATATTGATTATGTCATGGACCTGGCTGAGGTAAAAGTGGCCATCAAAAGAGAGTTTCCTAGCGTGAGCAGGTTTAAAGCAAGGCTAACACCAAAAAACCACAGAGGACAGCGCATGGCCGTCATTGACTTGACTTGATGAACACTTACCGAATGAGGGCAAAGTAAGAATAGTGTTGGTTGTCTATAGGATACGGCAAAGAGCAATGCCTCTTCAATGTTTCAAATGCCTTGGCTGTGGTCACTTTATAAGTATGCAAAGGACCCGATAGGAGTTCCCTATATTACAGTTAAAATGAAATGGGACATAAAAGAAAAGAGTGTTCAAATGAGGCACATTGTATTCTTTGCAAGGATGCTGATCGAAGATAAGATCTTGGGCCCGTCTTGAGATCAGGGAAATGTTGAGTTTTCTAGGAAGCCCTAGCCAAGGCAAAATCAGAGCCTTGAAGTCTAATATCCTGGAGGTAAACCTACACCGCAGATCAGCAAAATAAAGGGGAATTTCGGATCACCGTCTGCATAACGCTCATTATCCACGCTAGACACGACTGAGAAAGTGCTAGAGAAACTTATTAAGGGAAAACTAGCTGACACAGTTCGTGCACCCGGGGACCTATTGCTTCGAAAATACGGCTTTAGAGCAGGTTGCTCTACCAATGATATAACTGTAGAATTGGTGAGCGTGGTTTAAAAGGCAGAGACATATAGCCACACCATGAGATGGACCGTCTGTTGGTAACACTCGACGTTAGGAATGCCTTCAACACCGTTAGATGAGTGGACATTTTGGATGTATTGAAAACCGTTTTCAACTTTCAAAATATCTCAAGCGACTTTTGCGGGACTACCTGAAAGACCGAAGCCTGCTTTATGACACGACACAGGGCCAACGAAGGATGGAAGCTACACCGGGTGTTCCCTGGGATTTGCCCTTCGTCCAGACCTGTGGAATGTGTCTTACGACGAGCTATAGAACCCAAAGATGACAGATGAGTCACGTTTGATCGGCTATGCGGATGATGTTGTGGCTCCAGTCGCACGATGCACCACTGATCAAGTGCAAGTCAGGCTAGGTATGCTAATAGGCTGAGAGGCACTGGAAAACTGCTTGCGGGTTTAGTCCAGCGTAAGTGATTATCTTGACAAAGAAGTGAATCTCAAGAACAAGGGCAATCAGTATTGAAGGCATACCAATAGAGTTAAAGTCAGCAGTAAAGCACTTGGGGCTGCTAATCAACTCAAAGATGAGTTTCTCTGAGCAAATGCGGGCTCCTTCGGGCGTATCTGCCCTAAGTGGACTTACGGCCACGGTAGGGAGACCCAACCCATCAAAAAGACGCCTCTAGATGACTGCCATGGGGTCACGGCTACTGTACGGAGCAGAAATATGAGGCGCCGCTCTCAGCAAAGAGGTGGAACAAATAAGGCTTGTCACGGGTACAGCAAAGCGGAGCACTGAGGATTGCATCTTCATATACAATAGTCTCTGATTCGACGGTGAGAGTTATTGCAGGCATGATACCTGTTGCCCTCCTAACTAGAATGTGCCACGCTCTTCATCAATATTGTAATGAGGATACGAGGGAGACAATAGTCCACGAGGAGAGACAGCGCTCATTCAAATATTCAAAGATTGAACCCGCCAAGGGTGGAGATTGCGTAAAGCCAGTAACAAACTGGGCCTGAAGAAAACGGACGGACTTAGGAAGACTTATGGTCCCCAAATAAGAGTGGGGCAGTCAGATGGAAGTAGTGCCTCCTCGCACTCCTCAACCGGATCAAGATCTAAATGTAAGCGTGGCCATATATTTTCTATTTAAGTAAAAAACTCATAAAAACATAATTTACATTTTTACTTTAAATGAAAATGGTAACGTGGCAAATTTATATCATATGTGAGGGAATCACATAAACCTACGCCATAAATAGGCACGCGAGCGGAAGGCCACCTTACCCTGCAAGAGTACTTGTGAACGAATAGAAAGGAGTGAGCTCATTATAGCGGAGGGGCCAGCCAGTTCTAGATAGCGGGAAAGACCGTTTTTGGGTTTTAACACATAATTTTTTTATTTTTTTGTAATCCAATGTTTATCAAAATACATATCAATCACTTAATTTCCCACGAAAAGTTATCGAATTCGGACTTATAACTGTTTAGTAACAACTTCGAAATACATACATATGTATCCCATTTTGATTCATCGCAATGCATATATTATGGAAATGGTAGAGTATTTAGAAAATTTCAGCCTAGACTTTTTTAAATAATTTTCATTATTTAAATTCACGTAATTTATTTCTATTTTTAATTATTGGTTGGTACCTATTTATCATTTTATTTATTTTTTGAATAATGCGCAAATAATAAAGTAGACATAAAATTTGCATGGAACGGGATTTTTGGTAATGAATATAGTAAAAATGGAAAAATAATATAATAAATTATTTTAAAAAATTGGGTACTTACGCAACACCCTCGCCGGGTGGCCGCTAGTGATCTAGGTAAGCCTGTGTCGTAATGATGTTGCATATCATATGTTAGGAATCAATCAACAATGTAAACACGTGAGTTATATGACAGAAATAATTGGATTATAAAATAATACATTGATAACGAGAGTATAACGTATATTTATACTGGTCGCAATTGATAAATCCGCTCTCTCGGCATATTTCCATCAATAGTATTTTACATCTTTTTGGTGATGAATATGTAACGTTATAATCGAGGTTTGTTTCGGTCGTTTTATCGTCGACGGAGTTATAAGATGATGAAATGGTTCAAATTTCTGTAACTACATTATTGCAGCTAAGCGGGATATCGCACCGTCAAAAATAGGTCCGCAAAAAGCAGATACACTAAGTATTGCAGGTTATAGGGTTTTGTCCCGAAGATGGAATTTAGGGGACGTTATATGTTCATATTGAGCACGAAGCTCGCAAATTTTATGTAATTTGAAATTCCAATAGTTAACCGTAACCTTACAACTTGCACCAAACGCACCGTAAGTCACGAATTTTCGGCGCCCATTCGAACTTTTCCTCGGTGAAGATTCAATAAATTCCCGCACATCCAATCAACCTACGCAAATTTCGCGGAAGCCCACACTCATCCTTCACCTCCTCATGCTTTTCCGACCGAAAAAAATTACAATCTGTTATTTCGTTGCAGCATGATTCTCCTGGCGTATTCAATGCGGGGCGATCAAAAACAGAATCCTCGCCTCCTTTCCAATGCCCGCGTAATATGCATGCCGCAACGGTGGTTTCTCGCACCCAAGCCGATTTGTCTCTTCACTTGTCCGTCGTCCACCGTATCGTCACGCCGCAACGGTGCACTGAGACGAGCCCCTTGCTCAGCCACTGTAGATTGTATTAGGCGATATAATCCGTGGATGGACTGTATTATATCAGTGTTCTCATGTCCGAAATTTTAATTGCAGGTTTGAATTATTTAATTAATAGAGGACAATGAAGTAGAAAAATTTTAATAATAATAAAAAGATAAAAACCAAAAAGAATATAAATGTAAAGCAAAATTTAAATTTAATATACAAAAAATATATATATAAAATTTATATTTATAAAAAAACTATTTCATAATTTATAAAACTATATATTGAAACAATTAAACTGTTCAAAACCGCAAAGAGAGCATTATTTGCATAGTTGTAAGCCAAGCCGAGCCAATCGGTGAATCAATTTAACTGGTTAACTTCCAGCGATCTTTTCATGTCTAATATATTTAGTTTTTCGAAGACTGAAACTCTAAAGAAGATTAAAATATCAGGGTAACGGCTGAAAATATGACGTTCTTCGAGAAGTGGGTGAGGTAAAAATGCTTGAATGATTTTTTTCATCATTAAATTTCCGATTTGAAATGAATAAGGACAAAAATGTTTTCTGGTTGGCGAATATAAAATTTAACCGAGAAAAATAAACGGAAAAAAATATGTAAGACTATCTCTCGCAATTTTCGGTGTTTGTAAATATAGCAGGGCTCTGCTGCACAAATTTGTTATTTCAATCCAGCGGGTTAGGTTTGCAGTGTCATAAACGATTTTGTTTTAACGTAGTTTGTGTGGATATTGTTTTAACGTATATTATTTTCTGGCTCAACTACAATTTATGACTCGTTGGCATGATTATATTTCGTACTTGTTTTGAATATGAATGTTTATAAAAAGCGGGTATTCCAGAGCCTATTATAGTTGTAAACTGAGCGGTGGGTCTACTACTGGCCCTCGCCAAAGTAAGCTAACCTGTGAGCAGCGACCAACGGAGTAGACTGTCGAGTGGTCGAACTGCTGACTCTGATGATACGGTTCATTGTCACGCTTCAGGACTACCAATCTTCTAGTCGTTCGCTAGGTTGACTTGCTCCTCCCCTGCGAATTTATAGCAACGACGAAACGATAACGAAGGTTTAGTACAAAAATCATATACGATGCCCATTAAATATAGCTGCAAAGCTGAATATTCATGGTGCAAAGATGATTCTGTGCTGATCACAGGCCTAGAATGGAGTGATAAGAACCTCATGAGCAACAAAATGAATTTACTCGAAACCACGAGAACCCACCAAGCATGATCGACATCTGAAAGTGACGTCACTGCTGCATTCATTAAGCTGCTCCAATATACCAGGTACCTCTCGGCAGAACATTCGCCAATGTTCGAGAAATGGATTGAATGACTAGAGACCCTATATAAAGGCGAGCTGAATGAATGGGGGGATTATTTATCACAACCGCGATAGTAAACTGCGATATAGTGGAGCGCGAAGTAAAGGCGATTTTAAGTGGACAGTTGTAATAGAAATTTATTGACAAGTGGAAGTTAAGAATTGAATAGTAAAATTCATAATTGCGCATTTTCAGTGAATAAACTCTTTTAACTTAATTTAAAAGACAGTGCGTTTGCACTTTCCCGGAACGTTAAAATTATTGGCCGCGAACCGTAACCACGACATTATCAATTCCTGAAAACTGAATAAACTATTATGAAGTAATTGTGCCATCAACAATTGATTAATTTGAAAAGAGCATTGACAGAAAATAGACCAGAATAAAATAATTTTCCATTATGACAATGGTTGGCCGTTGCTAAAACAGCTAAAACTATTCACATAACTCTAAGATCCGCTATATTCATCAGACCGGGCTCCTTTTGATATTCACTTGTGGCAGAATGGTCTTTAAAGAATATGTTCTATTTGTATTGAAGGGAGCAAAAATTGGCTTGATTTTTTCTGGAGTATCTGTAGTAAGGTACCATAAATTATCAGAAAGATGGGAAAAAGTTATAGATTCTAATGGACATAATGTGCTCATTAATTTTTAACTGTAGTAATTCATATTTTCTGCACCCAGAAAAATCCATTATTTTCAATATATGACCTAATAACATGTCCGCATTACCTCTTGTAAGTACGTATTGTCTCGGTATAGGCTTAGATAATACGAGTCTGCCTTCTAAACGAATAGTCCACTGATTCAAAAGTATTCAGAAACAAAAAAATACCGTTTACACCCCCAGGATATTGTGATTCAAATGAAATAATCAACCAAACTAAAAAGTTTTATCATGCAATAAATTCCCACAATCCAAGACGACCACTCGAAATTGCTACCAATTTTTGCTTTTCATTGTTAATCAATAGATCAACCGACGTATAAAAACTACAATTAAGTCGTTCATTATTATTTTCATAGACTTCCCATTATATTGCATCCATTCAGTGCTATTCAAGCGTTTTTCTTTCACACCTTTTCAGCGCCAAAGAATTGTTCCAATTGTTAAATCAAGATACATTCGTTTAAGCATCCAAACTTATGATTATGCAACTTGAATTTTTTGACCACAAATATTTAGGTAAAACTTTTTCGCAAGCTTGCGGGTCTCATGCATATTGCAGCGCACAAGACGCGCTGCTGGTGATGATCTTGCTAATGTTTCATGCTGGCCATTGCGCGGCTCCCGATGGCGAAATGTCCAAATTAGCATCGATGCTAAGCTTCAAGCCAAATATGGAGAAGCATTTGACCGAGTACTTAGTATAATAAATAACAACTGTCACGGAAATTTAATTCAAAATTTAGATTGATTTCCAACTCTTTGAAAAACGGAAAACGAACAGTAACGAAAAATTGGAAAAACAAATGAATAGCGACAGCGACCATCTCCTGGCGGCTTGAAATAAATGAGATTAGCCATCAGGAATTTGGAAATAATGCTCGGAAATTGTTCCACACTTTTACAACACACCATGTGAAAGGTCTTTTTTCACACCTTTGCCAGCGCGAGTTTGGGTCAGTAAGTAAAGTGGATGTTTTTTCGTTCGGGCAGGTGACCAAAATGGTCAATTTCAGTTATAGCCAATGCAGCGACGTAATATGCTTGAAAAGTGAACGATGCATTTCACGGTAAGAGTTTGTTGTTCTAATTTCAATATTCCGCATTTCAAATTGTCTCGTCACTGCCCTCGTTTTGACCGTTGAAATGTTAAATATATCTTTCACATTAGTTTATGTAAGAATTTCCTTAACTGAGCAAAACAAATTATCCAGGTTAAGAGCATCCATTACGCGGTTCACTGGGGAATATACAATGAAAATTGCAATTCAGTTTCAAGTGCACCACCGTCAAAAGTTTCTCATTAATCAACAAAGCTACTATCAAATTTGTAAGTTTCTGTAAATATCAATAGTGGAATAGAGCACGCGGCAAAAACCAATGCTCACTCCTCACGTAATGATTGATGATGCAAGTTGTGTTTGGCGAAAAATAGTGAGCGAACTTCCATTTTATGTTCAGTGATAATTGGGAAATTAGATGCCCTACGGGTGGTCAAATCAGCGGAACTGTGATGATCTATTTTTTTCCTCCATTTCGCGAGATTTGATTTGATTAGGCGTTAATTTAGAGTAATGTTATGCTTTGATTTTAAGATTTTTTTCTCTAAGTGGAAGAGCCTAAGGCGGCTTGGCAGTTTTGTCCGCACTAAATTAATAAGCTCAAGATTTGATGTAACGTCCTGTTAGATTATGAGCCTGGTTACACCAAAATATTGGAATTGGCAAATTTTTGTGAATTCGATAGTATCTTTGAATCAAGAAAGGCTTTTTGGCTTCAAATGATTCAGTACAACACTACAACACTCTTGCTTAATTATGCAACTAACAAATGATAAACGGTGAGGCTAGCCAAAAGATAATGGCAGATGCATTTTTGATACTTTTAAATTAAAAAGTTGAGTAAACAGACCTACGCTCATGTCAGAAGGGTTTTGTATTCAATTTACATAACGCAGTCACCAGATCGAATCAAATCAAGAAACATGTCAAAGACGATTTTATTGGAGAAAATATGAAATACGAAGATCATACTATTATTAAAAAAGTTGAACGAATTTCGACTTCTGAGGTTTTTGGTATTGTTATGCTCATAAATATCTGCCTTGATAATTATTTACGATGTGCATCCGCGACGGAGGAAACACATTTTTCATGTATTTCCCCCTGTGCCCCCACTGAAGCAAAAACTGACAGTTTAACAACTGTTTTGAAAAGCTCCCATGAAAATTTTCATTTGATACTCATATCGGCTACGTTTGATGAATTTTTTTTTCAGGGGCCACTCTCCTGTACTGTTATCGTCGATTAATGGCCATTTTTTTCGAATCCTAGAATGGTTACAAAACCCTTTTGCTAGGAGCTCTCTCCCGCCTCCTTGACTTGTTTCACTTATGAGCATTAATTGTAGGCACTCATCTTCAGTCATTCATAAATTGAATCAAGTGTTCAAAGCATGCACCTTAAACGTTGAAGTTGGGAAAAAATAACTCAAAATTATTCAATCTTCGCATTTAAAACAGCAATTTTTTTGTTTTACGATTACTGATACCACTAGCTGAACCGATTCTCAAAGATATACATGACACCTATCATTCCTGAAATTTTCATGCAAATCCTAGCAAAACTGTAGTGTCTGAGTCGGTAAAAAGCGCATGTTGTTCCATACCCATATGTTGTCATAGTAATAAATGCAGCGCATATTGTTCCATAGCAATACAGGAAAATTCAAACCGCTATAACTTCTCTTAATATAATTCAATCTTTATGAAACTTTCGGGATAGATCAATCTTATAAATAGACATCTACGTACTGATTTCATTGAATTTAAGGGTACCGTTAAGATTTTATTCAAGAAAACATAAAATCGATAAATCATGCTATTACTAACAAAGTTGAGTGAATTGCGACTTCTAACGTATTTGTTGCTGTTGTACATACCAAGACCTACATTCTTGATTTTTTTCAGATTTTTCGGATCACATGTGTCCAATCGCGAGGGGGGGACACAAATTTTTCGTGTATTTCCCCTCCCTGTGCGCCCCCCGAAGTAAATTTTGCCAAACTAAGACCTGCTTTTTTTTCGGGGGGTCACTCTCCTATATGGGGAGACCCCCCTTAAATACCTTATAAAATTCACCACCACTTTACACCTACGCACAAAATTTGATGTTTCTAGCTTAAGTAGTTTCCGAGAAAAACTGCTGTGACACACGGACGGACGGGCAGACGGACAGACTGGTCGTGAAACTAGTAGGGTTTTGTAAAATTATTTTACAAAACCCTAAAAAAGAGTCAACTTATGTCAGTCTCATTCTTAATTTTGAGTTTTATCATTGGAATAATGAAAACAATAGTCCAAACGGTGTCACGGTAGTTGATTTAACGTCAGTAAACACTTGAACCCTGTTTGTTTATTAGGTAGAATCTAAATTTCAAATAATAAGAAATCATAGAACAGGAACTGAATGAAGAAAGTAACTTTTTCTCCGGGAAAAAGATTTTGGTTTATAATTTTTGATTTATTCAATAATTATGCAGGTGAATAGAATCTATAAATTAAAAAAAATATTTCTTTTCCTTTGCATGAAACCCCAAATCCACCTACTGCCTTGACATAATTTTCGAACCTCAGCAAGTGTGCAGTTGTCTCAACCTCATGGAAAAAATATAATTTATCGTATAAGAATAAACTGAGACGAAGCCCTTGCACATCGCAGCAGCTAAAGGGTTTTCCATTAAGGACACAACAATTTTATCTATTAATAAAACGCAGAAATATTTGAGATATTAAGTTCAAATTTACTGTGGGTGTAGTGCAAGCATTGCATTTTGTGAATAAAATTTGTTCCGGTCATATGACCACCACGAGCCCCTTTACAGCGGTCGATTCTTTGGATCCAATTTTCCACCACTTTGGCACACATTTCGACCGGAACGTTGGCAATTTTGCTTGGATATTGTTTTTGAGCTCGTAAAAAGTTTCTGATTTGTTGGCATAGACTAGTAGTGATAAAGCTCCATAAAAAGAAATCTGACAGCGTTAGATCGCATGAACGATGCGGCCGTTCGACCGGACCATTTCTCGAGATAACACGTCCACCAAATTTGCCTTTTCATAAGTCGATTGTGAGGCGTACTGTGCTGATACTGGAACCGTCTTGTTGAAACTACATATCGTTGATGTCAAGTTCATCCAATTCTGGCCACAAATAATCCTCTAACATAACACGATAGCGCTCTTCGTTGACGCTAACATGACGGTCGTTTTCATCCACAAAAAAGTACGGCCCAATCACATCTCCAGCATGAAAATGGCACCAAAAAGTAATTTTCTGCAGATGCAACGGTGTCTCAAGAAGCACTTGTGGGTTTGTTGCTGATCAATAATGAATATTTTGCTTATTAACAAAGCCATTGAGCCAGAAATGAGCTTCATCGTTGAAGATGATTTTTAAATGAAATTCTTGATTTTCTTCAAGCTTTGCCAGAGCACAATTGGAGAAGTTTCGGCGTTTCGATTGATCACGTGGCTTTAGTTTTTGAGTCAATTTGACTTTGTAGCCATGTAGGTCAAGATCTTTTCGCAAAATATGCCACAGTGCCGTTTGAGCGATATCCAATTCTTGAGGACAACGTGGAATTCACGGATTTGGCTCATTTTGAATCAATGCAATTACGGCTGCGATATTTTCTTAGTTTCGAGCAGTACGACATTTTTTCGCACCGGAGCGTTCGATAGTGAAAATTTTATCCACTATAGGATGCACAGCTTGCCAGGTGGGACGATTATTACGGCCGAAAAATTGGAGTAAGCGCTCTTAAAGTTGCGACCACCGACTCAAAATTTCGGTAGTAATTTTAAAAAATTTCCAAACGTTGTCGGTTTGTAAACTTTACCATAGTTAAAATGTTGACTTAAACGAACGTTTTGACATTGGCAGTTTATTAAAAAAGTTTAAGGGTGCGTTCATATAAAGATACGAAATTGTTATGTTCCTAATGGAAAACCCTATATATGTTAATACAAGTATTTACAGCTTTTCTTTACCACCAAAGCCCAACAGTAGGAAAAACAGATAGTAGGTACTAAGAAAGAGCATCATAAATACACCAAATATTGTCATATGAGCGTGAATTGGACTATCCTCTCTCTTATCACAACCTGCATTGAAGTCCGCCAATTCACCCTTTTAAGTTACTAATATTGCTAAGTATTATTATTTTAGCAAATCATCATAATTTTAATTGGCATAAGGCCAGTAATCATTCAAATAATGCAAATAAAATTGATCTTGTGAGTCCGATTTCCATTGTCTGAAATTTTCAAAAAACGTATTTTGAATCAGCGGATCTTGTGGTATAAAAGCCCTTTTCATATCAATATAAACTAGCAGCACGCAGACCAATTGTGCAGAGATAACTCCATTTTCATGATGTTTAATAATTAATATGGCAAACTAAACTAGAAGTAATCGATATAAATACACGATATTAACAAATTCATCGCATAAGACAAGTTAAACCGGGAACACAAACTAACTGAATACCAAAGACCTACCAACTGTCGATTGGACTTACAATAAGAAGGTAAAGTGGTGTATAAATCATCAAAATTCTTTGCAAAATATTAAACGCAAGCCAAATTTAAGACCGGCAGCAATGTTGGAGCAAACCAAAACCCAAACAGAATGATAACGCTTGTTGTGAATCCCAGCATTCTCCCATTTGCAACTTCAAATCGCCGCTGTAATATCTCCACCTTCTTTTGGGCACTTCGACCCTGTTCTTTGTCTATTTCATTTTTTTTATGTAGTTATTCCATTTAACTTTAATTTTTACTTCTCCATCATATTAATTCTATCTTCTTACACTATTTTTAATTATAAAAAAATATAATAATAATATAATAATAATCTTAACTGTCCCACTAACATCACTCCATTCATTACTTCCCAGTAACAAAATTCCTTCGATACCTTTTCCCTAACAAAACCTAATTCTTTCCGTCATACTAATTAATTTTACTCATTTGCCCCCACTTAAAAAATTTTATTTGGTATGCTAACAAAACTGCATTCACGCTTCCCTACGAGCAAATTTCATTCCCATGCCCTTTAAGAAAGGTGCATAGTTGAAATTGCTAATTCGATGAATGGGAAATCAACAGGAGGTAGCTCCATTGGTAGCGTCGTGAATTCTCGACCGGGGGTTTGCTGGGACCCTGGGTTCAAGTTCTACCGAACGCAGAGACACACACTTTTTGGGATGTCAGTTAAAGCAATTGTTTCGGTCGTATATGACAATTTGCATGTAACCAAACCCTATCATGGTTATGCAAATTGCCATATATGAAAAATGTAAATTGTTGCGTTTGTCGATGTGAACAAGATGTGTGGGTAGCGGGATCGAAGTGTATTGAACTTCGATTATGTTACTCAGATGCGGCAGCGGTAATTTGGGAATGAAGGGTTTGCGGGATTGGTTTTTTGGGAGTTGAGGGTAGTCAGTATTAGAATTTAAAATAAGAGGGATTGCTTTTGGCTTTTTTTATTCGGGGAGAAAAAGATTCGGTTTTTGGTTTTGAAAAGAGGAAAATGTTTTTTGGTGGTGTGGAGAAAAAATTTCAATTTGGAATTAAAAGAGAAGATTTTAATGATCGTGAAATGAATTTTTATTTGGAATTTCAGTAGAATGTTGAAGGATTGTCAAGTGAATTTTAACTTGGATTTTGGGGAGATTTTTAATTTGGGTGTTAAGTGAATTTTAACTTGAATTTTGGGGAGAAGATTTTTAATTTGGGTTTTAGTGGATAAAGTTTTAGTGGATGTAAGTTTAAGTGTACGATTATAATTTTGACTTGGATGCACAATCAGGATTCAAGGGCGTCGTGAGAAGATTTCGGCTTCGATATTAAAGAATTAAACAAAGTCTGTATATAAAAAGAATTAAAAAGGAATGAAGAAAAAACAGTGAATACCAAGGCGCATAAGTCAGTCTAAATTGAAAAGGAATAAAGGCACAATAAACGCGGGAAGTTCGACAGTATAAACAAGCCAGTCCCGGAGTTACAAAAGTGAAAAAAAACGAAAGAAAGAAAAAAAACAAAAACAAAGAAGATTAGTGGCAGTTTGTCCATGCTTTCATTTAAATTGGATTCAATCATAGATTACTTGATTTTCGTAACCCCCCTCTCCCTTTTTGCAGTTGCGGAGTGCTTGGCAGCATAAAAAGGGTGAACAAATTCTTATTCTTTTTTATTAAATTTTTTTTATATCCGATTTTAATTTTTTTGCTTGCTTGAGTAAGTTATTGGAGTACCCATAGATTTTAAATAGAAAGGGTGGTCGATTTATTTCATTGTATGTATTAAATTGGTATGTTGTGCTAATTTTCCTCTGTAGTTTGACCTTTTGAATTAGTGAAACTTGCCGTTAAAGTTGATTCAAGAATTAAAAATGTTTTAATTTAATATTAATCTTTCATTCCTCAAGATGACATCCTCCTCTCCCATCCGTTTCCTTTTGTGTTTGTTTTTATGTATAAGGTGGCTCAGCACGAGCAGAGAGTGTAGCGGAAGACCCGCGACGCGACTGAGCGCTAGCCGGCCTCTGCTGAAACAGTCCGCAGTCTGCAACTGCGGTGACTTCCGCAGCTGCAACACGCTACATATGAAAATAGTGGCATGAATAAACTGATATACAAGGGAACGAAACCCAATGTTTTTTTTCATTCGGGGCCAAACCCTAGAACGAAAATCGGAGCAGGACAATACAGAACGGAGTGACAATTAACAACACAAAAAGCGACGAATTTAATATTCTCATCTAAGCCCTACTTTAATTTTTTACGGAAGAATCAAGGGAGATGGGGATTACAAGAAAGGAGGAGAAATTTGATGGACGTGGAACGCTAGGTTATTGATCCTTGACAGTGTTGACAAAAAGAGCGAAGAAACGTGCAGAGAAACTTCTTCAAAACGTATCAGAAAATAAAGTTCGCTAGTACGTCCAGCAAGAAGAAAGACCTGATGGGAGACAGGGTAGAAAAAAGCCACAACAAAGACTCCAGCAGCAACTACTGCTCGTAAAACCGTAAGATGGCCGATTCTATGCAGAATTGTTGGGAAATTTCAGAGGAAATATCAGAGGAAATGTAAGGACTAAAGATACCAACACTGCAATTTAAGCAGTACGAACAACACGGTCGGATCACATACTGGGCTAATTCAGAGCAGAGGATGACGATGAAGATGCATTCTGCGACGCAGTAAAGAAGGAGCTCTGAAAAAGGCAGCTGTAGCCTCGTCGTATGATTTTGGTGCACAAGGACCACCTTCCTTAGTATGTACCTAACGTAAAACGAGCGGATATAATCTTTTCAAGCCAAGCTTAATACTTTGGAGGGCGCTGCCTCGACTGCAAATGGCAACGTGCTTGTTTGGGGAGACTCAAACACTAAAGCAATCAAATTCAGAGGAAAATGATTTC
This sequence comes from Odontomyia ornata, assembly GCA_963969285.1. Lineage (NCBI taxonomy): Eukaryota > Metazoa > Arthropoda > Insecta > Diptera > Stratiomyidae > Odontomyia > Odontomyia ornata. The sequence goes on from OZ017740.1 coordinate 310,571,897, forward strand.
TAGAATTGGCGGCCAGCACGGTGCTTGTCACACTAAACACCGGAAATACGAAAATTTTCCTCCTTATTGGCTATGAAGGAACTGTAATGATTTTCTCTCTTCAACTCGAACGCGGAACCGACCTCTCATCGGTTCTAGACGTTAAGTCTGAGTAGTGCCAACGGATGGTACCAACAGGTCAACCAATCCGTGCACCGTAATCCATTCACGCGGTGACTGCTTGTCGGCCAGCTAGTTCGGAGAGGATTTCGGTCGCGGGTCTCCGAATGGATTACGCTCAACTACAATATTTCAGTCACCTGAAATTGCCCGTTTTCTAAACGCGTCAACATTCACTCATCCAGAACGAGAAACCTACATTACGTTAGTTCTGGATGGGATCTATCCACAGATCTCAAATCAAAAACGCTACAAAAATCCACAGGCGCGTTACCGATTCACCGACGCGGTACCGAAAAATATACTACTCGAACTTAAACCGAAGAAAACTACTCTAAAGAAATGGCGAAACAAGCAAAGGTACCGCGTACCGCGCGCGACGCGAAACCGACTTCAGCGGATTTGCAGAAACCCTACCCTCGCGACGGCATACTTACCCTACACTCTCTGTTCCCACTGAAAAAGAAGAGTCACTGAAAAGGAAAGTCGTGGTTAAATTAGCAATTCATTCTTAGTTTATTCAATTCTTACATATCATATATTCTTATATATCCTGGGCAATCTATGTTGAATAATGACAATGAGAGGGGACATAAGAGCTGAACAAAATCAAATTATGATATTTACCCTCATATCAAATATTATTTTTACTTAATTTAAAATATATTTATTATGTGTGTATAAGTGTATTTTGAAAAGAAAAACAAACAGAAAAATGAAAATATTGTATATATATGCGAAAAGCTAATATCAAAAGAACTGTCTTTTCTTTACTTATTTTATTGTACATGATATCCCAGTATATAATTCATTGATTTTTTTGTTCCATATTTTTTTTATTTTTCTCATTAAATAAACCTTAAAAATTCAATAAAAAAATAAGAAACATGGCAAACAATTTTCATTTAAAAGACGGCGATATTATGTAAATATAGTTCTTTTCTTTATGAGGAAGACAGCCGAATGCAAAAGAAGTGCGTTTTGATTAATGTCTGAACATGGAAACATTATACATAAGTCATTCGCGGTAATTAAAAAGATTTAAAAATATATCCTAATATTATCAGAAAAAAACACAGAGAACTTCCCCAAACATGTTGTGAATAAGGTTATACCGATATTATTTACAAAATAAGAAAAAAACTATATGGATACGATTCCGGGATAAATAAGAGGTAAAATAGCTAAAGTAAATATAAGTGAATTAGAGATCGTGCAGTAAAGAAATGAAATCAGGGGCGGCAACTTGTGGAAATTAGTTTTCTGATTATCTTCATAACAGCTAACATCTAGCATCTAATATTATAGTTAGCACTTTTTATTCTCATTTCTTCGAAACTTTTTGCATATCATATCGTTTGTTTAGCGACTAAGTTCAACGAGATATTGCAATCAACTAATCAAATTAAGCTATGTACTAGCAACGTAAGTTAAAAAGTGGAAAATAATGCAGAAACATCAGCTTCCTAGTTTAAGCTATACACAGGGATTTATCTTCAAAGATGAACCCAAAAATCTAATAACTTAAGGAGAGAGTATCAGTTGCAGATTTGCGATTTGAATTTTGTTCTTTTCTTTCGAGTAAGCTAACATGGGTTTATGTGTGTGTAAAACATATGATAAATCGTTTTGATTTAACAGATACGATATGGAAAACGAATGAACAAAGCAAAAATGGTTTTGAACTGTTGAATACTCCGTTGGGCTTGGAAAGTCATTTTATTAGCTGTTTTATCTCTATCGGCAATCAATTCATGAATATAAATCTCCCAACATTTGCGATTCGATATAAAATCTCTCGACTTTCACTAGACTAAAATGCGTTACTGAAGCTCAGTATTTAAAATATATTTTTTTCGAAGAAACCGTGAAAAGCTAGGACTCAAAATACGGACGAAACAAATGATTTAAATCAGTAACATGAAAATCACTCAAAGGAAACAGCGTTAAAGCAAATAATATTTTTGTAGTAGTGAGTTGAATACTATTTACGCCCTGAGCGTGAGACCTCCTGGAGCGCAGAACTTCTGGACTATCTAACAAACGCCTCTTCTATCGGACTAAGAACCAAGCTTGGAACCATTTGACACATTACGTTGGGCTAGGCCTCGTTGAACAAATAAATCAATGGCATTGTTTAATATTATCGTATTCTGTGTTCCTATCTTTCAGGGATACCTTGTTCCTGAATATAAGCTAAACTTTCTGAGACTGACACACCAATGTCTTGATTCGATTGAAAACAAAATAGGTTCGAATGTCCTACATATGACAATAAATACAAAGTTAATTTGAATCCGAAGTAAATTATACGAAAATAACGTTCAAAGTTGGGATACATTAAAGAAAATTATGGTGTCATATAAATATTGAAATTGCGAAAGAAAAGTATTGTATGGGTTGTTGAACACTATAAAGACTACTTTTGTGTCTATTACTTTTTCTCAGAAAACTTAAATTGTGCGGAAAACCGGGATTTATCAATAGTGAAATGTATCTGTCTATAATATGATTTTTGATATTTTACTTATTGTGAAAACTAGAAAAATTAGTGCTTACGTTGTGTATTTTAAATGGTATAATTTCCGATATCTCATTGAATATATTCAGTTATCATTTTTTTTAAGACATTCATTCATTTATTCTAACATTTAATTGTTTCATTTAAGTTTAGTATTTTTTTTCTGAATTTAGTACTCGATTCACTAATCATTGAGATTTTTAGTTTATTTAGTTTATGTTCAAGTTATGTTAGCTTGACGTTTTCTTCATATGAAGCTTGTTTACGTTTGAAGTGTTGATTTTTAATTTTACTTCTTATAATTATTCCAAGAAAGCTCATTCAATTATCGCATATCAGTTGTCATTTGAAATCATTGATTAAAGTTTTAAAAGATTTCATTGGATTTAAAGAATAGTGTTTAGTTGACATTCATGTTATACCATCTTTTGACATGCCCCCGATTTTCATCTAATAATACATGTTTAAAAATTATATCAAGAAAATCGAACAGTTTTAGTCCGGTTAATACATTTTTGTCTTTTATAATTTGTTAGTAATTTATTTTGGTTTTTTTTTTCATAAATTCCTAATCATTGTAAAATTCATGGAATCTGTGGCATGGTTGACGACAAAGGCACGCACCTGTCTCTAGGATCCTACCACGTTGTCTCCTTGTTATTGTGGTTAATGTAGTAGACTTTGCCGTCGTAATCGCGGGCAATATCCCAACCGGCTGGCAATGGAAAGTCACCAGTTTGATGATGTTGTCCTTTTTGACATTTTTCTAGGCACTCGGTTCGTCGCCGTGTTTGCTTGCTTGCTTGTGTCCCTTGCACGATGTCAGCGATGGAAGTAATCCGAAAATAGTTTGATGGCAATGGCTGCTGGTGCTGGTGTTGCGTTGGGCTAACATAAAGTTACACAATCCACTCGAGATTTTCCCTGATTCGCTTCTCCTTGCGACTACAGGCACTGTTTTCCACGTTCCACCACGCTCACCCTTTTCTTTGGTCTTTCAAGTCTCTCCAGTCAAGTCCTCAATCGCGCGTTCCTACAATTATTTATGCATTTTCTACGCCGCGTTCCCAATTCTCTGTTTCATCAAATTTATTTTGAATTTTTATTTCTCAGATGGAATTTTTATTTTCAAATTTATTTAGCGCGCGGCAGCAACGAGGAGAGAGCGGCGGCCGTATTTCGAATTGGACGACGGCGGCGGCGGCTGTAGGGCACATGATTGTGAGTCAATTCTAACTTTCTTTTTAGTTATTAACTAAACTAACCTCTTTCCTAATGTTCTGCTCCGGTGAATGTCACTGCCTCACGAATAACGTTTTCCAAAAACTCTTTACGCACACCACGCGTTTCTTCATAGATTAAACCGGGAATACGTTTCACTCCACCACGTCGCGCCAAACGACGTATAGCTGGTTTTGTAATACCTTCGATATTCTCATGAAGAACTTTACGATGACGTTTCGCGCCTCCATGTGGCTGTCAAAATTTCCGGTTGTCACCTCGGACAAAACATATGTGCGTGGAATGGCACTTCATATGGCGGAAATGTGCTTCTTCAGATGTCGCCAGTGGCATAGTTTTCTCGATGGCCACGGTGGAGGGGCATTTCCAGATGGCTATGTCTCGAAATGTGCCGGGGTTGGATTAATTCTATATTCCGAATATTTATATCCACGGATCTAAATATTTGGACAGAGAAAAAAATATTTTCTGCACAACGATATCCGCACAACAGATGAAGTCCGCTGGCACTTCGAGGACATATCCATCTGGCAGGTTACAAGGGTTCGGGATCGGAATCACTTCGATTCCTGGGCGTAGTCGTCACATTACACATTCCCCCCCCCAAAATCGAAGTAATTACGATCCCGTCTCCTTTGTAAAAGGTCTTGGTTAGGGACGTGGCGGGTCGAAGATCCGTTTCGAAGGATAGGCTACAACCCTGTTCGTGAAGACTCGACAGTGACTATATAGTAGGAAGTCAGGTGTTATTCGGAGGCCTTCGTCTAGGCAGAGATTTGGGATAAGCCAAGGTTTCTCGTGGGAATTAGTTGCACTTCATCGTCTAAGGTCTTTTGCGTGGTAAATTCCCAGGGTCTTACCAGTCATGTCCGCGATGAGGTACCGGGTGGGGCTTATGACTTGCATGACTCGACACTTCACGAATTTCTTGTCTAGTTTGGCATTGTAATGGCGGGTGGCATCGCTCTGTCGGAAGTTTCGACGATATATTTCGTCGCCGGCCTTAAAGCCAGAAGGATGAGATCGCAAGTTGTACCGCTCCTCTCCCATCCGTCTACTTTCTTCAATCTTCTCCCGCAGTTGATCTCGCAGAAGTTGGAGCTTTTCGTGCGGTTCTAGAACCACGATTGGGTCCTCTAGCGATTTCAGCTGCCGCAATAGCCGGTAAGCGCTCCCATGACCGATCATGTACTGGCCGAACACTGCAAAATACGGCGAAATGCCGGTCGTGGCGTGGTACGACGAGCGCAGCGCACTAGTGATGGCGGACAATTTGCGATCCCAGTCCCTCTGATTCGGGTGGACATAGGCGCGAATGGCCGCTATGAGCGTACGATTCAGTCGTTCGGATGCGTTGGCTTGTGGTGAATAGACGGCAGTTCGTTGGTGGATGATGCCGTATTTGGACATTAGGTCTCGGAACTTGCTGGAGGTGAACTGGACCCCATTGTCGGAGACAAGTTTCTCCGGAACTCCAAACATGTGAAAGACTCGGTTCTCCAAAAAGCTGGTTATTGGTCCAGTGTGCATGTTACGTAGTGGCTCTATGATAGGGAATTTGGAGAGCTGGTCCAGGACCACGACAGCTCCCGTGTGACCAGAAGCAGATCGAGGGTAAGGACCGATAAGATCAATGTACAAGCGCTGGAACACGCGTTCGGGGACCTCAACCTTACCCATGGGTGGCCGAAGGATGGTGTTGGGCGCTTTAGTGCACTTGCATAGCTCACAAGAGGCTACGTACGCTTTTATCTGTTGGGCCATCTTAGGCCAAAAGAAACAGGTTTTCAACCGCCTAAGTGTACGACCGTATCCGCCGTGCGCACTTGATGGGTGGTCATGAGCCCGTCTGATAAGATCAGTGGTTAATTCTTCGGGCACCCACAACTTCCACTGTTCTTCTTCTTGTATGGGGTCTCCGGATGCGTGTCCCATCCGCTTATAAATAAATCCATCCGTCAACCGCAGTTCAGGAAGCTGGGACAGTTGATTCTGGATAGTGTGAATCAGTTGGGTGTAGCTGGCTGACTTGAAGGCAGGATGGTCCAAATCGATCAATTGGGGGCTGTCGTCCTCTTGGACCAACTCGGCTCCTTCAGGGGCGAACATTCTGGATAGGGTGTCGGGGACTACATGCTGGCTTCCTTTTCGGTGGCGAATTGTGAAGTCAAATGCCTGTAGTTTCAGTGCCCACCTGGCCAATCGGCCGTTGAGATCAGTCTGGCTCATTAACCATTTCAGAGAAGCGTGATCCGTAACGATTTCAAAGGTGTGTCCCTCCACATAGGCTCGGAAGCGTTTCACTGCCAACACCGCGGCTAAACATTCTTGCTCGGAGACCGTGTAATTTCGCTGGGCTGGGTTCAGCTTGTGAGACATGAAGGCTATAGGTCTCTCCTCGCCGTCTTGTGCAACCTGGACTAAGACTGCTCCCACCCCATGTTGACTCGCGTCACAATGGATTGAGAACGGTTTGTCAAAGTCCGGGCTGTGCAGTACGGGGGCCGTAGTCAGACTCTTCTTTAGCTCTTCAAAGGCTCGCAAGCTGGGCTCTTCCCAGACGAATTTACGTCCCTTACGCAGCATGTCGGTCAAAGGAGTGGTAATGGTGGCATAGTCACGTACAAAACGCTGGTACCATCCGCATAACCCTAAGAATCGGCGTAACTGTTTGGTGGTCTTGGGTAGTGGAAAAACGTCAATCGCTTGAGTCTTTTCCGGATCGGTCTTGATATGCCCATGCCCAATGATGTGACCTAAATACTTCACCTCCGTCATCACGAACTGGCTCTTCCTTATGTTGATGGTTAATCTTGCCCTCCGGATGTGTAGAGCCACCTCCTGAAGCAGGTCGATGTGTTCGTCAAAGGTCTCGGTTATAAGCAACAGATCGTCCAAGTAAACGAAAACTTGGTGCCGCAAATGAGGTGGTATCACCTTGTCCATAAGGCGCGTCATTGTTTGGGGGGCATTACACAATCCGAATGGCATGGTCACGAATTGATATAAGGGCCGGCCTGGGACTGTGAAGGCTGTTTTCTCCTTTGAACCGGGGTCTAAAGGAATTTGCCAGAAGGCGTCCTTGAGGTCTAAGCTCGTGATGAAATGGGCTTTAGGCAATCGACTCAAAATGCCTTCGATCAACGGTAGAGGATATGCGTCCTTGACTGTGACGGCGTTCAAGCGTCTGGCATCTAAGCATAACCGGACCTTGTTCGGCTTGACCACTAAGGTGACTGGGGAAGCCCACGCGCTCTGTGATTCTTCGATTACGCCTAATGCTAGCATTCGATCCACTTCGGCATATAACGATTTTTCCTTCGCCGGAGATATGGCGAAATGTCTCTGTTTTATGGGTTTAGCATCCCCCACATCTATAGTGTGGAACACCAGGGCAGTCCGCCCGAGACCTTCCTTCTCGTGCGAGGGAAAAGCCGATATAGCCGAGTCGAGACGCAGTTGCTGAGTTACATCCAGTGTATGCCGTAATAAGTTAGTGGGTTGAGATTGGTCAGGAACGGTGGTGACGGACTCCAGGGTCGAACTGGAAAATAGTGCCGGGGCCAAGTTAAATTTTCGAACGAAATCCACTCCTAAATAAAGATTCTGGGTTAACTGAGGTATGATGAAAAATTCCATAGGTTTAGTTACCCCTTTAAAGGTGACATCCGTCATAATTTTTCCCACTACAGAGTGACGAGTTCCGTCCGCCGTGCTTAACCAGGAGGTGAAATGACGGATTTGGTCCGCGTGCTTTGCCAGTACCTCCCCTGCAAACTCGGCAGATATGCAATTCACACTGGCTCCCGTATCGACTAAGCCTGATACTCGTTTTTGCAGGAGGTGTACTGACGCATATGGCCGAACATCATCCCTCAATAATTCGTCTAAGTATATGTCCTTCAACCTTTTTCTCGACTGCCTGACTTTTCTCCAGAAGCTCCGCATCCGACGCGTGGCTCGCTTGCTTCGCGGTGGGACAGTTGTGGCCAATTCCTCATGGAAGATGCGCTGTCGAGTAGCCAAATAATTCCGCAACCTGACATGAAAAGGTTTTACATGCCAAGGAGCCTTCGTCTCGCTATCATTTCCCTGCGCATTGGCCTCGGCGAAGGACGGCGTCGGTTGTGGAACTTCGGGAGAACTGTGTTTAGCGGTGCGAGTCAGCAGAGTTGGAGTCATGTTGGGAGCTGGGTCATAGCTGGTGATGGGGTCTGGATTGGTTCGTCCGGGGTCTAGGAGTGCCGACGGGTGGTCGCGGCACTCGGTGGCAAGTTTTTTCGCCCTTTGCAATTTGCACAGTCAGGTGCGTATGTGTCGGCCTTCCCGCAGCGGTAGCAGAAAAGCGTCGGCTCCGCTGGACATGCATAGAACCGATGTCCCGGTTGTCGGCAGTTCCAACAGACCGTCGGGCTTGTAAGTGCTTCAAGGGAGGGTCGATCAATCAATGCGGGGTCCTCAAGCTCCGGTGGTGCTCCGCTCCTCGGTACTGGTACTGGATCAGCAAGCAGGTGGTCTGCTGCCATCAACTCCGCGGTGTGATGATTTCGGGGATTTGGTCCCGTTATGCGAGGTTGTGGGCGGAAGGTACCTCGTCGCTCATCCAAGTGTTCTTGTCTACGCGCATGGAGGCGCAATCCCTGTATGGTGTTGATGGGAAAATGTAGCAGGCTGTTCTGGAGATCCCAGCGCATGTTCTCTCTGATAATTTCTACTAATTCGTCCTCGGGCATGGTATTTCGCAGGCGAGTGCTCAATCTCACTATACTTGTGTAGTACTGGTCGAACGGTTCGTGAGCGCCTTGTTTCCGTTTCTTTATTTGCTCTCTTAGCTCTCTCTCAGTGAAGCCATCCTCAAATCGATTGCGGAAGGCTGCACTGAAAGAGTGCCAAGTGGGACGTGGCGTTGACTCTTTAAAGCTCCAGTACCAGTCGGCAGCGTCGCCGCTGAACAAAAGATGGGCATGCCGGAGGAAGGCCGAGGAATCACCTCCCAGGGTGCTGGACACCAACGCCTGAATCCGGAAAAGGAACCGGTCCGCCGATATCATATCGTTGAACCCTGTAAAGTTCAGGCGCCAACTCTCCATGATACGAGGCGTCGGGTCTCGAAAAGGTGCCAATGCGTTCCCGGGGGGAATCACATCCTCGATTGACCTGTTGTACTGAACTGCCTCGGGGGCTGGAGGTACCAACGGAGGTCCGGTACTGTGTCGCGGTCTGTATTCGGGAGCTCTGGGATCCATTCCCGAGTTCCTTGGGGGTGGGACCCATTGCTCGGATTGTCGGGAGGGGGGCATCGCCACACTGGGATTTGGCTCCCAGCCAAGCGGAGTTCTCACGCGGCTGGGGGGTTGGCTCAACGGGAGATTCTGGATCTTTCCCTCCAGGTTGCCAATCCTCTCCGACATATCCCTCATCAACGCCACGAGGGTGTCAATGGAGTGGGCGGAAGGCATGGTTGTCACCTCGGACACGACACTTGCAGCCGGAACTTCACCGCCTACTGCTCCTTGCAGGTCTAAGAGTGGTTGTGACGATTCGGCTTCTGGAGCTCCTTTCGCCACTGCTCCACGCGTTGGTAGGGGCGTTCCGAGGGGGGCGTCTAGGGCAGACCGATCTATGGGTCGCCGGCATAAGGGACACAGCTCTGACGTGAGGAGGAGCTGTTGTACACAGGCACGATGGAATAAATGTCCACAATCCAATCGCACGCTGTGTACGCCCTCCACTACGTCTTCGAAGCAGATCCCGCAGTTAGCTGGTTGGACCGTTTTGGATCTGGTCCAACGCTTGTCTGGGGTCCGCTTCGTTGCCATCTTTGATTTTTGCTGGTTTTGGGTGGGTGCTATGTCTTAGTGACGAAAAAAAAGAAAAAATGTAATTATATAATATGACTAAAGGCTTAAAAATACTTTAGTGGCCGATAGTGGCGAGCTATTTACGTAAAAAAATGAGAAAAAAAAATTTAATTAGTATATACTTTCCTTTCCAGTGGTCGACTCCTTCAACGGGAAAAGAGAGTGCGTGGTAATCTGCCGAAGAAAGGGTGCTTTTGGTCGATTTACGAAATTTAACCCCATACCCTCATACATTACAAAAAAAAACCGTCTCTAAACTACGTTAAAGTGACTCGACGAGACAAGTGGTAGAGCTACCGTAACGACTTTGTACGCGGTCAAAATTCCCGACGCGTGGAAGCATTCCGGGCTTCGCAACTCCAGCATACGCCATCGAACGTTGAACCGATACCACTCGTCTAACACGCATAAGAAATAGTTAGAATCCTTCCGCGACATAAAGGCAAGGTAGCCTTCTATTTTCTTGAGAGTCCATGCTGATAGGTAAACCCATCAGACTGGCAGTTCCATCAAGAAAATAGAAGGTCCTTACAGGGGTTAACCTGGGACAACACATCGGAAGGATTCTGTCGCGAGAAAAAAAAAAATCAAACAAAAGGAGAGCGGAAGCTACAACTCACGTGAAGCGACCTCTAATGTGTATCACACAATTCCACTGCTCCTGATAGTGGGACTCGAGTACCAAAGTACCTTACATCCTCCGTAAAGGACCAACTCGTCAGAAGACGCGAAGTTCTTTCCCCCTTAGGATGTTTTTGGGCCCCACGTTGGGCGCCATTTGTAATGATTTTCTCTCTTCAACTCGAACGCGGAACCGACCTCTCATCGGTTCTAGACGTTAAGTCTGAGTAGTGCCAACGGATGGTACCAACAGGTCAACCAATCCGTGCACCGTAATCCATTCACGCGGTGACTGCTTGTCGGCCAGCTAGTTCGGAGAGGATTTCGGTCGCGGGTCTCCGAATGGATTACGCTCAACTACAATATTTCAGTCACCTGAAATTGCCCGTTTTCTAAACGCGTCAACATTCACTCATCCAGAACGAGAAACCTACATTACGTTAGTTCTGGATGGGATCTATCCACAGATCTCAAATCAAAAACGCTACAAAAATCCACAGGCGCGTTACCGATTCACCGACGCGGTACCGAAAAATATACTACTCGAACTTAAACCGAAGAAAACTACTCTAAAGAAATGGCGAAACAAGCAAAGGTACCGCGTACCGCGCGCGACGCGAAACCGACTTCAGCGGATTTGCAGAAACCCTACCCTCGCGACGGCATACTTACCCTACACTCTCTGTTCCCACTGAAAAAGAAGAGTCACTGAAAAGGAAAGTCGTGGTTAAATTAGCAATTCATTCTTAGTTTATTCAATTCTTACATATCATATATTCTTATATATCCTGGGCAATCTATGTTGAATAATGACAATGAGAGGGGACATAAGAGCTGAACAAAATCAAATTATGATATTTACCCTCATATCAAATATTATTTTTACTTAATTTAAAATATATTTATTATGTGTGTATAAGTGTATTTTGAAAAGAAAAACAAACAGAAAAATGAAAATATTGTATATATATGCGAAAAGCTAATATCAAAAGAACTGTCTTTTCTTTACTTATTTTATTGTACATGATATCCCAGTATATAATTCATTGATTTTTTTGTTCCATATTTTTTTTATTTTTCTCATTAAATAAACCTTAAAAATTCAATAAAAAAATAAGAAACATGGCAAACAATTTTCATTTAAAAGACGGCGATATTATGTAAATATAGTTCTTTTCTTTATGAGGAAGACAGCCGAATGCAAAAGAAGTGCGTTTTGATTAATGTCTGAACATGGAAACATTATACATAAGTCATTCGCGGTAATTAAAAAGATTTAAAAATATATCCTAATATTATCAGAAAAAAACACAGAGAACTTCCCCAAACATGTTGTGAATAAGGTTATACCGATATTATTTACAAAATAAGAAAAAAACTATATGGATACGATTCCGGGATAAATAAGAGGTAAAATAGCTAAAGTAAATATAAGTGAATTAGAGATCGTGCAGTAAAGAAATGAAATCAGGGGCGGCAACTTGTGGAAATTAGTTTTCTGATTATCTTCATAACAGCTAACATCTAGCATCTAATATTATAGTTAGCACTTTTTATTCTCATTTCTTCGAAACTTTTTGCATATCATATCGTTTGTTTAGCGACTAAGTTCAACGAGATATTGCAATCAACTAATCAAATTAAGCTATGTACTAGCAACGTAAGTTAAAAAGTGGAAAATAATGCAGAAACATCAGCTTCCTAGTTTAAGCTATACACAGGGATTTATCTTCAAAGATGAACCCAAAAATCTAATAACTTAAGGAGAGAGTATCAGTTGCAGATTTGCGATTTGAATTTTGTTCTTTTCTTTCGAGTAAGCTAACATGGGTTTATGTGTGTGTAAAACATATGATAAATCGTTTTGATTTAACAGATACGATATGGAAAACGAATGAACAAAGCAAAAATGGTTTTGAACTGTTGAATACTCCGTTGGGCTTGGAAAGTCATTTTATTAGCTGTTTTATCTCTATCGGCAATCAATTCATGAATATAAATCTCCCAACATTTGCGATTCGATATAAAATCTCTCGACTTTCACTAGACTAAAATGCGTTACTGAAGCTCAGTATTTAAAATATATTTTTTTCGAAGAAACCGTGAAAAGCTAGGACTCAAAATACGGACGAAACAAATGATTTAAATCAGTAACATGAAAATCACTCAAAGGAAACAGCGTTAAAGCAAATAATATTTTTGTAGTAGTGAGTTGAATACTATTTACGCCCTGAGCGTGAGACCTCCTGGAGCGCAGAACTTCTGGACTATCTAACAAACGCCTCTTCTATCGGACTAAGAACCAAGCTTGGAACCATTTGACACATTACGTTGGGCTAGGCCTCGTTGAACAAATAAATCAATGGCATTGTTTAATATTATCGTATTCTGTGTTCCTATCTTTCAGGGATACCTTGTTCCTGAATATAAGCTAAACTTTCTGAGACTGACACACCAATGTCTTGATTCGATTGAAAACAAAATAGGTTCGAATGTCCTACATATGACAATAAATACAAAGTTAATTTGAATCCGAAGTAAATTATACGAAAATAACGTTCAAAGTTGGGATACATTAAAGAAAATTATGGTGTCATATAAATATTGAAATTGCGAAAGAAAAGTATTGTATGGGTTGTTGAACACTATAAAGACTACTTTTGTGTCTATTACTTTTTCTCAGAAAACTTAAATTGTGCGGAAAACCGGGATTTATCAATAGTGAAATGTATCTGTCTATAATATGATTTTTGATATTTTACTTATTGTGAAAACTAGAAAAATTAGTGCTTACGTTGTGTATTTTAAATGGTATAATTTCCGATATCTCATTGAATATATTCAGTTATCATTTTTTTTAAGACATTCATTCATTTATTCTAACATTTAATTGTTTCATTTAAGTTTAGTATTTTTTTTCTGAATTTAGTACTCGATTCACTAATCATTGAGATTTTTAGTTTATTTAGTTTATGTTCAAGTTATGTTAGCTTGACGTTTTCTTCATATGAAGCTTGTTTACGTTTGAAGTGTTGATTTTTAATTTTACTTCTTATAATTATTCCAAGAAAGCTCATTCAATTATCGCATATCAGTTGTCATTTGAAATCATTGATTAAAGTTTTAAAAGATTTCATTGGATTTAAAGAATAGTGTTTAGTTGACATTCATGTTATACCATCTTTTGACATGCCCCCGATTTTCATCTAATAATACATGTTTAAAAATTATATCAAGAAAATCGAACAGTTTTAGTCCGGTTAATACATTTTTGTCTTTTATAATTTGTTAGTAATTTATTTTGGTTTTTTTTTTCATAAATTCCTAATCATTGTAAAATTCATGGAATCTGTGGCATGGTTGACGACAAAGGCACGCACCTGTCTCTAGGATCCTACCACGTTGTCTCCTTGTTATTGTGGTTAATGTAGTAGACTTTGCCGTCGTAATCGCGGGCAATATCCCAACCGGCTGGCAATGGAAAGTCACCAGTTTGATGATGTTGTCCTTTTTGACATTTTTCTAGGCACTCGGTTCGTCGCCGTGTTTGCTTGCTTGCTTGTGTCCCTTGCACGATGTCAGCGATGGAAGTAATCCGAAAATAGTTTGATGGCAATGGCTGCTGGTGCTGGTGTTGCGTTGGGCTAACATAAAGTTACACAATCCACTCGAGATTTTCCCTGATTCGCTTCTCCTTGCGACTACAGGCACTGTTTTCCACGTTCCACCACGCTCACCCTTTTCTTTGGTCTTTCAAGTCTCTCCAGTCAAGTCCTCAATCGCGCGTTCCTACAATTATTTATGCATTTTCTACGCCGCGTTCCCAATTCTCTGTTTCATCAAATTTATTTTGAATTTTTATTTCTCAGATGGAATTTTTATTTTCAAATTTATTTAGCGCGCGGCAGCAACGAGGAGAGAGCGGCGGCCGTATTTCGAATTGGACGACGGCGGCGGCGGCTGTAGGGCACATGATTGTGAGTCAATTCTAACTTTCTTTTTAGTTATTAACTAAACTAACCTCTTTCCTAATGTTCTGCTCCGGTGAATGTCACTGCCTCACGAATAACGTTTTCCAAAAACTCTTTACGCACACCACGCGTTTCTTCATAGATTAAACCGGGAATACGTTTCACTCCACCACGTCGCGCCAAACGACGTATAGCTGGTTTTGTAATACCTTCGATATTCTCATGAAGAACTTTACGATGACGTTTCGCGCCTCCATGTGGCTGTCAAAATTTCCGGTTGTCACCTCGGACAAAACATATGTGCGTGGAATGGCACTTCATATGGCGGAAATGTGCTTCTTCAGATGTCGCCAGTGGCATAGTTTTCTCGATGGCCACGGTGGAGGGGCATTTCCAGATGGCTATGTCTCGAAATGTGCCGGGGTTGGATTAATTCTATATTCCGAATATTTATATCCACGGATCTAAATATTTGGACAGAGAAAAAAATATTTTCTGCACAACGATATCCGCACAACAGATGAAGTCCGCTGGCACTTCGAGGACATATCCATCTGGCAGGTTACAAGGGTTCGGGATCGGAATCACTTCGATTCCTGGGCGTAGTCGTCACATTACAGAACCATACCTTTCGCAGTCCTTAGTACGGGGGATACACAATTGGATCGTATTAGAGGACTACTCAGCCAGTGATCATCGGTGCATTCTGCTTGAGATGTTTGATATTACCATGCAATACACGCGCTCTCAACCTTCTACGATTGGGTGGAACATCAGAAAGATAGATTTGAGATACTTTTTGAGGTGCTCACGGCGGGTACTTCACTTCAGGAGGATTCGCAGAGGACAGAAGAGCTGGTAGCTGAAGGCGTGGTGGACTCAACTATGAGCATCATCACGACTGCTTGCAGCGCTTCTATACCGAAAACACCGGCACGGCAATTCTCGAGTGTACTGGTGGGCGGTTGAAATCCTTGAAAAGCTTCGACGTGAGGCTCAATGGACACGGAACCATGACGAGGCATGCAAACGGATAGCAGAATATCAGCTGGCCAGGAAAAGTCTTCGCAATTTGATTAACAACAACAAGGCTCGCTTTTAAAAAATCTAGTGGACAATGTGCACAAGGATCCGTGGGGCATTGACTTGAAGCTAGTTATGAGAAAACATGGTGCCCTACGCACGCCTTGCATACAAGAAGTGAAAAAGATAGTGTGGGTACTTTTCCCCGCTAGTTCCATCCATGTTCACGCTTCCCCCTATGAAACAGCAATCGAATGCCCACTGCTTACACAGACGAAACTGGAAAAGCCAGTCCTATTATTGAAATCAGAGAAGGCTTCCGAATAAGATGGTGTCCCAGCTGAGGTGGTGCAACTTATTGATTATCATTGTCTTGAATCGCTACTTGGCACATCAGCGTTTGTCTACGGAATGGTGTTTTTCCAGTACGATCGTCGTGATCAGCGAGATGAAGGGAAATTCCAGATCGCCATTTGCATAATGCCCGTTATGCATACTAGACATGACTGAGAAAGTAACTAGAGAAACTCATAAAGGGAAAACTCACGCGATTTGTGCTGTTTGGAACCTATTACCTTGGCAGTATGGCTTTAAAGCGACGAACTTGGTCAAAAACATAGCCGCATTAAGCGACATATCGGTATATTGGTGACACTTAAAGTTAGAAACACCTTCAACTCCACTGGATGGATGGATATTCTGGATACACTGGAAAGCCTTTTTCAAGATCTAGAATATCTTATGCGGCTTCTGAGGGTCTATCTAAAGGACAGAAGCCTGCTTTATAATACGAAACAGGGACAAAGGATGGTAACTTGCATGTTGCCCAAGGATTGTTTCTTGGCCCAGATCTGTAGAACAAGTCTTACGACCGGCTACGGAGATTAGATGCGTCAGATAAGTCACTCTTGATTGGCTATGCGGATGATGTTGTGGCTCTAGTCACTGAACGCATCATTGAACAAGTGCAATTTAGGCTAGGTATGCCCCAGTGAGAGATTGGATGTTGGCTCGTGGGTTCAATGTATCACTAGAGAAAACCGAAGTGGTCATCTTGACAAAAAAGAGGATCCCTAGAGTAAGGATGATCAGTGTTGGAGACATACTTATAGCGTCAAAGCCAACGGAGAAGTACCTGGGGCTTCTGATCGACTCAAAGATAAGTTTGTCTGAGCAAATCAGGACTACGGCTGTGAAGGTTGCTTCGGGATTATTGGCCCAGAGTTAACTTAAAGCCAACAAAGGGGAACCCAACCCACCAAGAAGACGCGTCTTGATGAGTATGGTAGGGTCAGGGCTACTGTACGTAGCAGAAATATGGAGGTGCACCTAAAATGCTTGGCACAATAAAGAGAAGAGGAGCACTGAGTATCGCATCTTCTTATCTGACAGTCTCTGATTCAGCGGTAAGAGTTACTGCAGGTGTGATATCTGTTCTCCTCCATGCTAGAGAACGCTGTGCTATTTACTTGCATTTAAGCGGGGACATGAGGGAGATGGTTGCCCACAAAGAAAGACAGTACTCAATCAACGATTGACAGCAGTCTTGGGTGGGTTGCAAGAAGGGAAGGTAGACAACATGCCTCATCCTGAATCTGTGATCGTGGCTAAATTGAAGGCATGGTGAGATTGACTTCTATCTGACACAACTTTTGAGCAGGCGTGAGTGTTTTCAGTCTTACCTGCAGAATGTCGGTAAATCACGGTCTCCCGGCTGTTGAAATTGCTCAGAAGAGTAAGACGATGCATGCCACGCTTACTAGGGCAGTCTAACACATTAGAATAGGGCTAAACCGCAGAAAAGCAATGGGTTTGGTTATGTTTGATAAAGCCAAAGCCTTCGATAAAGTCTGGCATGCAGGACTTATTTACAAAATGCATGAATCCAAAATTCTACTGCAGCTCATCCAAATAATTGGCTCCTTTCTAAAAGGCAGATCATTTCGTGTCAAAATTGACAATCAAGCTGGATTCCCACAAGGATCACCCATTTCCCCCATACTATACAATATCTTTACTGCATACCTTCCTTGGCTGCCTTTGAATGTCCGCAAGTCCCTATATGCCGATGATACCTGTATTTTATACTCATCCAGACAAGCAACCAAACTGCAACTCTCCATAGACATACTTTTGAAGTATTTTCGCAAGTGATAGATCAAGTTGAACACAGACAAGACCCAGGCATTATTTATAACTAGGAAAAGACAACAACAACCGAAAACTCTGACTGCTGACAACGAAAATATTGTCTAATCAAGAACATCCAAATACCTTCGACTGACATTCGACACCAAACTCATTGTAACATTACTATAGTGTGCTATCCCAACTCTATCCACTCCTTAAGGCCAAAAAACTCCGCTGATCTACAAACAAATAACACGACCAACGAAGCACTTAAACTGCTCGACAAAGTACACAGACATCCTAACACTAGGAATTCTAAGACGCAAAGCACCCCCAAATGAAATCCATCCAACTATCTGCGGTGGCTTTAAAAAGCAAAATTAACTATAAACTAGAAAAAAATAATATGATCTCGTTAATCACGGTGAGCACATATAGAAGGGAGCTCACATATAAAAGGGAGCTAGGATACTAAATCGCACCAGCTCTAAGCAAAATGAGTCCAAGGAAGGGTAAGGACAGAGGCAATTTATTGTTAGAGCTGAAACTAGCGGCAACGCTTAGGCTTACATTGAATTGTCTATTCCAGTGTTAACTGCCTTCTCTACATGCGGACCTAGTCCCTTTAGGATTATAGTTGGTAATCCTTTTTAATACTTTTGTTTTATTCCAGCGATAACCATCTAAATCATATGCGGACCTAGCCACTTTATAACTAAACTAGGTATCATCTTCTGGAAACTATTTTTGCGTTACAGAGGTGTCTCTTCTGGCGGTGATTGCCTGAACAATATGTGGGTCTAGCTGCTTTAGAATTAACTTAGACCACTTTTAATCTAGCAGCCATTCAACTAACTAGATATGAACCGTTCCAAGGAGATGTGGAAAGCCTACTGGCCTACGACTGTTTCTCTGGAAGTTTATGTACCCGGTGCTTCTCCTGCCGAACTCATGGAGTATTGCGCCACTAGGCAGCCTCCAGCCAAATCAAACCCGAACAATGCAAGCAGTCCTAGACCTACGACGCCGCAAGACTTGCCTGGTTCTCGTCCACTGACAATAGAGGAGTACCAGCGTTGGCAAAGGGAAAGCGTTTTGACGACGCAAGGCCCTTGTTGCTCTCTACCAGGAATACCGCACCACCGGTGCCCCCAACAAGAAGATGATCCTCACGGGCCACATCGTCCACCAAAGATAAGGTGGTAAAATGGCGGCATCATCATCATAAGCATTAATTAAAGGGATTATAAGGAGCAGAATTATTAGAAATAATTAAAAAAGGGCGAAGAACTTTTACTGGAGGAAAGAGTGAAGTGTTTGGTCTAAAAAGATAAGTATAAGGACGAAATAATATAAAGAGTGGTCCAACCATAATGCACAATGTTAATTGTGAGTCACACCTTAACGTCAAGTTACTCACCCAACTTAATTTGAGATTTCTTTGCTTCAGTATTTGACAAAGTCAACCATGCAGAGGTACACAATTGAGCAGTGCGTTGAGGTTGTTGAAGCTTTTTACGAAAATGTGTGTTCAAATCAAAATGCATTTTGTGCACTTCGTGATTTTTTTGGTTAGCATAAACGACCGAATGTGTCCACAATCGGGAGCATTGTGCGCAAATTTCAGCAAACCGGGGCTGTAGGAAATGTGAAATCACCTGCGCATGCTCGCTCATTTCGTTCTGCGTAAAACAATGTTGTTGTTCGCAATAGTGTGGCAGAAAAGCCGTCAACCTCGACTCATCGTTGTGCCCAACAATTGAACATCTCACGAACATCACTGATGCGAATTTTGAATAAAGATTTGAATTTACACACTTGCAAGGTTTAATTGACTCAACAGATGAAGCCTACTGACACGTCAGCAATACGCCGAATGGTTGGTTGAACAGACAGAAGGGAATGGTGCCTTCACAACGAAAATCATCTTCAGCGACGAGGCACACTTTCACCTCAGAGGATTCATTAACAAGCAGAATCGCCGCATTTGGGCAAATGCGAATTTGCAAGTGATTGTTCAAAAGTCGATGCATCCACAAAGAGTGACTGTTTGGTGTGGTTTATGCGCTGGCGGCGTCATCGGGCCGTACTTCTTCAAAAATGAGGCGGCCAAGCAGTTACCGTGAATGGTGTTTGCTATTGCGAGATGATAACGGACTTCCTGTGGCCAGAAATTAAGGTTACGGATCTGGATGATATGTGGTTCCAACAGGATGGTGCTACTTGCTACAGGCCACTGAAACAATGGCTCTTTTGCGCGAGAAATTCAATGGCCGTGTTAACTCACGTTGTGGCAATGTTAATTTGCCGCCACGATTTGACACCGTTGGACTTCTTTCTTTGGGGATATTAAAGAGAAAAATTGTACGTCAATAAGCCAAGAACAATTCAAGAGCTAAAGGATGAGATAATTCAGCACATTGATGAAATTGAACCTCAATTATGTCTCAGAGTCATGAAAATATGGACTATCGGATAGAAATATGTCACCGTAGCCGTGGCAAGCATTTGGGGGATAATTGCCTTAGATCTTTCTATTATAATCAAAAATATTAACATAATTCCCTGAAAGCTTTTTGTTTTATTTACAATTAACATCGTGCGTTTTGGTTGGCCCACCCTTTATATAACCCATGCCTGGGAGGTAGGGTCGAATACCTCATATAATTGCTCTAGTGTCAAGTACGCTTCCAACGAGCATATGACCCTCTGTTCTCGAAATAGCGTCCAACACAGCATTGAGCCTGAATTGAAAAGATGGCAATGGTGAATTCAGCGCTAGGTATATAAAGAAGAATGTGGTTCCCGAGCACCAAACCTAAACGAAACCATTTTCTCGTCCCCGGCCCTGCATTTGGAAGTCAAAATCCCTGGTTGGCGAAGTTCTGTTATGATTTTGCTCACTGAGCGAAAGTACGTCAACCTACTTATCTCCCACAAATTTTTAGAACAGAGCAAGTGTGCTGCAGTCCAGATTTACCTGTAGGATATTGCTCATTGCAGGTCAGGGCTTCCTGAAGACTCTGGTTCTTCCTGGAGCATGTTGCAGTTCATCTGGTCTAGGATTTGCCTCTTGGCAGATGTCCTGCTTTGCAGCAATAGGAGCATAAAGAGCTCTTTTTGTTTCCTTCATAGCAGTTGCAGTCCTGCGCCCTATGCCCATATCCTAAGGATTTGAAGCACTGAATAGAAATAGCACTTCACCGTTTTTTGATTTTGCTTTTTCTTACCTATTGTTCGGCTTCCTTCCTGTGATTTCAAAGATGGCCACGCGCTGATTCCTATTATTTGGTTTCTTCAACTTAAACCAGGTATACCTTATTTTAATGCGTCTCGTATCCCTAGTAAATCCATAACGTAGTCAATGTCCCTAATTACATGAGCTGCTATAGGCTCAATGAAGCTCCGGTGGCTTTTTTCCAAGGACATTTTTTGAGTGCGTCACGAAAAGTATCTTTTTTTGTTGTCTCTCCCACGGATTCTACCAGTAGGGTATCTGAACGATTCGGCCGTATAGCTCTTATAGCAGTTTGGATATCGTCCAGTTTCAACGCTCCCTTGAATTTTTGCAAGACCTGTTGGTTTGACCAATAGTGCCTGCGCAATAATTTATTTTTGATTTCTTGAGCCGCATCGAATAATCCTTTGTTTATTGATTTACAGAGGATTTTATTATTTTTCGCCTTTGAATCCACTTTTTGACTATCTTAACAATATCTGGAATCCCTCTTTCAACGAAGGGTAATCCTTTAAAGCCACATTCTTGTCCTTTCGCCTTTATCCCCGATTCCTTTTTATGATTTTTACTAAAATACAAAATCCTATTGCGATCATGATCTGTGTCCGCCTGTCCGTCCTGTGTCCGTCTGTATGTCACAGCACTTTTTCTCCGAAAGTAAAGAAGCTATAGCCACGAAACTTTGTGGAAAGGTCAGAAGTGGTGACTTCTTTAAAGTTTTGGGGTGGAAAAATTACAATTAATACTCATAGGTGAAGCAAGTCGAGAAGGCAGGAGAGAGCTCCTAACAGAAGGGCTTTGTAACCATTCTAGGGCTCCAAAAAAATTTTCTGATTCGATGAATCGATGATTATAGTACAGGAAAGTAGCCCCTGAAAAAAAATTTCATCAAAAGCAGCCGATATGAGTATCAAATGAAAGGTTTTTATGAGCGCTTTTCAAAACAATTCTTAAACCCAGTTTTTGCTTCAGTGGGGGGGCACAGGGGGGAAATACACGAAAACTGTATTTCCCCCCTTGTGATTGGAAACCTGTGATCTAAAAAATCTGAACAAAATTACTAACGGAGGTGACATATTTATGTTTCTTGATTTTATTCGTTGCTGGTGATTGCATTTTGTAAGTTGGGCACAAAACCCTTCTAACATGAGTGTAGGTCTGTCTACCCAACCAGCTATTTGACTGCAAGCCAACCTTTTGTTATGAGAAGGCATTGGGAAAGCTACCACACTGTCAGAGGGCTTCATCTTTTGCCCTTCCATTGCCTCCAGTCACCTGCGCTTCTAGCGAATTTTTGAGTAAGAAGGTCATACGGGGTCAGAGCTCCATTTTTAGCTTCCTTGCAACGATTTTTTTGTACATCGTTGGTGGCAGTGATATATTTTGAAAGAATTTGCACATTATAACTCTGAATTCTGAACGACCCAGGATGATAGATTTGACCGGTGTCTTTTCTTGAGGGAGTGTTTCTTTATCCGAATTCCACGCTTCAACCGTTTCCGCGATGAGGACAGCATTTATGGATTTGTCGGTCCTTTAATTTTCTTCTATCATGTGTTTGCTTGTCCAACACTGTGGGAGTTCCTTCTTCTTTTTCTGAACGCTGTGGTGTTCACGTCGCTTTCAAGCTACGCCCATACGCCGCAAAATTTTCCGGTTGGATAAGGTTCTCTATTGTTTTCTGTTCAATAATCCGTTTTTGATCCAACTTTATTGTCTTAGCCATTACTGTAACTTTTCTTGTCTTCGATGTCTAACTTATCAATGTTATTGTCAATGGTGCTGTTATCGTTAGAAGACAATGTCTAATTGGCTAAAGTATTTACGGAATGATTTTGGCAAGAGCATTCTTTTGCTACTTCCTTTTGCCTCATTTTTATTATATACTAAAATGATATAGAAGATTTAAAAATTTGCAGATATTCACAACAGGTCTTTAATATTTGGTAGCACACATTTGGTACCTTAACATAAATTTTGATAAGATATTAAATTTTCAAGGCTCTTCTAAACATAACGTTCGGTGTCAATACATGTATAAGTCGATTCTTTTGGTCTTCGCTCCGTTTAGAAAGAATTGACCTTAATGAATTCCATTTTATGAAATGATGTTGCTTTTTGCTAATTCCATTTTCACAATACTAACCCGTAAAGATCATGCAGAATCAAAGTAATAAACCAAATACTAAAATGGCAGCCAAGTTATTGTTGACCTCATTTCATATATAAGCTTACCAATTAACTTAAAAGCTCACTTAAGATTAAACAATAAAGTTTTTAGCAAAATCCACCTGAACATTTTAATGATCTCCATATTTATAAGTGAAATTGAATGCATCAAAGACGTTGTTGCTATATGCTAAGAATAGATGACATACTTTTGCAGACATGGTCAAAAGTTTTGCCCGTATAATTACCAACCCTCATTTAGTTTTCTTAGAATTGCATGGAAAAACGTTAATTAAGCTTGCTTCTTCGTCGATAGTTTAAACAGTAATCAATTAATATGTTAGATAATATGCTAATTACACACATTAGTGAGCGTTGCAAATTTTTCTTCATTACATGAGATGCTTAAATACGGAAAATGTATCCAAAACCAACTCATTAAATGAGTGTTACACCTGGCCATAAATTAACACTTATATTTTGTTGGAACATTGCCATCGATTGACAAGACAAGCATTCAAGAAGTGTTATTATGGTCAAAATATTGCTGATGCGTTAACAATTTTCAATTTTTTAAAGCCGTAATGTTTCATAATTTTCCAACAAACCACTCATAAAAGTATCTTTTTAAGCTGATTGAAAGTAAAAATATCTAAGATTAAAAAGTGGCTGGTAGTGTAGCCCTTCAGATGATTGGCAGAAAAAGAGTGCTCCTTCAGATCGCTAGGAATAATCATTTATTAACCAAAAAAAAAAAATTTTAAATATTTCCGATTTTCAGTTGATCGCTTTTGCACTTGTCTTAATTTTTGAAAATCTAAATTTGCCAGATACTTATCCATTATAAAAAAGTTTAAAAAAATCCGAACCTAATTACTGCGAATGCTTATATTTGGTTAAATGTTAAGAGCTACTTCGTGTCATACAAGAGAAACACAAATTTTCTCTCCATGTTAAGTGGAATATTCATACATCTAAGAAGTCTCCAAGTCTCCACAGCTCATCAAGATATATTTCGCAGAAAGCGTGGAAAGACAAACGAACATTTTTCACTCTCGTCTAGTACCACACCGCAACAACGATCCATATGAATGGAAATTAAAAGAAAGAAATCCCACAGACATGATGTTGCGATGCTTCGATGGACAAAATCTTTATTCAGTCTGCAGAATACTTCAGTTCAGATAAAGTCGTCATCTTGGTTGGCACGTTTTTAAAATTAAACCGCGAGTTAAGCCACCTTGGTATCTACCCAGTTAGATAGTGTATCAAGCGTTCGACAAAACTTGATAGTGATCATCTGCAAACGTTTCACTTCGGGCTTAAACTCCCCTACCAATTGTGGTATCTAAGGATACATCTAAATTAATTGGATTTATGAAACTTCACGGTTAAATATTAAAGACAAAATATTAAAAAAAAAAAAAAATTTATCATTGGACTTTCGTTGTGATTTTTTATGAGGTGATTTTGACTTATTGACATCGAAACTTCCGGAGACGATATTTCAATTTATTTGTCGGGGAAAAGTGGGTTAACTGATATAGAGTGTTTTAAATTTAAAACAGTTGAAGTAACTTAAACAGACGGTGTGAAAGATAGTTTATTCAGTCTTTGGTAACGAATCATAACGATAAATTAAATCAAATTTGCCGGTGCGAGACTAGTTGAGTGCATTGTTTCTTTCTTTTATTTTCCCAGAACCGAGAAAAAAACGCAACTTGTCGTGAATTTAGTTGAAAATTTTTTAAATTATTTCCTGTGTTCACAATGAAAGTGGTTTTGGTGCTGTTGGGCACTTTGTGCCTGCTCTTTTCGGAAACTAAATCGCAAGGATTTTTCCCGCCTCAAAGTATTCTTGATTCATCGGTAAGTTTTACTTTGTGAACGTTACTTTAGCTTTACAGAAAACAAGCTGTTAAAATTATTTTCAAAAATAAAGGAAACCATACCTTGCCAATAAAAGACAATTTACATTAAATATGTCCAACCCCTCATGTAACGTCTATATTGATTAGGTTTTCACATCAATACATGCATTAACGTATTATCTAAAAAGCCCTGCGATGAAAGTAAATGTCATCATCAACATAGTATTGTCCTTTTGATTACCCACATCAAATTACAGCAATTACAGAAAAAACTTTAATTTTACCTAAATGTGCAACACGCGCTTGAGCCACAATATCGAGTTACTCGCTTAAGTCTTTCGTTTTGTGCCTACACTAAATCCCATTTGCCAACGTTTGATAATGATTTTGCGAATCATCCCGTCCTACACGTCTCCATTCACGCATCTTCGCTCCAAGTGATGAGTGAAATGGCATTAGATAGTCATTTTTGTTTTTTGGCCATCTTCGACGCCCGTATTTACGACTATGGTTAAAACATCTTCGTGATTATGTCTAACTGTGAATGGATTTGGATATGGTCGGTGTAGAAAAGTTACCGTCAATAATTTTTTGTTGTATTCGATATGAATAAAAGTTTCGCACTAAACATAACAAAAAAATCATTAACAACTTCATGTTGGGTTAGAAAGTGAATCTTAATCAATGTCGTAAGATATGTTGATGCTTGGTCGTTGCCGTTTATCATCGCTATGTTGGTTTTACTCGTATCCAGTTTTCGAATGTGGTCTTTCGCCAAAGATACTCGTAAATAATTGGATTTAACTAAACTGGAAGCAAGTGCTAATGACTTTGAATGAATATATGGGGGGGGAGAAAAAATGAATGAAATTTCTGGAAATTGGGACCTGTTCTATGGAATAGAATCAATAAAGAACTGAATTAATTGCTGGACGAGTTTCAGCAAAATACAGCAAAAAGAACGTGTTACAAGCATCATATAAAATACACCTGTGGTTATGAGCTTGATTTATTTTCAATAAATTATTTTAACCTCTATTATAAATATTGAGCAATATTTTAACCTCTATTATAAATATTGAGCAAAAACAAACGATCAAAATAAATTTTTTTTTCTTTTGAAAAATGTCGTTTCTGGTTTCGAAATTATTCAAACAACCTTTATTTCATATAAAATTTCTGCCCATTATATTTTGGATTCGCATGTCCCCCTCTCTGCGTCCGATGAAGAATTTGGGTGCAGAACGGGTAAAAACAGTTCACATGAAGAATCGAGCACATATGTATGCATCGATGTGCCAGATGTTAACAGAATGTTAAATTTTTCTGTCAGACGTAGAGTGCTTTGGTGTCTTGGATAATGTTGATGTCGCATCTTTTTGATTTTTTCCCAGTGATACTTTGTGAGTTTGGAAGCATACAGGCCTATCATGGACTGATACTTATGTATGTTATTCATGTCTGCGCTCTGGTTGACATCGGCCAAAGACTTTGAATTTAGGATAGCTTAGAATTATTTTGCATAATTTGTGCAATTTATATACAAGTTTTGTAACAGAAGTAACACATATGTTACAAGTACCTATTAAATGCATCTGTCCCCATTCAAAAATTGATTGCAAGTGAATCATTGAATGGATTTAGAACAAAAAATAATTTTTATTTTTTTGGGTTAAAAAGGAACTTGTTGGGAACAAGCGGACTTCAAAATGCTTTGAACATTACATAAAAAATTTTATTGAATGGATTTAAATTCAGTTCTTTCCCATTTTTATTACGACTGATTAATAAGTGGTTGCCACAAACGTTTTCAAAAAGGAGAACTTTATGTGGTCACGTTAAATTTGTTTTATTCGTTTCAGGGCCTTTTTAAGTCGATATTTATCTTTTCTGAAAGTATTTGCTTATTTTATGATTATACGAGTAATAGCTAATATTAGCCACGTTTGACTATGCATTTATATTGATTAAATAATGACTCCTTTTTAAACTGACATTCTTTGTTTTCTGCAGTTTTTACAATATGTACAGGGTTTTCCAATAAGAGGTGTTATTTTGATATAAAAAGAAAATAGCCATTTTTTAATATAAATGATCGGATGTTTATTTAATTATAAAGAAAAAGATATGCCATTAATAGTGAAAATAACATCAGGCAAATGACCATCACGACCAGGCTTACAGGACCATATCCTTTTTATGAAAGCCGCCGCGAAGTCACCGCAGTTGCAGATATTATGTATTAGCAGAGGGCGTGTGTAGCCCGGGGTGGCATACTGAGGCCGGCTAGCGCTCAGTCGAGTTGTGGGACTTCTGGTACACCCTCTGCTCGTGCCGAGCCACCTTACATAAAAACACAAACACGAAGAGAAGAGGACGGAAAAGAAGAGGTCACATTGAGAAATGAAAAATAATTATTTTAGCACTTCATGTCTTATATTTTTTCTTCAATTTGTTGACAAGGCACCAAATTATCCAATAGAAATAATATAAAAAAAAAAATTCAAAAAGCCCGTTTTTTTCTTTATCAAATTTAAATTTTATTCAGGAAAAAAAATTACTGATAAATAAAACTTTACGTTCAATTAAATGCTACTTCGGTAATTTACACAAGAAAACAATTAATTAATAGATTCACGTTGTTATATAATGAGAGAAAAACAGAGTTCAAAACTACTCACCCTTTTTTACGGCTGTGTAGCGCTCTGCAACAGAAGGGGAACTGGGCAACTCCCAAAAATATTGAAAAATTTTATAAATTATTTTAACTCTGTTATTAATATTGTCTATTGCTAAGGGCCGTTTGATGACAAGTTGTTTCAATTATCAAATGTTCAGAATATTTCCGAATTGATGTCACTTCACGAAGGGACACTACCAGGTTTATCCACATTTAAAAAAAGAAATTCCTCGTTAATGTATTTATACACTTTCTGACGACTTTTTCGTAATTTTATACAGCACGTCATTTCCAAGTATTTCATTCACCTTCACGCCCGCAAATCACTTTGGGTCATTAATCCAAACCAAACTTTATCTTCGGCACCACCAGCACCATTGACACATTTCCTCGAATTGTTAATTCCCAAAATCCCCTTTTTCTTCAACACAACATGTCGAACAATTCATTCCGTAAATCACCTATCCAAAAAACGCGAAAACTCACTCTTCCTTTAAAGATCAAAAATTCTTTCCTCCCTGAATTAAAATTTAATGCACCGCCAAAAGCAATCGCTATTGTTCTCCCCTAATTCAAATACCGAATGACCCCCAATTCAAGCACCAAGTCCCACATTTCACCTGCAGCAAATCCGATCCCGCAATCCTTTCATTTTTCGTTACCGCTGCCGCGTCTGGGTAACGTCATCAAAGTTCAATGCACTTCGATTCCGCTACCCACACATCTTTTTGTACCGACAAACGTAATAATTTCCATTTTTTTCATATGTGGCATAATCAAAGAAGCGTTTGATTAGATGCGGTGTCATATATACATATACGAAAACTATTGATTTTGCCCATACCCCAAAAAGAGTGCTTCCATACGCTCGGGGAACTTGAACCCAGGGTTCCAGCAGACCCCCGGTCGAGAATTCGTGACGCAACCAACGGAGCTATGTTCTATTGATTATCCATTCATCTAATAAGCAACTTCAACTTTGCATCTGGGTATGAAATTGAATTTTGTTAGCAGGGAAACGTGAATGAATTTTCGTTAGTATAAAAAAATAAATAGATATAGTTAGTATGAAGGAAGGAATGTGGTTTTGTTAGGAAAAATGTATAGAATGAAATTTTGCTTACGGGAATTAATGTAGGGAGTGTTGCTAGTGGGAAAATTAAAATTATTATTGCATTGCTAGTTTGTTGTAATTGGTAATAAGGGAAAAAGGTAGGATTGTGATGATGTGGAAATTAAAATTATGGGGAAATAGGTAAAATTTTAATAAAAATAAATAAATAACAGGGGAAAAGGTATAAATGCCCAAAGGAAGGTGGAGATGTTACGGTGGCGATTTGAAGTTGCGTGTGGGAGAAAGTCGGTACGCCGGAACTCGCAACAGTGGCTGC
Source organism: Odontomyia ornata (assembly GCA_963969285.1). Taxonomy (NCBI): domain Eukaryota; kingdom Metazoa; phylum Arthropoda; class Insecta; order Diptera; family Stratiomyidae; genus Odontomyia; species Odontomyia ornata. The sequence continues at coordinate 310,600,774 of OZ017740.1, forward strand.
CCTATGTCCTCGATAGCCTCACGAATTCCATCTTTGAGGTCTTGAATCGGCGCGGGGCTGCTGGCATATACCTTCTCCATCACGTGGCCCCAAAAGAAGAAGTCGCAAGGTGTTAAATCACAAGATCTCAGTGGCCAATCGTGATCACCTCATCCACCGAGGTGGAAATGGGCCTCATCACTCATGATGATTTTTCGATGGAATTCCGGATCATTTTCATGCATTTCAAGGACACAATCAGCAAAGACACGACGTTGATGATCGACCGGCTTGAGTTCTTGTGTTAACCGAACTTTATAAGCCTTAAGTCCTAAATCTTTATGCTAAATACAGTGTAACGACGTTTGTGGAATGCCTAATTCCAAAGAACGACGAGGAATGGACAAACCTGGATTTTCTTCAATACGTTCGGCTACAGCAGCAACATTCTCGGCTGTTCTTGAGTGACTTGCACGGATTTTATTCTTCACATCACTAAGTTACCCCAACAGCTCGAATTTCCCCACTAATTACTGTATTGCTGTCCGACAAGATGCTTCACGACGGCCCAAAAATGTTCGAGTTTTACGAACCGTCTCTGCTCAATTTTCACCATTTTTATAGTGAATTTTAGTAATTTCAATGCATTGTTGAAGTGCGTATTATACCATTTTTATTAACAGCGTAGTATCTACTTGTCAAATGTCAAAAAATGACAGCTTTAAACGTGACATCTACCCAAGCAGCGGGCTATTCAAAATAACACCTCTTATTGGAAAGCCTTTTAGCTAATATTAGCCACATTTGACTATGCATTTACGTTGATTAAATAATGACAACTAGCATTCTGTTTTGCCTGCATTTTTCATGTATATTCACGCAGAACTTTCGAATCAGAATAGATAGAAGAGTTTTTGTCCTGCCAAAGTATTGCTTTTATTTCCTGTTAGGTCCTATTTAAAAGATTTAAGGGTCAAATAGCGGTAAAAGACATTGCTGTTAGACAAAAAAACATTTTTTTTTTAAAGAACCGATCGACATATTTTCTGATTTAAATTCTTGAGATTGCAAACAAAAGAAAAAACAAGTTGGGTAAACAGACCTACGCTCATGTCAGAAGGGTTTTGTATTCAATTTACAAAATGCAGTCACCAGATCGAATCAAATCAAGAAACATGTCAAAGACGATTTTATTGGAGGAAATAGGATATACGAAGATCATACTATTTTTAACAAAGTTGAACGAATTTCGACTTCTGAGGTTTTTGTTTTTGTTATACTCATAAATATCTCCCTTGATAATTATTTCAGATGTCCATCCGCGAGGGAGGAAACATAATTTGTTCGAATCCTAGAATGGTTACAAAACCCTTTTGCTAGGAGCTCTCTCCCGCCTCCTTGACTTGTTTCACTCATGAGCATCAATTGTAGGTACTCATTTTTAGTCATTCATTAAATTGAATCAAGTGTTCAAAGCATGCACCTTAAACGTTGAATTTTGGAAAAATAACTTAAAAATTATTCAATCTTCGCATTTAAAACAGCCACTATTTGGTTTTACGATTACAGATACCACTAGCTGAACCGATTCTCAAAGACATACATGACACCTATCATTCCTGAAATTTTCATGCAAATCCTAGCAAAACTGTAGTGTCTATGTCGGTAAAAAGCGCATTTTGTTCCATAGCCATATGTTGCCATAGTAATAAATGCAGCGCATATTGTTCTATAGTAATACAGGAAATTTCAAACCGCTATAACTTCGCTAAATATGATTCAATCTTTATGAAACTTTCAGGATAGATCAATCTTATAAGTAGTCATCTGTGTACTGAATTTCATTTAAGGGTACCGTTAAGATTTTATTCAAGAAAACATAAAATCGATAAATCATACTATTACTAACAAAGTTGAGTGAATTCTGACTTCTCATGTATTTGTTGTTGTTGTACTCACCAAGACCTACATTCCTGATTTTTTTCAGATTTTTCGGATCACAGGTGTCCAATCGCGAGGGGGGGGGGGACACAAATTTTTCGTGTATTTCCCCTCCCTGTGCGCCCCTCGAAGCAAACTTTGCCAAACTAAGACCTGTTTTGAAAAGTTCTCATCAAGACCTTTCATTTGATAACCATATCGGCTACCTTCAAAGAAATTTTTTTTTCGGGGGGTCACTCCCCTATATGGGGAGACCCCCCTTAAATACCTTACAAAAATTTTGTTGTAGTTGAACTTTAAAGAGATCACCACTTTACACCTACATACAAAATTTGATGTTTCTAGCTTAAGTAGTTTCCGAGAAAAACTGCTGTGACACACGGACGGACGGACGGACGGACAGACAGACGGACAGACGGACAGACAGGACTCGATTTTAGAAGGGTTTTGTAAAATTATTTTACAAATCCCTAAAAATGGACGAAAAGTCCACCTTTTATCGTATAATCTTTGACGCCGTTGAATCAAGAAAAAAGATAAGATTTCAGAAGCATGGCTAGGAAGTGATCTAAGACATTTACGTAACCAGAGAAACAAACTATACAGGTTCCTCATAAAAGATAAATATGTAAGCAACGAGACTCAGAGTAAGTATAATGAACTTGCACTTGAATTCAAAATTAAATCGCAAGAGGCTATCAAACTTACGTTAACGTCATTGCAGAGGAAACTATTTCCAATCCCAAAAAAATCGTCGGCTTTGTTTATGTTAAGCGCAAAACATCTGGTTATCCTTCTTTAATGTCATACAATGTCTCTGTCTCATCCTGTACCGAGCAGATCTGTGAATTCTTCGCTGATGGTTTTCAGCATGTTTACTCTAATTCAGTTACTCTTACTTTACTTTGCCTCATTTAGAGCCGTTGGAAATAGTCACAAAAACCTTAATTGGAAACATTTCCATTTCTGAAGATAAAATTCTTCAGGTTATTGAAGATCTTGACCCACTTAAAGGACCCGGCATTGACCTTATTCCTCCTTGCTTTCTGTCTCTCTGCAAAGATGAATTGGTTAGACCTCTCTTCCTTATTTTTAATAAATCATTAAAACCTGGTGTATTCCCCAAATTTGAAAACCATCATTTATAACACCAATTCACAAAAAAGGGTATACGTGGCACGTGGAGAACTATAGGGGTATTGCTATCCTTTTTACTTTGCCAAAACTGTTCGAAAAAATTATCTGCAGTAAAATTACCCCCATTATCGAACCGTATATGAATGAACAGCAACATGGCATCCGTAAAAATAGGTATACCACTAATCTAATTATCTTGACGTCGGATATTCTTTGTTGTATGGAGCAAGGCTACCAGATAGAGGCTATATACACAGATTTCAGTAAAGCATTCGATCAAGTGAACCATGAAATATTAATGAATAAACTTTGCATTCGCTGCTCAACTGGATTCAGTCATATTTGAAAGACCGCACTCAATGCGTTAGGTTTCAAGGTCGGCTGTCTTGTGAGTTCAGTGTCACCTTTGGAGTACCTCAAGGCAGTCATTTTGGTCCACTCCTCTTTAATATTTTCATCGCTGATCTTTCTACAGTACTATCTGATATCTCCAACCTGTTTTACCCGGAAGACCTCAAACTTTATCACTGCATACAATCCTTATCCAATGTATCTTTTCTCCAATCCAAATTAGCTGCTCGCCTTCTGTGGTGCGATAGAAACTAGCTTGCTCTCAATAAAGAAAAATGCCAGATAATAAGTTTTGCAAGAAAAAAGAACGTTATCTTACATGATTATCACACAACTAAGAAGATCGAGAGAGTTATCAACCTAGACGTAGTCTTAGACACGAAACTCCGCTTTAACCTCCATTATGATCAAATCCTGAGCAAAGCTTACAAAATGCTAGGTTTCATTAAACGTAGAACAGCAAAGTGGGAGCAACGCGATTTAGTTCAGGGGTTTTTTCGGACAGACTACGAGTGTTCACTTAGTGGTGATACGTACTGATTCAATCAGATCATATCACAGCTGAGCAAGCTTACAGGAGCATGGTACTGACCAAATCAACTTCCGAAAAAATCAAAACGATCATGAAAATGAGATACTCTAACTATCTCTAAGCGAAGGCCCGAGAGGGGCTGTAGTGCTACAAAGAAGAAGAAGAACAGCAGAGTTCAGAAATATCTGGGCTACTAATTCTTTGTATACCTCACTTGTCCCTCCACTTTTTGAATACTGCTGCACAGTCTGGGACCCCACATTCAACATTCATAGCCGTAGATTAGAGTCAGTGCGAAAACAGTTTTTGCTCTTCGCCCTTAGATACTTGTATGATCCTATCTCTTTCCACTATCTTCCTTCTTATGGGGTTCGACTTCAACTAATCAACCTGACTACACTGGTTTCCAGGAGAGTTGCATTGTCCGCCTGCGTGCTTTTTGAGGTTTAAGAGAAAACATTCAAACTTCATTCTTGTCAGACAATATTGACTTGAATGATCCTAGAAGAGCCACAAGACACACACCAACGCTAACCTTGCATATGCACCACACCAACTATGCTAGCAACAAGCCGCTAAACAGATGCTGTAAAGCATTCAGCAAGTTTTTTTTGTGGTAGGGAGGTGAATGCCATTTATGCACAGAGTGTGGGACTCCCATGCTCGCAAAAAGGCGACTGAACTACCCACTAAACACCTCCCCTGTCAACCTGAGAACCCAGCCTGGAACCGTTTGACACATTACTTCGGGCCAGGTCTCGTTTTGTTATGCCGTGAGGCGCCTTTAAGCTGGGGGGTCCAGAAAAGCGATCCCCAGCCCCAGTGCCCCCGGCTGCTGTGAGTCCCTTTTATATTTTAGGACTGCCCGAACATAATGTGCCACCTGGTTCTATTTGTCATCCGATTCGAGCATCACTGTGACTAAATTATCTGGCATGAGCTGTCTCGTCTCCCTGTAGAGGTCCCTTCGCAGCCTGACCCATTTTGTGCACGCAAATAATGTGTGGCAGGCATTGTGTAGTAATAGAAAAGTCACCCTATCAAACTGCTCTAAAACTTTCCTATCTCTTTCACCCCTACAGCCTGGTGATCAAGAAAATTGAAATTCTTACTTGAAAAGTGAAGACCGTTCAATTAAACGCATATTGCTATAGGCGGTGACAAGTAGACATTAATGGCTATTCAGTTTAAAATTTTTTCTAAACATCTAATGTCTTCTTTGAAATAATCCGGAACTAACAAACACCTCCCTCACCAATTTTGTTTCAAATCAACTTGATATCAAAGAAAAATTGCGTGGGGGCACCATCACTACTCGGTTGTCCCTCTCTTATTTGTGGGCCATGAGCCTCGTCGGGTAACGACGAAGTTACCCTAAGTCCGTCCATTTTTACTTGTTCAACTTGCTCTCGGAACCCCACGACACCGCAACGCTAGCCTGCCAGCGCATTCACGCGTCCCCAGACAAGGGCATTCTCGGCGGATATCTACATCTTCCTCTGCCGAGGCAGCAGACCATCGCTGCAGTCCTCTACGGACCTTTGAAATTACCTAATCAATACAATTGTCTTCATCTCCTGGGCGAAACCGACAATCGGAGGACCGTGACTTAGAAATCTCGTGCAGGTAAGACTGAAAAAACCCATGCTCGCTCAAAATCTGGGTCAGATAGAAGTTAGTCTTACCATGCCTCCGATTTAGCTAAAGTGCCACATCCGGGATGTGGCGCGCAGTCCACCTATCCGTTGTCAAATTCACCTAAGACTACTGCCAATCGTTGAACGAGCTGTCTCTCCTTGCGGACAACCATCTCCCTTACATGCTCGTTTCGGCGCAGGTAAATAACGCGGCGCAAGGAGCGCGACAGGTATCACGCCTGCAACAACTCTCATCGCCGAATCAGAGACAGTCGGATACGAAGATGCAATCCTCAGTGCTCCTCTTCTCTGTACCTGTGCCAAACGTTTTCGGCATACTTCCTTACTGAGAGCGTCGCCCCATACTTCTGCTTCGTGCAGTAGCACTGACCCTAGAGCACTCATCAAGAGGCATCTTTTTGTAGGTTAGGGAACTTTACACTGCATTGTACGTACTATTTCCAGATTTTAACTACGAATTGGAAATCAGGAAAATAGTAGTAGGTTCCATGGAGAGCGCCTTCAATACCTGTAAGATATACATGTACGCAAATTTACTGAGCGTTTAAACTCTGCAATAATTATGGCCATCAATAATTCTATCATGACGACGAACGGTTCGGGTTTGGTATGGGAAAAGTTCAGTCAATAATTTTGCTCATTTTGTTTGCAGTTATGTAAATTAACTAATTGGCCAGATATCTGTAATTTAAGTGTAAACGCAAAAGTCAAGCGGCCGGGTAATGTGAAAAACTACTCATTTGTTACTTCGATTGTGATGGTCATAGATTCATTGCTACGCAGGCCGATTAAATAGATGCCGACAAAACCATCAATCGCAGCTGTTTCAGCGTACTTTCCAAGAAGTGCGTCGAATAGAAATGAGTTTGCGAACAAAGTGAACACGTTATTAGACACTGATCAACTGAGTACCTGGGGCCGCATTGATGATGTTCCTTTAATCTTATTTGGTTTTCTCTTAATTTCTTAGTTCCCTACGGGACCCAAAGAGCACAATATACATAGTATCGTAAAACACGCTGCAAATACGCACATTATAATCTATTCTTCTGGTCATCATCGAGGAGGTACGTGCTCCATAATTTGTGATTGTGATAAAAATATTGGGTGGACTAACGGCGATCATAGGCGGACGTACAATTAACTAAGTAGCGAACTAGGCAGTGGTCATTGAAAAATATTCAAGAAGGAAAGACTTTAGAGGGACTCACACCAAAGTTCAGAATTGAACTAACACATGATGAAATATTCGCAAAATGCTGCGTCAAAATTTGCTATTCAGGATGGCATTTCCCGCATTTATAAAAGAGGACTAAACTGGCCAAGGATGTTCGGAAATCAGGCTGATCTAGCATCGGAATCAGTGAAAAAAACGGTAGTTCCTGGATCCAAATCGCAAAGCCTTTGATGAGTTGAACGAAATACAGTTGTTACGAGTCATATCCACGTAAGGTGCTAAGTATGTAAGAATAGCAATGGGTGTATGACAAGTCAAAATTTTCTCTTTGTCTGACCTTTCGTAATGGTTTTTAAGTTTCTCGAACCAATGGCCGAAGAAACTCAGGACTATGAGCCCACAGGACCCAAACGATGTGTTTATAAAAGTGAACAGTATATTTCGTAAGAAGTCTCGAGTGAATGTGACGAATCTTAAAGCCACTAGTAGTGAGATCGATCTTTTAGATAGTGCTGGTATCGAAATTATCAATACGACTCCAGATACAGATGAGAATAGGATAGTACGTGACGGTTTACAGAAGCTTGCCTTGATTGGAACTAATTTTGAACTGTTCACCTATCAATCCTTGAGAGAGGGAGCCAAATGCTTTCAGTAGTTGTCGAAGCAAAAGTTTCCGATTTCAAATTAAGCCTGAATGGTAAATCCACTCTTCAGTTTAATCAAACATTGACCTCAAGCCTCATACACATCGGAAATTTTCTTGATTACTTTGTCAGCTATAAAGACTTTTATTAAATATTTGGCACGATAAACAGCAAGAAATCAGGGGTGTTGACGGTATTTCCAATATGGTACTACAATATTTGCCTGAGGTTGCTATTAGACATTCTTGCATATTGTTCAAAAACATGTTGTACAACCTCGCAGTTTCGTTCGAGGTGACCGATATACTCCTCAGGAGCTGCCACATCAGTCACCTCGGGGCAGCTCGACTGCGGGGTTCCAGATGACCACGAACCCATATATATATATGTTGCAGCATGGCAGTGCTGCAAGCTCTATCGAGCAGTAATTTCCACTATTACGCAGTGGTGGCGAACTTATAAGAAATTTTGTTTGAGGAATGCTGGTTGTCCTAAGTGAAAGAACTACATTGTTCTTTCACCCGAGCATTTAAGCTATCAACTTAATAGCATTTTTCGCTCGATGGACTTCAGCTGGTTCCAGCATATGGGCTGGTTCCATTAAAAATCTCTCTGGCAGCTCCTGAGGAGTATATCGGTCACCTCGAACGAAACTGCGAGATTTTTAATGGAACCAGCCCATATGCTGGAACCAGCTGAAGTCCATTGAGCGAAAAATGCTATTAAGTTGATAACTAAAATGCTCGGGTGAAAGAACAATGTAGTTCTTTCACTTAGGACAACCAGCATTCCTCAAACAAAATTTCTTATGATGTACAAGTTATATTCTCTGAATCAAATGAAAAAGCCCAAGGTATTTTCAATCTTGAAAAAAGGAAAGGAATCTTCGAGGCCTAAAAGCTATCGTCCAGTTAGCTTGCCACCTAATATTAGCGAGGTATTTGAAATAATCAGACAGGCATTAAATGCCCACATTGTGAAAAATGAGTTGATGCCGAATCGCCAGTTTGATTTCTGTGCCAGGCGTTCGACCATACATGCGATAACAAAAGCAGCTTCAGACATATGCTGAAAATTATGTAATGGAGAATTTATTGTAGCTTGTCTTATTGATATGAAGAAAGCCCATGATGCAGTCTGGTTAGACGGATTTATTTTTAAACTCCTTCAGAACAAGATACCCAGAAACCCTGTCGCCATGATGTGTTGTATGTTTTATGAAAAATCATTTCTTATAAAAGAAGGGAATCTGACAACAATGTGCGATATTAAGATATTGAATGGTTTACAGCAATTAACAGTTACTGCAACCCTACTCTTCTCCATATTCATTCGCGGCCTATTGAACGGCTTGGTTTTAAAGTGTTGCCTGTGGAGTCATTAGGGGCGTTTGCTAATGACCTGATAATTTATAGGGCAGACTTAAAGGCATCAGTCATTCAAAGAAAGCTTCAGAAAATGTTCAACCATATGCCAACGTACACGGACAATTGGCGAATGAAAATGAATGCGCAAAAATGCAAAAAAAAAAAATTGTTTCAGGCAACGCTGTGGTTTGCCAGATTAGTTCTGAATGGATTTCGCATAAATTCGGAGTTCGATCTTGAACAAGATCTGTACTCGTACTGCACTGTACATATCAAAATCATTTTTAGTAAGGTGCGTAAAGTGTTCATTTCTCTTCGACGCCTCTTTCATTCTAGATACGTTGATCAAAAGGTCAATATCATGTATTACAAGGCTTTGGTTAGACTAATTTTGGCATATGGATCTCCGATTTGGTATAATCAGAGTGCTAGTACAATTGAAATGTAACGAGTTTCTGAGAGGAAATGCCTTCGCACGGGCTACAGAACGCCTGAGATGGATTGGAAATACTATGTATCGAATCAAAGAATTTATGAGATTGAGAAATTGATCAGAATCAATACGAAGCTTCTTCAAAATCTATAACTGTGAGCAGTAATACCTGCATTTCAGACCCGTTCCACTCTACTTACTATATTGAAATTTGTCTCACCACTGGCTTCATTCCAGCAGAAGCATTCGTGTATTTGGACATAAATTGATATATCCCTGATTCTAATGGCGTCCCGATTTTTTACCATATATATAGGTGGCCGACCAATAATTTGAGCGTACGGGATCAACAGCTTCAATGCAGATACTCATTTCCGAGGTATGTTGAAGCTGAACAGGTTGAGAAAGAACAGTCTAAGTATTGGTGGCTGAATGGCAATCACTAAATTAGTTGTGGTTTTTCGTTTTGGTTGCAGCTCATTGTTGCTGCGTTAATTTTAGTTGTAATTTGGTAAGGTTAACATGTAGGTTTCGAGTATTATAATATTGTTCTATCAGGATTACTTAGTTCATTTTCTTTACATCATTGAATGGAATTAAGTTTCTTGTGATTGAGAAGTAAATTTCAGTTATGCACTCAGCTTGGGACTCTCAAGCTCACGAGCGACTGGACAAACAACTAGATACCTCTTCTGTCAACCGGAGCATCCAGCTTGGGACCATTTGACACATTATTTTGGGCCAGGCCCCTCCTCTAGCGGAAGGAGAGGGAGAAAAGAGGATTGCCAGACAAGTGATCTCCCAGCTCTGACGTCTCCGGCAGCTCCGAAATGCCTGACGCAGCCTGATTTGCTTAGAGAAACTCATTTTCAAATCGATCAGTAGCCTCACGTACTTTACTACTGGCTTCAATTTGATTAGTGATCAATCGTCCTCACACTTGGAATTCTTCTCTCCTCATCTAGCAGAGCTGAAGGCATTCCTAACGTTGAGTGTCACTAATAAAACGATCCATCACTTGATGCGGCTATATGCTCCAGCCTTTTGAACCATGCTCATAAGCTCTGCAATTGCATTAATGGTGAAGTATCCTGCTCCATGGCCAAACTCCTGAGGAGGCACATTCACAACAGCGCAAATCACGTCAGCAAGTCTTCCCTTGATGAGTTTCTCTAGCACTTTCTCAGCAGTGTCCAGCATGCATAACGGCGGTATGCAGATGGTGTTCCAGAATTTCCCTTCCCCTTGCTGGTCAGCACAAACCTCGCCACCTTGCATCGTACCGGGAAAACCCGGTTTGTAGGCATGCGTTGAATGTACTGAACATCAAGTCAGGCAAATGGTTATAGATAAGTTGCAACACTTCAGCTGGAACACTATCTAGGCCTAGAGCCTTCCTTGCTTTCAATGACAGGACTACATCTTCCAGTGTCAGTGTGTGAAGAGCTGGCGCTTGATTGTTTTTGCACTGTGAACACCGTTAACAGGGACGAAATGGGCTTCTAACCAAGGCTCCAGCGGTCCTTATTTACATTGTCTACTAGATCTTGCCTTGAGCCTTGCTGTTATTAATCAGTTTGCGAATGCATTTCCTGGCTACTACCCAGCTGCATGCCTTGTCACGGTTCCGTGCATGTTGAGCCTCATGCAAGATAGTGACACTCTCTTCGTTTTTCGACGATTTTAATCAACCACCAGTACACTGGGGTCTCTGATGGGACATAGAAGCGCTGCAGACAGACGTGATGGTGCTTATAGTTGATTTCATCACATCATGGGCTAACATTTCTTCCGCGAAGCCAACTGCAGTGTAGCATCTGCCGTGCGCATCTCGACAAACCTTTTGACGCCCATCCTTACAATGTACCACCCAACTGTAAAAGGTCGGGACGTCGGGCGTCAACATCACAGATCTCAAGCAGAATGTACAAATGATTACTGGCTGAGTAGTCTTCTAATATTATGCATTTGTGTACCCTCCATTCTAAGGACTCCATGGAGAATGTCACTTCCGGTATGGTTCCTTCACAGCGGAAAGTCGGCGTATTTTGATACCCCATGGTGCAAAAACCTGAGTGTAGAGCAAATTATCGTATATATTTACATTAAATTGATGTAAATAGGTCGAATGATTAGTAAAAAAAGATTTTCAAAGACAAATATTTCTGGTGTGCAGTACGACAAGCGCCGTCCTGGCTGACATTTCTAGGATTCGTTTTTCCTGCGCATCTGTTAAAGACATACCCTGTTGTGTTGCTTTAACGTTGAAATTTTCCCCCAATGAGCACGCTGCTATCTGCGTTCGAGACAGTGCCCTCCAAAGCATCAAATTCGACTCAGAAATATGGTAGCACATTTTGGTACACCCTAAAAAAGGTGGTCTCTGAGCACTGAACTTACACGACACCATCCCCCCCGTGAACAGTCCTCCCTCTTAAAAGCACTGTTCCAAACCCAGATGATGGCAGTACAAGTTTTATCAAGAAAGCATGATGCAAAACTTTTATCTGCAGCAAAAAGTCGACTTTCATGTCTCTCGCAAATTGTTCAAGCAGATTTTGGGTGGTTGAACTGTGGTGTAGGTTTATCTGCAGGATACGGGTCTTCAAAATTCTGATTTTATCTTCGTTAGGGCTTACCGAAAAACATGATATTTTTCTGATCCCATGTCGTGCCGTAGATCCAGTCTTCGATTAGCATACATAATATAGTGTGCCACCTTCGTACACTCTTTTCTTTCATGTCCCATTTCACCGCATTTGTGGACTTATCAGGTCGTTTGCATATTTGTGTGGTGTGACCATAGTCAAAGCATGTAAAGTATTGAAGAGTTTCTACCTTTCGCCACAAACTGCAGATGAACCCATCCATTCTTGCTTTTTGCTTGTGCAGAAACTGTTCGGTGTGCTTTTTGGTCAAGTGAATGATGCCCATGCGTTTTCACCTATGGTTTTCTAGTGTCAGCCTGTGGAGTAATGATCCCCCAATTAGAATCTGCTTTATCTTTGACTTAATCTGTGGCTTAACTTTTGTGGTTAGCTGGCTTTTCCTACTTTTGGCCTCGTGTTTTGAAAGTGTTTAGGCCCACAATGATCTATGCCTGAATGTATTTTCTTCGTCTAGCCCGAGATCGCTTGTAGATATATATTTGTTATAGAAGCCAAGTTCACCACTTCAGTAACATTTCAGTTGCTGGATGGTAACCGGGAGCCGGTCGCAACTCTGTGCAGCCGGTACTAGGGATTCGACCCCCTGTCTAATAACTTTTTCATCCTTCTCCAATTTCATCATGGTTTTTTTCTATGTTCCTTTCCATAGCGTTTTACCTACCACGAGAGGCATTTGCATACTCGCCAAGCCTCGCGGCTCTGTTTGCGACAACCATTTTCGCCTCTGGTTACCTTCCCTCGCTGGGCATGGATTGCTTTACACTCTGAGAATCTGGAGCAAAGGAGAATCTTCGCTCCTGGCTGAGATTATATCAAAAGTAAGACCAACACATGTAGTCGGCTGTTGTCCGCGGAAGAACCTTACTTCTTACTTCTTCTTGTGCGTGGAGATTGAACTCTCCAAAGTATGCTAGCCACCAAGAATATTCCTTAAGCCCAGCACTCACCAGCCGAGAGATTAAAGTCAAATAGGTAGTGACAGAAAACAAAGAAATTGAAAGAAAGGAGAAATAGCAGTGGAGGGAATACTTCAAACGGGCGAGTGAAATAAATTTAGGAGAAGCTTAGGGAAACCATCTTTTTACTACGTCGATGAAACAATCTCCTCAGGAGTTATATCTATCTATTTTCATACTATCGAGGTTCTTTTTAATGTGTTATTAAAACTGTCAGACAACGTATCTCTTTTCCTTTTCTTCATTAATTCTTCTCGTGCCAGAGTGCATTTATCCCTTTCAGGTTGTAAAAAGTTTGGCACGGGAGACTTTCCCTTGGATGTAAAGAGTACACTTTCCTGAGTAGTGTGCAAACTTGGAAAGAACCAACTGTTTTACTTTGAGGATAATTTACTTTTGAAGGGACATGGTCATACTGGTGGTTTTTGCTGGAGGGTAATTCAGGTGCCCTAAAGATAGGCTGAAAATACTGACCCCTTGCGGGCCCAGGTAGTGGTTTCAGGTTGAATAGTGTGAGGCAAGTGGTGGAAAGGATGTGATTTAGGTAGTGCTAAAGTGTGCTACTAGTTGGGGAGTAGAAATCGTTCCGAAACTGGTTTCCGCGAATCGCCTTACTTGCTGGGTGATCGAGTGTGGGGTCTAGGCCAAAGCGAATGAGCGTCCACGACCCTCTGCGGTGATGAAGCTCCCAGGTTGGGCGGGGTAGCAAGTAATAGTATGGTTTATGAATATTACGTTTTTTTTTCATAGACCGAACTGACAAGCTTTAAACTGTACGTTAGCATAATGTCCTTATGTCCACAAAATTTCATGGAAATTGTATGATAATCAAGTGATATGTAGTTTTTTTTGATTATTTGGAATTACGACAATAATAACAACCATTGATAGTTGATATTTACTTCCAAATGACCTAGGCACTACAGTTTTCTTGGAATTTTCATGAAAATTTCAGGAACAGTGTTTGATTTGAATATGTTCAGTTGGGCGAGCATTCAGAAAAAAATAATTTTCGAAAATTGAAGCTTTATTGCTTTTAAACGATCGAAAATGGTTTGTTGAGTGACGCCACGTAATTTTGCAAGTCCTTCTTGCGTTTGGGATGGATTTTGATCGAGCAATGTCTCCAATGCGTGATCTTCAAACTTTTTGGGCTGTCCGTCCTCCAAGTCGAAATTGCCACTTTTAAACCGTGCAAACAACTTCTGGCACGTACGCTCAGCTAGAGCATGGATACCATACACTTCCACCAAAATACGATGACTTTCAGCAGCCTTTTTCTTCAATGAAGATGTACTCCCCGCAAAAACACTTTATTCGGCACAAAATTCGACATTTTCAGAGTAAAAAAAAGTATTGTTGTTTACCCTTCTGCCAAATGACACATACTGATTCTGAAACTATATGACAGTAGCTTTCCAACACATATTTGGAAAGGTGAATCACTGGAATAAAAATCAAATTACGCCATCTATTAGAAAACCACACTAATTAACCGGTTTAAGCAAAAATAAAATGGCGGCTGCTGTCCCCTTGTAGAAGAACCCCTCGATTTTCCGGGTATATTTGGATATTTGGATTTGCATAGAAACAATGTATAATTCAATTAATTGATTCATTTCACCGGTGTTTTAAAACATAGGATGGTTACAAAGCCCTTCTAGTTGGAACACTCTTGTGTCCGCTCAGTTTATTTTAAATAAACATTTTTCTACTTTACAGGGTCTTGTAAAATTAGTTATGCAAAGACCTGTTCGTGTCACCTCCTGTCTATTTGGATGATTTAATATCGATAAAACTCCTACAGAAATGACTCCAAAGTCATGCCTTAGGACTGATGTTATCAAATTTGATGTAAAAGTGCTAATAAATAAAGTGTTTTCCATTAAGGACATAACAATTTTATCTTTTAATAAAACACACTAATATTTGAGATATTGAGTTCAAGTGTATTGTGGGTGCAGTGCAATCATTACATTTTATGAATGAAATTCAATGTCCACCACGAGCTTGTTCACAGCGGTAAATTCTTTGGACCCAATCTCCAACCATTTCGGTTCATATTTCAACAGGAACGTTGGATGTTGTCTTTTAGCTCGTTTGATAATTCTGGCTTGTTGGTATGGACCAGTGATTTGATATAGCTCCATAAAAGGAAATCCAATGGCGTTCGATTGTATGAACGAGGCGACCATTCAACCGGACCATTTCCCGAGATAACACGTTGACCAAATTTGCCTTTCAACAAATCGATTATGAGGCATGCTGTGTGGCTAGTAGCACCGTCTTGTTGAAATCGCATATTGTTTATTGTCAATTTCATCCAAATAATCTTCCAACATAACACAAAAGCGCTCTTCATTGAGGTAACATGACGGTCTTTTTCATCAACGAAAAAATACGGCCCAATCACACCTACGGCATGAAAACCGCACCAAACAGTAATTTTTTGCGGGTGCAACGGTGTCTCAAGAAGCACATGTGGGTTTGTTGCTGACCAATAATGCATGTTTTGCTTATTAACAAAGCCATTGAGCCAGAAATGAGCTTCATCGCTCAAGATGATTTTTCGATGAAATTCTGCATTTTCTTCAAGCATTGCCAGAGACCAATTGGAGAATTTTCGGTGTTTCGAATGATCAAGTGGCTTCAGTTTTTGAGTTAATTTCATCTTGTAACAATGTAGGCCAAGGTCTTTTCTCAAAAAACGCCACAGTGTCGTTTGAGCGATACTCAATTCACGAGACTGATTTGGCTCATTTTGAATCGATGCACTTACAGCAACGATACTTCCTTCGCTTCGAGTGGTACGACGTCTTTTTCGTACGTACAGCCTGTCGAGTGGGACGATTATTACGACCGAAAATTGGAGTAAGTGCTCTTAAAGTTGCGACGAACGGCTCAGAGTTTCAGTAGTAATTTTTAATAATTTTCCAACACTATTGGCTTGTGAACTTTTCTATAATAAAAATGTTGTTTTTAGCTAACATTTTGACATTGACAGTTCATTAAAAAAGTTTAAGGGTGCATTTATATAAAGAACAAAATCGTAGTGTTTCTAATGGAAAACCCTATATATGAACGATTTTCTCATGAAGATAAACCCATGAAGAAAATGTATCTGTCTCCAATAGTCCAGCCATACATTTTTTTAATATTTCCGAAATTATCCATGGCACATACATGGACAACTATTTACTAACACATTTGAATAAAATGATTTCAGATACAAAGTAATACAATTTGCGGATAAATGCTCTTTCTAGTCAAGCAAAACTGAGAAAATCAAACGTCACGGAACAAAATTGAATGGATACTGGATGGTTAAAAATTATTGGGTGTACTTGACGATAGATGTCCGTACTAACAAATATCGTGAAAGCTCGAACTTTATATGCATGTCATTTTGAAGCTACATTTGACAGCTATCAAAACCAGTCAACAAAACAATTTTATCTTGTGTGCATCATTATTATTTTTCACGATGGATAACTTCGAAAATTGGAGAAAAAGACAGCATTTGCAGGAGGTTCTGTTGGGTTATTTTTTTGCAAAGCAAACTGCTGCGGAAAGTCATCGTTTGCTTGTAGAAGTTTATGGCGACGATGTTTTAGCGAAAACGCAGTGTTTTGAATGGTTTCAACGCTTCAATAGCGCCGATTTTGACATCAAAGACAAAGAACGCCCAGGACAGCCAAAAAAGTTTGAAGAGACGCTACTTAATGAGGATTCGTGTCAAACGCAAGATGAACTTGCCAATTCATTGGAAGTGACTCAACAAGCGCACATACATAGATTTTAATGATTTAGGCGGCCAAAATTATTTTTGGGGTTATTTTGATTCTAAGTTCAATTAAAATAAAGAAGAGGTATATATTTATGAAAACATACATAAATTTGTCAGGTTATAAAGAACTGTAATCTATGACAGAGCTATATTTACTAAAAAATACAAATGAATGGAAACAGAATTGACAAGTTTTCTTTAAATATAAAATTACATTAAAAATCAGCTTCTTCAGGTTCAGATGTCTCTACTGACTCTGTGTTTGGGTCAGCAGGTAATAAAAGTTTAACCTTTTCAGGTAGAAATGAATTACGTGAAGGTTTTTTTATTTGTCTCAAGCAACTAATGAAGGGACCTGAACTCAACAAAAGCCTATAATATACATCTAAGTTGCATTCTTCCCTAGAAAACTTTCTGGCAAAGTTTAGCCGGTACGATCGGAAATGCTTGTTCCGGGCTTCTGCAGCTTCTTCCGATAGCTGTCCAATTGGAAGCAGTGAACTTTTTATGATTTGGCTTCCATGTACCAATATCTTGTGCATAGTAGGCGTCATTGGGTGCCAACCATACTGTTCTACATACAATTTTGCTATGTCGTATGCATACTTATCATATTTTTCAGCATCAATTTTATGGCCACTAGAAATAGTTTCTAGAATAACCTTGAATCTGTAAATCAGTTCAAAGTTAATACCTGTGATGTCTGAAGCCAATTTGGAGTTTTCAAAAAACCTCCGGCATGTGTTGCCATCATTGGTGTTGCCAAACTTGGCCTTTGGCATGTCAATGAGCGAACCGGTTTCATTTCGAAACCTCTCCTGAATTTCCAACTTTTTTGGGCTTCTAATGCTTTCTCTGCTTCAGTTTTTCTTGCCCTGTATTTTTTTACTGGCAGTTTATACGAGAGGTGTATAATGCTTTCGAAAATGCGGATCCGGGCGTGTAGTATTGACAAGCCGAATTCCAAAGCTTGAAGGTTTACACTATTTTTCTTCGATAGATCATTAAAGGTTTTCGAAGTAGCTCCACAGATGTAGCACTGGAATGTTGACTTTGTGTCTGTGGCTGCGCTGCACACCTTTCCGTCAATCATACTCATTTTGAGATGGTGCCCGAGCGAAAACTCCTCTTCATTCAACGTAACAACTGTTTTGTTTAGTTGTTTAATGGACTCCTGCACATATTTTATCTCTTCTTTAGTTATGTCCGTTGTTTCTTTTACAAATCGGAATCGCATCGGACGGCAAAACCTTGACGAAGAAGGAGTTGGATTCTGCCAAACAATTTTACTGCCTTCTTTTCCACAAACAATGCGCAAAGGCACAAAGGAACTCATAAAAATGTTGGCATTGGAATCAGTCTCATTATCGTAACTTTGTTTAAATTTGGATTGCTGAGAACCGTCACAACCCCATTTGTAGATTATCATTAACGACTTCCTATCTTGCTCGTTAAGCCGGATTATCACATCTTCTAGGTATTTTGATAATCGTGTTACGGTTAGATCCATTAGGCACTGTCGATTACTTTCCGCGCAAGTAGCTGTAATTTTTAGGGATTCTTTCGGATAGCACTCTTGGTTTGCTTTCAAAACAAGACCATAGCAAGGGATATGTTTTGGATTTGTTGCCCTTACTATCTCATACTGTCGTCTCGTAAGATCAGCTTCAACAAACATCTTAAGTGCTTGCAGAGGAGTTAATTGAGGTACCTCATCGTTGTTGGTAACTCTGCTGTAGGCTTTTCTATATTTACTAGCCCTTGTTGGTGAGTTCGTAATATCTTTAATCACTTTCGAGGCGGTCTTATGTCCCGTTGTCTGCAACACACATGTAGCAGCGTGAACAATAACTTCATCACCTACGGAGGCCCTTATTTCTTCCGCTTTTCTTCTTTTACTACGCTCACTTAGTTCTCCAAAAGACTTGATTGGTCGACCTTGCGAGGAGGCTGATTCAATGGGAATCTCGAATGTTCCCTCTAACCATGATTGGTTTGTTTTCAGGAAAACATCTTGGTGTTTATTTGCCTTTGCCCATCGTTGTTTAATTTGTGATTTTACATAAGAAAATCTTTTTTTTAAGTTTTTTTTAGCCTCTTTGTTGTGCCCATAGCGCATAAGGAGAAAATTCTCATAATAGTCAAGTTTTTCATTTAAAGTTGGTAAATTTTGACTCTTTAGTTGGTCAAATGTGTATTGACGAGTCACTACTTTAGTATCCGAGGTAGTAGGTAGACCCGAAACAAATAAAAAACAATTTTAATACAAAATATCGCACACTCAATATTTCCTATATTTGCCAAAGAGCCTTTCAAAAGGGCCTTAGGTAAAAAAAGCGTGATTTTGCGCGGCTATTTCTTATGGAATAAGTTAGTTACATATATGAACTATATAGTATAATGAACGTTATTACAGGGACGGACTCATAAGTACATTGAAAAGGCACTCGAATTTAAATATATCTAAAAAAATAAATTTTGGATTGAGTGATGTTTGTCGTGTTAAAAATGAATGACAGAGAATGTGAATTAAATTTTTCTGTAACGAAAATAAATTGTTCTTACCTGTATTTTCACAACCCATCACAGTTAAAACGAAAATATTAGCTTGAAATGAATAATGCACTTTGGAAAGTTATAAGTTTAGGAGAGCGCCGAGACCCAACTTGTACATACTTGTTCACTATCAAATTCCGACTGATCAAAGTCGACTCCCGCGTTTCAAAGGCAGGAGGAGGGGGTGTTATATTGTACATAGAGCTATTGACTTACCAATTGTATAGATACCTTAAAATTATAATGATTTAAAAAAAAATACTTTTGGCCGTCTAAATCATTAAGATCTATGTATGTGCGGCGCTTCTGTATGTCTAAAATGCTGCTTGAGCGCCATAAAAAGAAATGATTTTTGCATCGAATCGTGACTGGGAATAAAAAATGGATCCATTATGATAATTCCAAGCGCAAAAAGTCATACGTGAAGCCCGGTCAACCAGCCAAATCAACGGCGAAGCCAAATATCCATTGCGCTCAGGTTATGCTGTGTATTTGGTGGGATCAGAAGGGGCCGTTATATTATGAGCTGACAACCACAGGTGACCTGTATCGAACACAATTAATACGTTTGAAACGTCCATCATCGAAAAACGCCCGGAATATGCGACCAGACATGAGACTATAATTTTTAATCATGACAACGCCCGGCCGCATGTTGCAAGACCCGTGAACAACGATTTGCAAAATAGTGGATGGGAAGTTTTAGCCCACCCGCCTTATAGTCCAGACCTTGCTCCGTCTGAGTTTCATTTATTTCACTCTATGCAAGCCGCCCTCACCGGAATACGCTTCATTTCAGAGCAACGCATCCGAAATTGGATAGATTCGTCAAGCCAGTGCAATTTTTTTGGGATGAAATTCATAAATTGCCTGAAAAAAAAGTTGTAGCTTCCGATGGACGATACTTCGAATAAAATATGGTGTAAGATTTTTCCACAATAAAGCATCAAAATTCGCTAAAAAATTCCGGTTATTAAGTTGTACAACCAAAAATTATTGTAACTTTAAAACAATTTCAAATTAATAAAATCGAAAGGAATATCTACTATTTTTTTTTCACATCAGCACTTTAGATTACTAATACAAGTGTCAGTCGAGTGATTGCACAAATAGTCGTGAATTTCATACTCTGCATTGTTAAATTTTGAATGCGCATTCATTGTAAGCACACTCAATTCACTTTTTAAAAATGCATATCAATTTCGTTCCTCATGAAAAAATAAATAAAATGATATATCCTATAACCAGCAGCTTAAAATAACAATGAATGATTCATTTTAATACAAAAAATAATTTATATCAATATTTTTTCCAAAAATGCATACCACTTTTGATCGTCTTTTGAAAGATTACAAATGAAATAATAAAACAACCCCTAAATATAAAAATTTAATATTCAAAGGTCAACTTTGATGTCACTACATGAAACTAGACTATCTTAAGTTTATAATAAATGGCAAACATTTTCTCATCCATCCAATATCGAAAAATATGAAACAATAAATTTTATGATGAAATAATTGAACTTAAAACTATAAAATACGTTTCGTTGTTTTTAAATTTTAATCAAATGAAGGATTATCATTTCAATTTAGAAACAAAAAATGTATTTCACAGTTTTAAGTTCAAAATTAACTCCTGTTGCTTATTTTTCCAAAAATGTTATTTTAATTATTCAGGTTGTCGCGCAGTTAATCACAATAATTTTACTTCCTAACTCTAAACTAGATAAAAAAGATGGTACATAAAAAATTAGTTCATTTAAAATGTTTAATAACTTTTTTGCAAGACCCGTGCGTACATTCACTTAATAGCCATCATAAATTCGCTGTTAAGTTCAGGTGACTAGCGATCGTATTTCAGTTCAAGGCACATCGGTATCTGTGTTTCCAGAAAAAGTATCTTTTGCAATCCTCAACGGATAGTAAACGGATAGCGTGGGTGTAAGCTCTATGAATAAATTAAATCCTTAGTAATTTTCAACTGAAAAACCACAGATGAAACGATTTTACTTAAGAGTTGTTGACTTAACTATAAATATTAATAATGTTTTACAAACTCAAACGACTCATTCTTCAAATTACACATATTCACATTAGAAGTTAATTCTTAGCGCCACGAAAAAGGGAAATGATTCACGTTCAGTTTTATAGGGACGTTAAAATTCTGCTTTTATTCCAACTAACCAGCTTAGGACGTTGATGTTCTAAAACATTAAATTAATCTTCTAGATAATCAGTGTCATGAAAAACTTAAATCCTTCTCTTCTTAGAATATCTATTCGGTATTTGGTAATCATATCCATCTTTTGCACGTACCCATTTTATACATTTTGCAATTTAACTTTTACTGCTTAACGACCACTCTAAAAAAATCGTAACAAGATTTCGGTATTGCTTGATCTTTAAAAGATGATTAAGTAAGAGAGTGAGAAAAAACAAGAGTTTTCTCAGAATATTTAAAGGTTCATTGGTTTGAACAAAGTTTACGAAAATTTTTTATGAATAATTTTGAAGATTGGCTAACAAAGCTTTTAGTTGAGTCAGTAATATGCATTTTTTAATGCTTCAACAGTTTTATGCGTGCACATGTTGATGACTATGTGCATTCAATTATTTTTAAATCAAATTTTCATCAAATAATTATGAGCTTACTGTTTCTAATTTTGTCTGATTGAAATTTCTAATTTTCAAAATTGAATATTATTAAAAATCTTAAAAAACTTTTCCCCCATTAACAGTAGGCAGATTTAATCATGTTTGAAATTACATAATAGATCTTCAATTTGAAATTCATTTACAAGAGAAACGTTTTAACGAATCACCTGCGATTTTTTCTTGATGAAATTATAATCAGACAACAGACGGAAGGTATCGATGCAAAACGAAAAAATATTAATGTCAAAAATGGAAAGTGAGTGTGCATTAATTAACACTTTCCGGTCGAAATAGTTTACCATATGTTTGCATAGGCAGAGATGTAATGCAAATAGGGTATTTAAGTTAAAATGCATTCAAAATTATTCAATTTTAGACATTATAAAGATTTTTTTTTCAAGATTTAGATAACATTATGGCATCAGGCTCAGATTTCGGGGAAAAAATTGATATACCAGTAAATTGTGCAACCTCCCTGGGGTGAAAAAGTGTCATCTGAAGTTTACTTTCACTTCCGAACTAGATCATGGAACGGAAAAATTCAAACTTATTTCTAATCCCAGATTTAATTTCAAGGCCAGAATATCCAACAAACGAGACCATGAAGAGATTAAATTTGAAAAGATTAAACTGTGAAATTTTTTTTTTCAAAAAAAAACCTATCAAGATACTCTAGCGCTCTTTGTGACTTGCTCAAATGAACAATTCACAGAGAATTTTCGGATAAATCATCCACATCATTCACAGTTTAGACTAGCAAAAGATGGAATTAACATATAACAATTTTAGTAAGAATACTTTAAGATTCACCATCTAGCATTTGTTTGAATGGGTCTTCATATACTGCGAAATTATTTTACACATGAATTTATTTATAGACGGATATTCACGGTGGCATTGCTTGTCAGCCACGTCACAGCTACAAAAGAAGTTTTAAGTTTATCATCTCCACACGCTGCCACCCTATACAAGGAGTAGAATCTGTCCGAGATGCTTTTCTTGCCACGTCTCGGTCACTATCGCTTTCTTCGTCTGCTTCTACCCTTGGCTCTATGGAATTGCCCACCGTAGTTGTCCTAAGAATACCTTCGAGGTTTTCGACTCTTTCCACCATATATCAGTTATCGTGAAGCATTTTGTAATGCAATACAGCCCAAAATACTTTGGAGATAACTTCAAATCCGGTCCGGATTGAGTCTCTATAATGGCTGCTAGCTTGACAGTACCAACAAGACTATGTCATTGGGTCCTAGAAAGTCAGATCACTGAACTGCCATGGCGTTGTTAAGGACCTTTTACAACGGGCCAGTCAATATAAATCAAACATCTGACTGGTAAACAAACGTTCACGCCCCGATCGAAGAAAAGGACGAAGAAACGACGGAGACGTTCTTGAATCACATGGAAAGCCTAGTCGACTCATTGCCTACGAATGACACAAAAATGATTCTGGGTGATTTCAACGCTGAGGTCGGCAATGAACTATCCCATCGGGGAATAACTGGAAGATATAGCCTCCACGATGAAACAAATGACAACCAGCGCCAGCCAGCGCCTGATTGACTTTGCGTACAGCAGAAATCTAGTCATATGTTCAACTTGCTTCCCACATCGACACATACACAAAATGACCTGGGTATCGCCAGATAGCAACACACAAAACCAGAGCGACCATGG
Source organism: Odontomyia ornata (assembly GCA_963969285.1). Classification (NCBI taxonomy): domain Eukaryota; kingdom Metazoa; phylum Arthropoda; class Insecta; order Diptera; family Stratiomyidae; genus Odontomyia; species Odontomyia ornata. The sequence goes on from OZ017740.1 coordinate 310,624,298, forward strand.
TTTGATCCAGCATAGATGGGCCTCGAGAAAACTTGACGTCCGTACATACCGAGGAGCCAATTATAACTCGGATCATTACATTATCAAATTAACCTATCGATGTTGTATGTCAAAAGCGTATTCGGTGAAAGTTCCAGCCCACTATGAAAATTTGACATCGAAAGGCTCCAAACAGTTTCTGTGGCCAAAAATGTCATGGAGACCCTCGACAACCCACTAGCTTCCATCCTATCAGATACATCGCTGAAAACAAGTATCGAGCTCTGGGTGGAAGCGAAACCTGCTATTAAGACCATGGCAGAACAGACGATTGGACATCAAGTTCAGCGCAAAAGAAATGATTGGTTCGATGATTAATGCCAGAATGCGTTTGATAAGAAGAAGCAGGCGTTCTAGCAATATATAGGTAGGAAAACCAGCACGAAAAGGGAAAAATATAAAAACCTCAGAAAAGTAGCGAATAAGATAGTTAGAATTAAGAAAAGAAAATACTTTGACGACCAATTGATAAGTAAAGATGCAAGCCTAGCGAGTAAAAACCCAAGCCAAGCACACAAAGTAGTGAAAAGGCCACCCTCTTATGCGATGACATCGGCAGCATCATCGCTGATGAAAACAGGATTAAGGAAAAATGAGCATCATATCTCAAGAACCTCCTTAATTCTCCGCACAGCTCCAGAACATTGGAGCCTATAGATATTCCCAGACAACGTCCATTGGCCCCACCAACTCTGGATAAAGTTTATTCTACCATCAAATCTAAAAAAAATAATAAAGCGCCGGGCATCGATAAGTTTCTAGTTGAGTTATAAAATATGGTGGCAGTTGTGTTCAGAAAGCCATCCATAAACTCATCCAGCACATTTGGAAACAAGAATATATGCCAAAGAAGTCTAGCCAACCAATTATATTCCTTATCCACAAAAAATGGGACAAGCTACAGTATGAAAATTATAGAGGCATATCACTATTTTGTACGGCCTACAAAATATTTTCGAAAACCTTCGAAATTAAAATCAGATCATACGCCAATAGTTTTCTTGGGGAGTTGGTTTCAGAGCAGGTTGATCGACGATAGACAAACTGTAGACGGTCAAGCAGGTACTTTAGATATACTGGAAGTTCAACACAGAAGTAGAACAAATATTCGTTGACTTAAAGTAAGCATACGACAGTATTGGTAGTGACGTACAATACTTAATAATTCTTTGCTACGGTATCCAAGCCAAAGCAGTCCCTTTTATCAAAATGACAAAAATGTCAACAACCTCCCAAGTCCACATCAATAGCCAACTCACCGGTGCCTTTTACACAAATATCGGGCTGAAGCAGGGAGATGGGCTGGCCCCATTACTATTCAATTTGACTCTGAAACACGTCATTGGAAAGCTACCTGTAAATACAGGAGGCACGTTATTATATAAGTTGAGCCAAATGGTAGTTAACAACCGTCGAAGAACTTTTCCTGAAACTTGACAGCAAATTAAAACTAATGAGATACAAATCAATGAAAATAAAACAGAACTCATGACGCAGTCAAAGAAGAGTTTCTCAAGCACACAAAATATCACAATTTTGTTTTTTTTTGCGGTAGGAAGGTGAATGCCCATTTACGCACAAAGTGTGGGACCTCCATGTTTGCAAGATGGCAACTGAGCTACCCACTACACACGTCCCCTGTTAACCTGAAAACCTAGCCTGGATCCGCTTGACACATTACTTCGGGCTAGGTCTCGTCTTGTTATGCCTTGAGGCGCCTTCAAATGGGGGATCTTTCTTCTAGTGGGAGGGGAGAGGGGAAGAGGAAGTGCCAGACAAGTGATCCCCCAGCCCCAAAACCTTCGGCTGCTGTGATTCCCTTTTATCTTTCAGGATTGCCCGAACGTAATTTGCCACCTGGTTCCATTTGTCAACCAATTCGAGCATCACGGCAACTATATTATCCAGGGTGAGCTCTCCTGTCTCCCTGTAGAGGGCCCTTCGCGGCCTGTCCAATTTTATGTATGCAGAAAATGTGTGGCAGGTATTGTCTTCCTCTCCTGGGCAATACCGACAATCGGGGGACCATGACTTACCAATCATGTGCAGGTAAGGCTGAAAACGCCCATGCCCACTCAAAAGCTGGGTCAAATAGAAGTCAGTCTCACCATGCCTTCGATTTAGCCACGGTTTCACATCTGAGATGAGGAACGCAGTGCATCTTCCCTTCGTGCAATTCACCGAAGACTGCTGCCAATTGTTGAGCGAGCGCTGTTTCTCCTCGCGGATAATCATCTCCCTCGCATCCTCGTTTCGGCGCAGGTAAATAGCACGGCGCTCTCTAGCAAGGAAGGTGACAGGTATCACGGCTGCAATAACTCTCAACACCGAATCAGAGACTGTTGGATACGAAGGTGCAATCCTCAGTGCACCTCCTCTCTGTACTTGTGCCAAACATTTTCGGTATACCTCCTTACTGAGAGCATTGCCCATACTTCTGCTCCGTACAGTAGCATCGAGCCTACCGCGCTCATTAAGTGGCGTCTCCTTGATGGGTTGGGTCCCCCCACGTTGGCCATAAGTCGACTCAGAGCCGCTAGTCCCGAAGAAACCTTCTCAGCCGTAACCATGATTAGCTCATTGAAGCTCATCTTCGAGTCAATCAGTAGCCCCAGGTGCTTCATCGATGGCTTCGATTTGATTTGTATGACTCCAATACTGATCATCCTTGCTCTAGGGATTCTCTTTTTTGTCAAGATGACAACTTCGGTTTTCTCCAGCGCGAAACTGAGCCCGCGAGCCGTCATCCAGTCCCTCACTTTGCGCATCAGCATACCCAGCCTAAGGTGTGCTTGTTTAACGGTGCGTCCAGTGACCAGAGCCACAACATCATCCACATAGCCGATCAAGTACGACACATCTGGCATCTCTTGTCTCAGCAGCCCGTCGTAAGACACATTCCACAGGTCTGGACCAAGGATAGATCCCTGGGTAATACCCGATGTAATTTCCATCTTTTGTTGGCCCTGTGTCGTGTCGTAGAGCAGGCTTCGGTCCTTTAGGTAGTTCCTCAAAAGCCGCATTAGATATTCTGGAATTTGAAAAGGGTTTTCCAGCGTATCCAGAATAACCACCCATCTGGCGGAGTTGAAGGCGTTCCTGACGTCAAGTGTAACCAAGAGGACGATCCGTCGCTTGGTTCAAATATATGCCTCTGCCTTTTAGAATATTGACCTTTTCAAGATATTCTGTGCTAACTCTGAAGATGTGTGCCCGAGCATTGTCTTGCATTAAAACAAAATTGTCACCAATAAATGGCGTAAAAGGAAAAACATGTGGTTCCAGGAGTTCTTGGGCATACCTGTGAGCATTAATGCTGCTGCTATCCAAGATGACCACAGTTGTACGTGCATTATAAACAATGGCTTTGACACCATTCTGGAACTCCGATCATAGGCCACTGTTCCAACTACAGCACATTCGGCAAATCTTTCACCACGGTAATTCTATGCACGCTGACGTCTATCGGGACATCAAAAAGCAATTATTGATTCATCAGAGAAGAGAATTGGCTTCCACTGGTGTGCTTGGACAAACTCAAGTCTTGCTCTTCTGTGAGCTATGATTAGTTACGGAACTTGAGCCGGGCAAAATGCTCTCAAATCTCTCTCTGATAACGTTTTTTAAATTGCACGTACACTCAAACTTACATTGCATACCTCAAACAAGCGGTGACGTGCTTCAAGAGCTTTTATGAATCAATTTCGAAGAACGTTTGAAATGATGAAATGGTTATCTCTTTCTAATGTACATCTTCTACGACCTTATCCGGGCGTTCTTGTCTAAGCACTGGTCTCTCTGTACTATTGAAAAGTATCTTGTAGAGTGATATGCCGATGTCCAAGCATCCATCCAATTCAACACTAGTTAAACCCAGCATCTGCAAGCGCAACAGCCCTGACTAGTCCAACTGCGTCAAAAGACGTTTTATTGGTGTAGACAAAATTACGGCACGCGTGACATCAAGAAGAAAGGTTGATCCAAAAAGCGAGAGATGATCTTAAAAGGAATATAATCAAAATACGACTCGGAAAAACTCAGCAAAGGTGTAAAGAATGGGCTCCTTGAACTTGAGAAGCTCCTAGACTACATAGGGCGTTATCAGAGGAGCTGGTTGAAGGCCTAAGTGGGACAGAAGGCCAAGGAAGAGCAGAAGGCTGAAAAAAGAGTGGATCCTGAAAAACACGCGCAGATAGCTCCACCATCAAACATCAATAAAAGAATGGCATCGATCAAATAAGACCGGGATAGAAGGAGGAAGAAAGAGGTACTTGATGGCCGTAGAGCGTTAAGCTAGGGGTGCAAGATAGAGCTGAAAAAAGGAGTGTCAGACAACAAAGATTACTCGGGCGTCCAGCAAGAAGCAGCACCTGGTGCAAGACAGGAGAGAACAAAGCCACAAATAACACCCCAGCAGGAGACACTGCTCGTGAAACCCCAAGATGGCCGATCCTATGCAGAAGTGCTGCAGAATATCAGGGAAACTATAAGGCCGGGAAATACCAACACTGCTATTGAAGCAATACAAACAATGCGTTTGGGCCATATACTCGTGGAATTTGGAAAAGAGGCCAACAATAAAGTAGCATTCTTGGTAAAAGGGCAACTACAGCCTCATTTGGGCCGATGACAATCATCGAAATAAGAAACACTGACTTCGTATCCGACCTGGCCGAGGTAAAAAACGGCCATCAAAATGGAGTTCCCTAGTGGGAGCTCGATCAAAGTGTGGCTAACATCAGAAAACACGACAAAACATGACTATCATTGACTTGACCGAAAAGGAGACCGGTTGAATTCTAGATAAGTGGAAAGTCAGAATAGGGTGGGTCATCTGCAAGATACGGCAAAGAGCAGCGCCTCTTCAATGCTTCAAATACCTTGACTATGGCCACATCGCACAAGCATGCAATGGACCCAATAGGAGTTCGCTGGGCTGCAAGTGTGGTGAAATGGGACATAGAAAAAAAGAGTGTACGAAGGAGGCACACTGTTTCCTTTGTAAGGATGCTGATCTAAGACCGGATATTGGGCACAGCTTGGGATCAGGGTAATGCTGAGTTTTCCAAAAAGCTCTGACTGAGGCACCGCAGCTTAACTGCCCAAAACCTGCTTGAGCAGTTTGTGAGGGACATGACAGCCGGCTTTTTGCTGCCGAGTAAGCAACACCACAATAAAATTTTGGCATCATAGTATCCTGATGAAATTGATACTGCCGCCATCTGGATTCGGAACAGTAATTTCCAGGTGGAGACCTGTGGACGGGGGGATGGTTTCAGGTGGGCTCGGTGCTCAAAGACCACCTTCTCTAATGTGTACCTAGCACTGGGAGAGCCGGTAACATCTTTCCAAGCCAAGCTAAATGCTTTGGAGGGTGCTGTTTCGACGGCCGATGGCATCGTGCTCATCGGGGGAGACTTCAACGCTAAAGCAATTGAGTGGAGCATGTTTCAAACAGATCCGCAGGAAAAGGAATTGTTATGCTAAACACTGGAAATACGCTAACTTTCCGCCGTATTGGCTGTGAAAGATCCATACTGGACCTGATATTCAACTCAGAATCCTTAGTATGGAGAATACACAATTACAGAGTATTAGAGGACTACTCAGCTAGTGATCATCAGTACATTATGCTTGAGATCCATGACGCTGTCACCCGGGATCTGTGCTCTTGAATTTCGAGAATCGGCTGGAATCTCGAAAGAATGTAGGTGCCTCGCAGCAGAAAGATTCACAGGGGATGAAAGAACTGACAGGTCAAGACGTGGTGAACTCAACTATGAGCATAATCATGACTGCTTGCATTGCTTCTTTGCCCCAGTATTATTGTATTGGATATCAACTCAAATCACCGAAAAGTGAAAAGCTTCTGCGTGCGGCTCAACAGGCACCGAATCTTGGCGAGTCATGCAATCGACTAGCAGCATATACCTCGGCCAACAAGTGCCTTAGCAAACTGATAACTTAACAGCAGCAATGCTTGGTACTGGATGCTTGGTGCCCTACAGACGCCTTATATATATGAAGCGGAAAAGACGGTCAAGATAGTGTGGGCACTTTTTCCCGTCCATACCGACCATATTGATGCTATTCACGGTGAAACCGCTTCCGAGTGCCCATTCTTCACATAACCAGAACTGGAAGAAACAGTCTTATCATTAAAAACAAGGAAGGCTTCAAGCCTGGATGCTGTTCCTGCTGAAGTGTTGTAATTTATCTATCACCATTGCTCTGACTTGCAGCTCACCGCATTCAACGCTAGCGTGCGAGACGGGATTTTCTCGGTACGATGGAAAGTTGGGGAGTCGTGTTAATCAGCAAGTGAAAGAAAAAAAATTCCGGAGCTAGCGAAACTCAAGGGAAGACTAACTGATGCAATTCGTGATGCTGAAGACCTGTCTCCTTGGCAGTATGGCTCTAGAGCTAGTCAATCCAGGATTAATGCGATTGCAGAGGTACTTAGCATGGCTCAAAAAGGAAGGCAGATAGCGGCACCAAGGGACGAGTCATACTGTTGATGACACAACGCTAGGAACGCCACTCGACATTAGGAACGCCTTATTTTGGATGCGTTGAAAATTCTTTTTCAAGTTCCAAAATAGCCTGTTTTATGACACGATGCACTGAAGCTGAAGGGAGGAAGTTATATCGGATGCTGCTCACCGATTCATCCTTAGTCCGGATCTGTGGAGCATATCGTACGATGGGCTACTAAGACTAGAGATGCTAGATGCCTCTTAGTTGAATATGCGGCTGATGTTTCGGCTCTGGTCTCTGGACGCACCATTGAACAAGCACCACTTAGGCTAAGTACGCTAAAACATGGTGGTCCAACAAAAAACACACGATGCTAATTATAAATAAAACAAAAAGTTTTCAGAGAATTATGTTAATATTTTTTATTATTATCTATGATAATTATGTGTTGAATAAAATATCGCCCAAATGCTCGCCATGGCTACGATGGCATACTTCTATCCCATAGTCCATATTTTCCTGTGTGGCAAGTGACATATTTGGCTGTGTGGCAAGTGGCACCATCCTGTTGGAACCACATATCGTCCAGGTACATAACCTCAATTTCTGGCTACAAGAAGTCCGTTATCATCTCGCAATAGCAATAGGAAATCCATAAACCACACCAAACTGTCACTCTTTGTGAATGCATTGGCTTTTCAACAATCACTCGTGGATTCTCATTTGCGCCATTGCGGCAATTCTGCTTGTTAACGAATCCACTGAGGTGAAAGTGTGCCTCGTCGATGATCTTCTTTGTAAAGTCACCATTCCCTTCTTTCTGCTCGCGGATGTAAACTAGTACTGAAGAAAACCGAATTAGTTGCCCTTCTTGCTAGAATGTGCAGTGTCATTTATCTGTGACAACATGAGAACACGAGGGAGCCATTTGCCCGCGAAGAGAGACTGCGCTCACTCAACGATCAACGGCAGTCTTGGTTGAATTGCACGAAGAGAATGTGGACTGCGTGGCTGCTCCTGGGTCTGAGACTGCGGCTTAATTAAAGGCATGGTGAGGCTGACTTCTATCTGACCCAACTCTTAAGTGCGCATAGGTATTTTCAGTCTTACCTGCACATGATTGGTATATCATGGTCCCTCGACGGTAGATTTTAGCCAGAAGAGGAAGACGATACCTGCTATCTGCGATAGTACCACTACAAGGAAACAGGAGAGCTCACCGAGGATAGTATAGTCGCAGTGATGCTTGGATTGGTGAAAATGAACCATGTGGTACATCATATTTAAGCAGTCCTAAAAGATAAAAAGGACCCGTAGCAGCCGGGGATGTTGAGGCTTGGGTAACACCTATAGGGACACGGCATATCAAAACGGTTAGATTCTCAGGTTGACAGGGGAGTCGTTTAGTGGGCAGCCCAGTCGCTCGCAAGCATGGAACCCCACACTCAGAGGGTTAATCGCAAATTAAGAAGACAATTAGTAATTGCTTGGGTTGCATACTCGTCAGAAGAAAGGAGTGAAAATAATTAGGTGTCTTTGAGCCGATAAGCCAACGCGAGATACCTTTGGACACATACCATATTGACGACTGAAGATTTTTATCTGTAACGAGGGAGAGCTTTTTAAACATACTCATTATTGTCAATGCCGTTTTGAAATTCGTTTTGGTTTACACCACCAAGACGATGAGCCCTAGGGAATTACTGACACAAGCAAAGAAACAATCAATTACGTTTGGAAATCCAGGACAAATTATTTTAGACAAAGAAACTGCCCGCAGGTCCATCGAGTTTCAGAAATATTGTAAATATGAAAGAATCGATCATTCTCTTGCCGTCACCAGAGCATTGATACGTAACGGCCAAGTCGAGCGAGTTAACAAGAGCTAATCCCGTTTTTGAGGAAGTTATCAGTACTGCAACTGGGCGATCGGTATCGATATATAGGTGCCGCGCAAAGGTGCTTAAACACGACGTCTTTTCAGTTATTCTTCATAATGCGTATGCGATTCAGGGATGATCACGAATTCGACGATTAATCGAGCGAAAACGGGTGAAGATGTTTGAAGAAGAACGGGACGAATCATGAGCAAAAGCTAAGGAGCGTATCGATAATACTCCTAATTCACAGGAAAGTATTAAAATATGCAGTAAGAAAAATAAGCCTAGGCGGTACTGCCAGGATAACCTAGCGGCCATTAAAAAGACTCAACCTGGACCGAGTGATAAGTTGACGTCAACGTTTTTTGGACCGTATCGTACTACGAAAACGTTGTGACATAACCGAGTTAAAAATCATGAAGGCTCTCATCAAACAATCATGGCAGATGATTCCATGAAGCCATGAGTAGAAACAGGTTCTGACAAAGGCAACGAAGAAAGTGATAGTGACTGAGAGGTGGTATGAGAAGCATCTTGGGCAGATGCTCGTGTAGGATAGCTTAGTGTGGAGATGAAAAAATAAAATTTTCCTTTTTAGTTGGAACATGGACTACAATTAATGCTCCCTTCCGCAACACCGGCTCGGCTTTTTAAAATAAGTGCGCATGCATATGTTAGAGAGTGTCTATTTGGAGTAAAAGAAACAAAAACCAGCTTACCGATGCCTTTAACACAAATACCGGACTAAAACAGGGTGATGGCCTTTCGCCATTGCTATTCAATTTGGCCCTAGAGCACGTCATAAGGAAGCTACGTGTCGATACACGAGGTACATTACTATAAAAGTCGAGCCAAGAAGTAGCCTATGCGGACGACATCAACATTTTGTCACGGTCATTAACAACTGCCAAAGATTCTTCTCGAAGCTCGGCAGCGAAGCAAAACTAGTACGCCTACAAATCAATGAAAATACAACAAAGCTCGTGACGCAGTCGAGGAAAAATACCTCAAGCCCACAAACATCACATTTGGCGAATACAGAATCGAGAATATGAGCAAGTTTGTGTGTTTAGACGCCAAAATAACAAAAACGGGCAATGATAGAGACGAAAATGTCGAAGAATATAGCTCACAAATAAAATATTCTATTCAGTTTTGACGATCTTGAAGACCAGCTGCATACACAGGAAAACAACGCTCCAAATATACAAATCTGTGATAAAACCTGTGTTATGCTATGGGTGTGAAACGTAGACCCTAAACCAAGTATCCGCAAATATATTGAACGCCTTTGAGCGACGGGTTCTGAGGCAAATAATCGGAGCGAAGCAATGCAACCATGAGCTGTATGAAATTTTGGATCTCAAGGACTGTAATAATGCGGAAGCTGCAATGGGCTGACCACATGAATCGCATGGATGAACAACGGATACCCATAAAGGAACTCGTTGGAAGAACTGAAGGCCGGAGATCAGCGAGAAAACCGAGGAAACGCTAGTCTGACTCGGTTGACGAAGACAGTTCATCGCTGCTCGGATTTTAAAATTGGAGGACGCGGTCAATGGACCGAGACAGTTGGAGCCGTTATTTGCAGCAAGCGAAGGCCCGAGAAGGGCTGTAGTGCTGAGAAGAAGAAGAAGGTTCACCGTGGTGAAAAATTCATTCTCTGAGAATTCCCGATGCACTTTGTGGAAAAACAACTCGCTTCATTCGTCAATGCACAATCAATCCTCTCCATTCCTTTTTTCACCAAGATGATCGGTGATGAATAATTTGATTCACTTTGACAGTTGATGTTTCGAAGAAGGTAGGCAATGATTCTGGTGACGGTCCCTCGCTTGGCGAAGGGTGTCTTTTATGACTTTAAATTCATAGTTGTGTTCAATTCTTATCTCGGCATGTTTGCATCGGCCAAGCCACGACATATTGTTGGCAAAATACTCGGCATGTTCCTCGACTGTCGCGTACAATCAATTGCATTCATCATCGGTTAGTTTGGCACTAGTTTTCACCTTGTTCAAGTCGTATTTCATAACATGGCACATTCCCAATTGCATGATCAGCTGATTTCCGTCTGCCCACAAAACGTCATCCCCGAATGAAATTGCTGTCGGTAGCAGGCTGTCCTTCACCACTAAGAGATCAACCCACTTATCCTATTGTCACTCTTAAACTTTCCTCCCATGCGTCCCTCTAATATAATTGTCTTACTGTTGATAATATTGGCAACATTTTGCCGATTATTGAGCGGATACTTTTTGAGTTGATGGAAGCATCTATCAGTTGTCCGTTTAACAAGATTTGTTTAACGTGATCCATGATTTCTGGCGTTGTCCTTATATGGCGGATGTTAGCCTACGTCAATTGTACTCTGTGTGGACACTGAGCAGTAGGATACGTCCTTAAATTAGACGTTGCACATCGCCCTCTTCGCTGTGGCTGTGTGCGATTTTTTGACATGTTGCCATTGGCCCAGGAATTGTAACATACAATCTCTCTTTGGCAGCTCGTTTACTCATCGTGGCAGCTAGCACTCTACGCTTCTCGGTTGATCATTGGTGTGGGTGCCTCACTCACGAGTCATAATTATTTTAGTGTCTCGTCTGTTGTGTTTTGGGCAATAGAGATTCGAGAAGTAGTGACGGATGGGCTTAAGTAAGATTTTTGCGTGATAGGTCTCATATTCGCCTGAATTTGGCATGGCGTTATTCTTTCACTAACATCTCCGCGTCTAGAAATCCTACACGCAAGATGGTAGTATGCTTCGATTAATTTTCGCGTGGACGGTGGCTCCCGTCAATATCACTTAGAAAATCTCTCACTAGACTATTCGTAAGAAATGTCCATGAAATTTGTATTGGAGAATGACTGTCAAACCAATTTTCCACTGTATCTCTCAGCCCGAATGATGTGGCGTTTGTTGGAGCATGCTTATCCGGTTGAAGAATTTTGACGTTAATGACAGCTTGGATAACGGGTCAAAGATGGAAAGCATGCTACCCATCTCTTGAACTGTGAATATACGAGCATGCCCAGCATATTGTGACTATGAGACAACCCTTTGATGCGGGTGAGCTGTATAGTGGCAGTGGATTGCAGATTTGGTGTCGGGATGGTAGTCTGCATAGTGCTAGCTGATTGGTGCTTCGTAGCGAGTACCAGAACGTACCGAATTGACACGGTGGTGCCAAAATGCGGATTTGAAGCAAATATCGGAATAGTAGTCTCTATAGCGGCATTGAATTACGCATTCGAAGCGACTTACCAGAAAAGCTTACGGCAATAACATTCCATTCGATGTGTTGAACAGTGTGACGGTTCAGATGTTAGCTGCGAACGGTTAAGAGAAAGAAACAGGCATACCGTCATAGTGATCTATGGTGTCGCAGTTGTCTGCGCTGGCTCGTCGGTGTGCATGAGAGCGGTAACCGTCGTTTGTTGAATTTTTGTTGAGCTCCCTGAGTATTGATGTAATGGCGGCCATGTCGTTTAAAATTTGATTTGCTTCCTTGCACGTTATAGGGCTCAGCGACTTTTGTAAAAAGCTTTCCTCCTCGATATATCGTCAGCTCTTCCTTGAGTCGCGCGATTAGAATAGCCCTAGTACTCGAAATTGAGCTCTTCAGCTTCGCTAGTAATTCTTTCGCGGACAATTTGTCAACCCTCACTACTGGCATTTTTACAATCAGTAACGTGTAAATTCGGTTAAACGGCGCACACAATAGGGTAGTATCCCACTTCTGAAGTTATCAAATACTAGAAGAAAGTCGCAAAATGCCCGAGCGGAAAAAAATTAACGGTTGGCAGCAATCGTATTTGCCCAACCGAAAGTGTCGGCAAAAAGTTTTCTGCTCCAAGGAGAATATCAATTTGGCTAGGGTAATTGAATTGAGGATCCGCAAGCGACACATTCTGGGGAATAGGCCATGATACAATGCCAATGAATTCTGACGGTTGATGAGTTGTGATTTGCGGTAGAACAAAGGCTTCGATTCTGGCTGAGAATCCTGTTGTCCTGAGGAGCAACGGTTTTACCGCGCAAGAGAAGGGGTTACGGGTGTGAAGCGGGGAGTAGTATGTAGTCTCGGTAGTGTGCGCGTAAGCATTACCAAGTAACGAAGTCATTTGTGTTGCGTGATATCTAAAATGGCTTCCAAAAAGTGTGAAAATGATATTAACTCTTTTTGCTACGTTTGCGGCGAATTCATCAAAGTAAGGGCTAAAAAATTCAGTTTGTCGTCAAATATAAAACTCTGTTAAGCTTCTGAAGCTTATTTTAATCTTCCCATTTGAAGTCAAAATAAAATATGGGCACCTAAATTTTCATGTGGTAACTGCAAAAACACATTAGAAGGTAAGAAACTGTATTATAACTTTCAAGGATACTTATTGCAAAAATTATACGATATGTAATGAATCTGTATTATGTAGTTGTATTTTATTATTTTTCCATCCTGGTATCGAGGAGAAAAAAAAGTATGAAGTTAACAGTACCAAAAATATGGAGGCAGTCCACTAATCACATCAATGATTGCTACTTTTGTGTAGTTAACCCACGCAAGCGTCGGGCTGGCGATTACGCAAAAAAGATTCTGTGCCCAGCTCCACAATCAACAACCGCTCCAGTACTCCACAGTGAATATTTTTATGTTCTTTCTCGTTCAAATCTGAAGGAATATCTGACGCAATCAGAAGCATAGTATACTCAAAATCAGAAGTGTCTAGTAAAAGCGTATACAGCGAATTCTTACTCGAATCAGTGTCTGATGAGCCTCATCTTATTAATTCAGAAGAGCAGTTGATTCAGGAAAGTTTTACAAGAATATAGTGAATGCGTTCCTTTGCACACTATGCATGAGCTCCCGTTGGATGACGTCACTAGCGAGGCAGGCTTAGTTTGTTTTTGCTTTAGAGACGGTGAGCTCCCTTTGCCGAGGGTTTCAGGGCTTTGAAAACGATTCTCCAGAAATGATAAAAAATGCTTCACAGTGTCTAGCTGCCGGGGCTCTGCCAACGATTGCTCATACAACGTATGTGAAGCATGATCCAACCTTTTCACCAGCACATGTAGTAGTATTGGATCCCAGGCGTCGATTAAAATACCTAAATTCTTGAGTCCCAGGAGACATTCATTGGTTACGCCATGTAGATTTCTAACTGATGATGCAGATTCAACAGAGCTCGATAGTTGAGAAAGAAGTTTGTTGAGAAGATGTGTCACTAGCAACCATTCGTTGTCATATCTCTCTTGAACTATATTCCATGCATCTAAATAGTTCTCACTGGAAACTGGCAAATGCTGCACTAATCGTTTTGCTTCGCCTGATAGATTGCTAAGCAGATAATACATTTTTTGCACATTTCCGATTGCACGGTTGTGGATCAGTTGGAGGTACAAATCACGAAATTGATTCCACTACCAGTAACCGCCATCAAAGGTCGGTAGTACGATCGTTGGCAATTGAACTCTGGTACCCTTTGATTGCAGTAGTGGATTATTACTTCTCCCTTTAGTGATTCTCATAGGTTCTTGCAGTGAGATTATTGCCTCTTGAGTCCAGCAGTGAAATTCTTGGAAGAGTTCAGGACTGTACTCAAAAGGGGTTCTTTCAGTGGTTTGTTCCCATATTGCCTGATCGTTCTCTGCCAGCTCATTCACGTATCTTTGTAATAAGTTGACCGTAAGTGTGTAGTCCTCGGTAGAATGTTCACTACTAGCACTGTGTTCAATGTCTTGACTGAAGTACGTAAGGGTCCACATTAAGGCCCTTTGCTTTCGGATCATTCTTGGAAGAATACCCCTTTCCTCTTCGTCATCGCCTTTGAGTTTGAAGTCTGCATTGCGTTCTGGGTTTCTTGTGGCAGATATATCTCCAGACTTGGTTGCAGGTGATGATGCCATGGGATTGTCGTTAGTAGAAGTTCCCTCCGATTTTCTCCTCGCGTCATCTAGTGCATAAATGAGGTTCTCATAGACCTTCCAAATTTCAAATTTCAAGTACGGATGACCTGGCGTGGCCACTTCAAATGGTTTCAATTGTTCATGGACTTGATCAAACTCGTACCAGTACCCTTTTGACAAGCCTAGTCTCTTGTCTAAGTACTCCTTGGTTTTTGTGGACACTGAATCCTTCCTGAAGTTTATCAGCAGCTGTTCCAGTTTGCTCCCCAGCTCGGATTGTGTAGCCGTCAACTTCTCCATCGTAGAGCTTGTTGCAATGCTTCGATTGATTTGCAACGGTAGGCTTTGCTCTGGATCACGTCGGGGTCACCAATCCTTGCTTCCAGCACATTTAGTGAAGAACTAAATTGTGAATTGGGCGGTAAGAAAAATATCTTATCGCGATACAAAAACACTTTGTTTTTGAATTATAGGTGGACATGCTCTGCGACTGTCCTACGCGCTGGCTAACAAACAACTGCCTACGTTTTCATATCTCTCTTTTTTCGTCCTTCTCGACTCCAATGGCAGAGGTTGACAAGAGATTCTTGGATTCTTCAACAAATACCTTGTTTTGCTTCTTATTTTTCTGGTCCTGCTTATGAACAGTCGCCGTATTCGCAGATTGCTGAATGTAAACGGCTTTCTGATATTGATTTTAATGAGTGCTAGAAGACTCTTGTCTTTTTTGGGTGCTGAGCACTATGACATACCTTCTTCACCGCCAAACCGTACGACAAATTTTCTTTTGCAGTTGTTAGTTTTAGCACAGGTTCTTTATCGCTGGTACTCGCTGTGTCGAGGTTGATGATTGTGATATCCTCACTGGAGCCAATGCACTGTCATCATGCGGTTCATCTTCTCCGTTCGCTACGCCGAATTCAAAATTTATCAGCTTCAATTCTTAGTCCCACGAGTGTGTGTGGAATGAAATATTCTCCCCGGTAAGGTAAGGGCTTTGTATGAAACCGGACATGGCTAAGGTATCCAAAGTTCGCATATTTAGAACCAAGCATCCCTTTGATCATGCAGCCCTCGGCATATGATGGTCTTCAGAAGTTTGGAGTAATTTAGTTCCTTTCACAGAGCAAGGTCGGCGGTTGTCGAGTAATTCTACCTTTAAAACATGAGCAGGTGTACATTGAAAAGCCTGCACACTGTAGAATCATTTTAAAGTGGATAACGACAGCAAAACATAAGAGGATAGGGGATAAAACGATTATGTCTATTACTAAGGGCTGTGTTTAATTAGACGAATGTATGTGGGAGAGGAAAGCAAGAATGTTATTTACTTATACCAAGTGTTTCAGCAAGCATCTCCATGGATAGAATATGACTTCTTAGCACCAAATAGACATAGTGAAGCTTAACCCCTGTACATAATTTTGAACCATGAACAGTTTCTCAGTCAAATCTTATTTGATAAATTACATAAGATAGCTTGGAATGTTTTTTTTTTGCATAAATGCCTGCCAAACTATTATTTCATAAGTTTATAAGGAAAAGGATACTTGCTACAAATATTCAATATGTATATAAACACTCCTATCTGCTACATCAACACCCATCAAAGTTTAGGAATACTCAAAGCACTCACAAATATTTGCTGTATCTTCTCAAAACGCCTCAAGAGAAAAGTACTTGAATCACCAATCAACAATAATTATGAAATGTTGAATATGTTAAATTTCGAGTGCATATTATAATCGATAACCGCAAGCAAACTGGCACTACTCAGATATTATCTCATTGATGTTACTCCGCGAATAATATTATAAAATGACATACTTGGATCTCGTACCAACGTGAAAATGATGAATAACCACTCGAGTATGTGTTGTCAATTATCATGGGTAAATTCGTGAATCCTATGAATAATTACACCATAAATTTATGGTCAATACGGAGAATCTACATATACATCTTACTTCATCGAAGACATCGAGTGGATCTGTTATTTAACTACAAAGGAGGAAAAATTAACTCCGTGAACTTTGTCATTCTTTAATGAATTCCATTAAACCAAACCATTCATATAATAATGTCCTCAAATAAAAGGTGAACCTTATAATATGTAATTTAAAATTCTAAACTAAAATCTGCGAAATCGTTTATTACTTCACGCTCAGTTTACCACCAAATTTAAAACAATTCAATCCACACCATAACCCATCATCACCAACCATCCATGAGCTTGAATTTTCGATTAATTGATCATGAAATGTAGTCTCCCACAAATCATTGCCCACATCAATTGCAAATTGATCGTGGGAAGCGGAACTTTTGATCATCATGGCCCTCTCACTCTCGGTAATGTGATTTCATATCACGATACCTGCGAAATTGGATGTGACTTTTCCCATAGTTTCAATTCCATTTATCATCCCCAACACTGAACACTCCACAACATTAAGATGGATATGCCGTAAGCTAAGGAAGAACCTCTTATGGATGCTGTATGTACCGAAATATTTAGCAAACTAACCAGTTTCAAGTTTTCACTTGTTTTTGGCCTCGAACTCACTTTCTTCGAAGAATTTCCAATAGCGATCGCACTATAGCTAGGTATGATAGTTATGTTGTATCTTCGAGATAAACGGTAAGTTAATGCATACCTCTTGCCCATCCAAGCGTGGACCATGATGAAGATCAAAGTGATGATCATGATCGTGTGTGGGTTTTTTTTAGCATTTGCTGAATGATATGTTTGTTTTTTATTTATCTCTCCCGTGGAACGAGCTGTCGTGATTCTGCTAATACTTTCCATGTAACCTACTCTCATACATTTCGTGTGGATACCTACATATATGAAAATTGGTTTTGTTTATGTTTATCCACTCTTAACGCGGTGCAGATTATCCTAACCCTGTTAACTGTTAGTTGGCGTTTCAAATGCAAACATATGAAAGTGTAAACAATGATTTCAGTGGCAAATGTTTAAGATGAAAAGTGGACAAATTCAACTATTTATGTTAACTTCACTTGTGCTAAAGAATTCATTCAATTGTTAGATGATGAATGTACAACAAACGGTTTAAAGTAGATTTTTAACATAAATATTAATACGAGAAAATCATATAATTTCTACGAAGATGATAGGAAGTTCGTGGATTCCAATAGTCTAATAATTCACCGTGAACACAGTATTTATATAGCAAAGCGATGTAAAATATCTCCGGTAATTGACTTGGTATTCGCACAACTGAAGAATCGGGAAAAAATGGAACAAAAGATGATTTTTCTTTGCATTGAAATTAAAAGTCAACGTGCCGAGAAGTGTGAAGAAATGCAATGAAAGAGAAATGATGCTCATGTATATATAGTAATTGTCCGCTCGTTTTGAATGAATGCCAAGGTGCAATAGACCATCAATTACATACATACCTACATATGTGTAGCTGATTTGAAAATGCACTTATGGGGTCACAATTTATCAGGTATGATGACGTGTAAGGCTGTTGCTATTTATCAGAGAGCCTAAAATATGTATGTAGATGTTGAAAGTCATGGCTAGTGAGGGTCAAATGTCATCATGGCAGCTTTGCTATAGAAGGATGCTCGAATGAACAATATTGAAATGATTCCTGGACAGCTCTCAATAATTATAATATATAAAAATAATAAAGGAATTATCTTGCTGGCACCTACTTAAAATTTCTATTAAGTTAGAATCAAATTATAGAAAAAATAATAGTCTCCACATTCTTTATGTCCTTTGAAGATTTCTGAGTAAAAATACAAATATTGGCTACATTGTTTTGCTTTAGAAATGTGGCCCTTTTCGGGCCTTCACTTAGAGATATTTAGAGTATCTTATTATCTTGACCGAATGCATCGGCACTCAGGTAGGTGATATGGTCAGTACCACACTTTGGCCGTATGTCCTTGCATTCAGTTGCGATGCTTGCTGTTTTTAAACCAACACGTATCATGACTAAACTAGCATATAGTCCGTCCGAGGAATCACTCCAAACAAATTTCGTTGTCACCAACGGGACTCGAACCAGGGACCTTCGGCTTACGCAGAGAGTCCTCTAACTACTACACTACGCAGCCTATATTGGCTTATATTAGATGTGGATTAACATTCCCTATTCTAAATAGATGCCTTGGCGGTCTGAATATTTATTCTAGATTCGTTCTTCTAAAGATTCCTTCAACAGACTAACCTTTTGACAACGTTCCTTGCAAATTTCTGGCATTTTAGTTGCTCGTAAGCCTGGCAATCAAAATAACAACAACTACTGAAGACTTTACTAGACACTAACGAACCAAAGAACAAAGACAAACGGATGACTGAACGTAAAGGAACAGAGAGCACATACCAACCGGATATAATCAAGGCGTTCGGGTGCAGTAAAAAATTGCGCGCACTCCAGAATGCTCTGTAAGAGAAGAGCGTGTAATGAATCACCCCAAAGTCAAAAAAACAAATCACGACAGAAAAAAATATGAAAAGAGAGAGAGGAGACCAACGAAGTGCCTTTGCGCAAAGCTGCTGACATCGCCGGAAGTGTAATTGAAGCATTGTATACAGAAACCGAAAGAGAGAACTTCTCTTCAAAGAGAAGGTTAGAAAATACAAGAACAGTCGAGGGCCATCAAGAAGACAGGCTAATCTGAAAAGTGGGAAACGTTCTGAACAGAACTAATCCTAAAAGTGACTTGCCAAAAAAAGATTAGCAAAGGTGTATAGCCGGTAGAGCTGGTCCAAGGCTGAAGAAATGTAGAAGGCCGAAGAAGAGTAAAAGACTAAAGAAAAGCTAAGGAATAAGTCTTCTAAGGAAGCGTAAATAGCTCCTACATCAAACACTATCAAAAGAATGGCTTCAAGTACAATCGAAGAAGATCGGAATAAAAATGGGATATTGGAATAACATCATAGACATGAAACGCTAGATCATGGGTCTCAGAAAGAAAACCACCTAAAACACCTCCAAAATGACCCAGAAAATAAAAAAAAGAAGTAGCTGATGCGAGTTAAATGAGAAAAAACCACAACAAAGTCCACGGCGGCAAGCTCCTCCTGAAACCCAAGGATGACCGGTCATACGCAGCTGTATTGCGGGAGATCAAGCAAAGTGTAAAGCCTGAAGAATCGAAAACTGCCATTGAAGTAGTGTGACTAAACTGGTCTAGCCACATATTGGTCGGATTCAGAGCAGAGGCCAATAATAAAGTAGCATTCTAGGATGCAGTCGAAAATGTTCTTCGCAAAATAGCAATTGTACCTCGAACAAATGCCAACGATCAAAATCAAGGACATTGACTGCATTTCAGATCTCAGTGTTGCTATGGATAAGTCCATTAAGGACAGTAGCGATTTTAACTATCACTGCAAGCTAAGATTTTGGGCTTCGCTGGAATCACCTTGCCTTACGATGCACACGCACGCAGGAAGCTAGCTTCTGCGGTGTTATGGGGCAGGTTTTTTTTGCCAGGGCAAGCTCCTAAATTAAAATATTTTTGCGCACACGAATTAAAGATATAATTTGGCTAAAAGATAACCGAAGGGAGTCTATTAATGCTGTCTACGCTAATGAAGACACAAGTGACCCTTCTGTTTTAAAAAGAGAAGCTTACTAATACCTTAAAAATTGGGTAACTGGGTAGACTTGATGCTATTATCCATCCTGTCAATTGCATCGTAATCCCGATGACTAGGTCCATTTTCAGCGACATATCATCTCATGGTGTGAATGCTTCTAGCACCAACGGAAAATTAGGGCAATTCTATGCAGTCTACATCGGAAAGTGTATATTCTCACGAGGTGGTTCCCTACCAATTGCAGAGAAAGTAGACACTTACCTAAACCCACGAGCGCTCGGGAGTTTGTAAGTACCTGCTTTTTTTACTTTGGCTTGTATCATATATACAAATAATTTTTTTGCTAATTTGCTTCTTTTGATATAAACGTTTGAATGAATTTTTCTTATAACTAGTGAGATATTTTTGTGAATGTCATTGCCTGCATGAATCTTTATTATCGCAAGCACAAGCAGTCTAAGGAACGAGGTGCCGTGGAATAAGGAATGGATCGCGTTACTGGCCATTTGAGAAATTTTTCATAGCGAATAGGCTATATCAGCGACGTTTAGTGTGTAGAAAAGTTGGTCGATATATACTAGTGGAATAGATAGAAATGAATTGCTAAAATTTAAATGGGTAGAGAACCACCTCTTATGTGGCTACATCTTCAGACATAGACCCATTAGGGTTGCCCAAATTCTTCGCTGGTGCAAGGGGCTTTCAAGCTATGGGATGATAGGTCCATGAAGATGGGCCTAGTCATCGGGATATCAATCCGGTTGGGAAAATGCGTGAGGGCACGAAATCCACCCGGTTACCGAGTTCACAGGTATAAGTTAGCGTCTCTGTTGAAAATGAAAGGATGATTTGTGTCATCAGTATGGTAGACAGCCTTAAAAGACCTTCTTTGGTTTTCATCAGGGTAAATTATATCTTTAATTCATAGGCACGAAAACATTTTAGTATTGGACTTTGCACTGGCGAAAAGAATCCGCCCCATGACATCGTAGAAGCTAGCTTCCAGCGTGCGTACGCATCGTCAGGCAAGGTCATTCCAGCAAAGCCCGAAATCTTAACTCGTTCAGGCAGTTAGCATAGCTGTTTTCCTTAATGGACTTTTCCATATCAACATACAAATTCTACAAATGGCGCATAATGTGGGGCTCGAAGGTGAAAAGAACAAAACTCCTTCGAGGGCCGATTCAATTTTTATTTTTACTTTCACCATTTGATATTAACGTAGCATACTTTGGAGGGTCCATTAAAGTACAGATCGTCACCGATAAATTTTTTTCTGGTCTTATGTTGTTTATCTTCTGGATAGAAAGGTCTATAGCAACTATTGCAATTCTTTGTTCGTCATGGCTAAGCTGACTGAACATGCTGAAGATATTGTAGAGCATCACATCCCTGAGTGTTGCCAGAGGAAAGGTTTGCAAATTCTTTCAGAGTTTGCAGTCAAGTAGGTATAATTTTGGATAAAAAGGATGGTACCTAGGTTTTTCAAACGCACTGCTTGGAATCGTCTCGGCTTTGGCTGAGAGCTAATCTGATGACCGGCAGTGATGAAATCCGCACCATCGATTAGTCCTCAATGACACTTAGTTTTGTTTTTATGATTGTTTTGCGATTTGTATTAGTATACTTTTGAGGAACACAGAGATTTGCATTCAAAAACGTGGGGCTAAATTAAATTAACCACCTCTCCAATGCGGAAACAATTGTTTCTTCCCAAATGGAGGACAAAACCCTTCCGTCCCTGCATGCCTGGATCAGCATAAAAGAGATTGCCGTGTAATAAAAATAAGCAGTTGAACAGCTCTGCGGTGATAATAACTGGCTGCTCCTGACGAGTTAGGTACGACAAAAGTACCTAGTTTGTTATTTAATCATTGTAGATTACAATTAACTACATCCGTCAATATTCCATCATTTAGGAAGGGATGAGTAGTTAACTTCAATCACTTTAACATCATTCTCCAGAGGAAGAACGGAGTTTTTTTAATTTGGTGTTTCCACCTCCGTAGCTGCTTACCTTGGTGAGACAAAAACTTTGAATTACTGTAGAGTAGCTTGATTGACACATACATAAAAGAAAATGATGAAAAATCATGAAAATTGGTCGGTATGTCTTGTAGAAAAGATTACGCTTGATAAATATTTCGTAATGAAACTTCTTGGAAAAATGAAGAAACTGCCCCATATAATCTCGCAAATAGCTAGCCAACAAGCACGCACACGTTGTTGTAAAGTGACGCTAGCCAGCTGAGCTCTCTCTTTTTATAATTTACTACCTCTTGCGTCAGAACATTGGCACCCGTATCTTACATGGATTTAATCACTCCAAATTACTACAGGACGCCATCAAAAGGGAGCTCTCTGGCGTAGATAGGGGTTAAAACGAGGTTGACACCAGAAAAAAACAAGGAATAATGCATGGCGATCATCAGCCTGACTGAAAAGTAGGGGAAAAAAGATGGGTCTATATACAAGGTACAGCAAAGAGAACTACTCCTCCACTGTTTTAAGTGCCTAAGCTATGGTTAGACTGCCTCTTACATCCCTAGTAAGAAACCTAAAAGGGGATCCCTTTGCTACAGATGTAGCGAAATCAGACATAATGGAAAAGAATGTGTGAGGGAGACACACTGCATCCTATGCAAGGATGCTGCTCCAAAAACCGGATTTCAAGCAGGTCTTAGGATCAGAAAAATTATGGGGTTGCCAAGAAACCTTAGCCAAGGTAAAAGCAGAACTTCTCTGACCCGCATCTTGCACGTAAACCTACACCGCAATACAACTACCCAAAACTTGCTTGAGCAGTTCGCGAGTGATACTCGTATGCAAGCAGACTTTTTGTTGCTGAGTGAGCAACACTATGCCAAAGGTTCATCGTCATGGTAAACTAACAAAACTGGTACTACCACCAAGGGTAATGAACGGAGGAATGATTTAGTCCGATAGCTTCCTCCAAAACATCATGTTTGGCTTGGAAAGATGATATCGGGTCTTACGGCATTTGGTACACATTAAAGGCTGTAGTCGCTGAACTTCAACAAGGACTTTAGTTTGTACCAAATGTCGAATGAACTGATATCATACTTCCAAGCCAAGCTGAAAGCTTTGGAGGACGCTGTCTTCAACGCAGATGGCCACGTACTCGTTGGGGGAGACTTCAATGCTAAAGCATGTAATGCTTTCGATTTCTCATCTCGATTACGCCCCAAAGGAAGTGTGAAAAGTTCTCTCAGCGAATCAAAGACGTAAAGTATCGAACCGTACCCCTAACGTCAACAGGTCTGGGTACTCGTAGTCTACTCCGTGGTGGCTACTCGTAGGCCAGCTGGATTGGAGGTGAATACGGTCATGGGAATTATTATGAGCAAACTATGGCCGTTAAGATTTTAAGCTACCGTCCGAAGTTTCCGTTTCAAAAGGTAGTCAAAAATTTAATTTATCGGGACTTGTAACAATTCAACACGATTAAAATTTACCTACCGAAGCGGTGCCAGACATACTGTACTTTAGTCCAAACTGAAACAACCAACGCTAACTGAAATCTACAAATTACAAACTACAACACCGTGAACTGAACCGAAAGCACTGAAGCAATTAGAGAAAAATATCAGTTCCTGAAGCCATTATTAAAACAGTTTCAAATAAAATGCAGACCGATTTCAGTTATAACTAAAGAATTATGCAATAAAAAATTTTTTTTCCGGCTTTAAGACTAATCCTGAACAAAATTGTTAAAAAAAACATCATTTCATTTCCAAAACAATTATTTAACCTGTACAATTCAATACCATAGCTAAGTATAATATGAAGCAAAGTTGATTGTGAGAGAAAATAACATCGGAACTTGCAAGACAATGATGAAATAGGAGTTGGTGGCATTTGCCCCATAATAATTAATTAATGGACCCTAACCCAAGCATCCGCAAATATATTGAACGCCTTTGAGCGATGGGCCCTGAGGTGAATAATCGGAGCGAAGCTAGACTGAGACCAATGGCGAATTCGATACAACCATGAGCTGTACGAAATTTCGACGAATCGGAGGAAGAATAACGGATACGCAAAAAGGTATTCCTTGGGAGAACTGAAGGCCGGAGACTAGTGGGGAAACAGAGGAAGCACTGGTCTGACTCGGTATATGAAGACAGTTCATCGCTGCTCGGATTTCGAAATTGGAGAACATTTGGAGGCGCTATTTGCAGGAAGCGAAGGCCCGAGAGGGGCTGTACTGCTAAGAAGAAGAAGAAGAGTTAATCAAAATGTCTTAAGTTTTTTTATTTTAAAAAAATATTTTGACTTCAAATCTAAATAAACTACAACGATAAAATTTAATTACACATTTCATTTTAACATAATCGTAGGTGATGGAGTTTTAAAAATCCCTAAATGGTAATCCAACTCCCTACCGTAGTCAAAAGAGGAAGTATTCTCTTCTTCGCCGATCTATCTGTCCGGGTTTTTACCTGATCATGCACCTGTAATAACAACTGAAGCATCATATGAGCTCCTGGTGCCAATCGGTAATTCCCATCGAGTTTGAAACACCCTTCGCTATGTAATTAAATATTGACCTTTTTAACTTGACGAAACGGTTTATTTACAGTACCTTTCCCATTTGTTTAATTTGATAGAATAAGAGGCCACACTCCTTTGGCATTCAATCTTTCTTTCGCGTGAAGAACTTAATTGCCCTTAATAATCTTATCAACATTAGACGACCAATGTGGTAAAAAAAAATCATTTTTCCGGATGTCTTAAGTGACAGCTGAAAATGATTGAGGCTTATCGGAAGTTTTCCGTCAATCATCTCAGGTACGTTCAATCCTGACAAAACTATTGGGCTTTTTCAGACGCAGCGTTAAAAGTGAGCGTTAAACAGGTTATATGGGCAAGAAGAGTGAGAGGCATTGAGGGGACCTGATGGTAAAAACAAGCCAACATTTTGTAGGGTGAACGAGCGTAACGCACATACACAAACGCATTTTGTTGATCATTTGGTGGGGGAAATTTATACACAAACGCCGGTGATCATTCCGAATTGAACATTCGGTGAAGAAGGTGGTCGTCATGAAACGATTGCCTTTCTTTAATTTGCGTGCAAAAATGGATGCGTTGACGCGAGAAGCTACGCGTTATTCAATAAATTTATAAAAGCGAAGGCCATGTTCAATTTCAGGAAACAACACGACGAATATCTCGATTTCAATAAAGTTAAATTGCCTATTGTAAATCCATAGAAAATTAACAGTACGCATAATCTTCATAGAATCGCATTGTAATATGCCAGTTGACAACACAACAAGAAAAATATGCGACTTAAATGGATATTCAAATTTGGAATAAATTTTTCAGAAAGCGGAAAAACACGGAGGTTCTAATAAATCCAATAGAAGTTTGAATCGACAAACTTTAACAATCATAAAATACATTTTTCATTCCAGTTTTTGTTACCTCGTGCACAATTCAAGGCTAAAACATCAATTCTCAATCGCTTATCTCTCTGTCTTCGCTTTCATGTTGTCCGCACGACGTTTAACGATCAAATGATCCTTTTGACACATACACTCGCAAGACGTGTATCGTATACAAAAATAGGTTGGCTGAACTATGCAACGTGTAAACATAAGGGCGTAAGCGCGAGACCTGTTTGGATATGGGTTTTTACCATTCCCGTGTGAAAGAGCCCATTGAAACTTATCGGAAGTGCCAATTGGCCACAATTATCAAAAGCAATCGAATGGGCCATGCCTCAAACTGAGCCGTGGGGAAAAGTACGCCTGAAGATGGTGGCCAGGAAAGGGCTCATCGTCATAAACCCCAGCGATATACCAACTCCCATCGCGTTGGCTATGAAGGAACCATACCCGACCGTAAAATTTGTCTCGGGGCCCCTTGTCTGGAGGGTACACAATTCATGAGTATTAGAGGTCTAATCAGCAGGTGATCATCAGTACGTTTTGCTTGAGATCAGTGGTGCTGTATCCCAATGCCCGTGCTCTCGACCTTTCACGATTGCACGGGTCATTGGAAGGATAGATGTTGAGAGGCTCGTTGAGCTGCTTATGGCAGGTGCACTGTCGCTGAAAGACTGGACTAACAGCTCAAGACGTTGTCAATTCAACTATGAGCATGATCACGCTTGCTAGCAGCGCTTTCATGCCAGACCGAAGACCCTGGCATGGCAAGCCTCCAGTGTATTGCTGAAAAGCAAAAAACTTCGGCATGAGGTTCAACGGATACAGAACTATGATGAGGCATGCAACCGGATAGCAGCTTATAAGATGACTAGGATAAAAAAGCTGATCAACAACAGCAAGGCTGGCTGCTGACAGGATATATAGTAGTGTACAATGCGAGCAAGATCCGTGGCGACAAGCTAGTTATGTGGAAGCTTGGTACCCTATGGACGCCTTGCATACATGAAGCAGAAAAGATGGACAAGAGAATGCATGCGCTTTTTTCCACCCATTCCCTTCTATATTGACACTGTCCACGATAAAACAGTAGCTGAATGCCAAGTCTTAGCGTTGTTGTAACTGGAAGAAGTCCTACTATTGAAATCAAAGACAGATTCCAAGACAGGATAGCACCCCAGCTGAGGTGTTGCAGCATCATTGTTCTGATTCGTTGCTTAGCACTGTTAACGTTCAACTGTGCGAAGAGTTTTCTAGGAACCTTGGGAGGTAGCGAGGCTCATACGTATCAGCAAGGAGAAAAGAAATCCCGGATCGCTGTCTGCATATCGCCTATTATGCATGATAGCTATGTCTGGGAAAGTGCTGGAGAAACTTATCAGATAAAGTTTCACTGTGCTTCGTGCCGCTGGGGGCCTACCTCTTCAGCAGTATGGCTTTAGAGCAGAACGCTCTACCATTGATGCAATAGAAGAGGGATAAGTGTGATCTAGATGCATCAAGCGACGTGGTGGTTCTTGGTGTTTCCAACACCTTCAACTCGGCTAGATGGGTGGATATTCTGGATACGCTGAAAACCCCTTTTCAAGATGCAGAATATCTTATGCGGCTTTTGAGGGACAGCTTGAAGTACTAAAGCCTGCCTTATAATATGATGCAACGCCGACAATTCATTGGGTGTTGCTCAAGGATCATTCCTATGTATGTCCAGACTTATGAGTCGCGTCTAATCAGCTATGTGGGTGATGTTACAATTCTAGTTGTTGGGCGCACCATCACATAGGCGTAGCCTGGACTAGTCATGCTAATGCGCCAAGTGAGACACTGGATGACTGCTTGCAAGAAAGATAGTCCCCATAGTAAAGACGACCGGTATTGGCTAGTACTGGTTGAACTAAAACCTTCCGTAAAGTATCCAAGGTTTTTGATCGACTCAAAGATTAATTTCTCTGAGAAGATCAGGGCAACAGCTCATAAAGCTACTTGAAATGTATTGGCCCTAAAGTGGGGTCAGTGGGCAACTTAAGGAGACCCAACACATAGGGAAGGCGACTTTTGATATTGGGCAACGCTCTAAGTAAGGCGCTGTACTGAAAACCTTTGACACATGTGCAGAGCATAGGAGCACTGAGAGGTGAATTTTGATAGCCAACGGTCTCCGATTCAGTGGTGCTAGACATCGCAGGCGTGATTCCTATTTCTTCCTCGCTAGAGAGCGCCATACCATCTACCTCCGTCAAAACAAAAATATGAAGCGGGCGGTTGTTCAATTACACTATTCTACATCAAAATTGTCTTTTACATGAAAATATACTATATTGATTGTATTTCACTCGCTGAACATGAATATACAAATTAAAATTCATAGTTAGCTCTTTGTGCATTTATGCCATATAAATATAATAGCGGGTAGCGCGACAGATTTATCACATTAATGATGATAACTCAAAATATTTAGTGTTTGACCGCGGAAATTTAATTATTTCACATTTGTTTGTTGCGTTTAACGCTGACTTTTGTTCAACAGTTAAAACGTGAAATTGTTACCGTTTTTTGACATTTTTAGTGAAAAATCTACAGTTTTCGTTATGTCGCGTAATTAAAATTAAAAACTAAGGCAAATCGTGGGTACCACATTTTAGTTGCACAACTTGCTCCACAAATCTGATTAAGTGGCTAAACAAAAAGAAACGTTCATTGCCTTTTGGTGTACCAATGATGTGGAGGGAACCTACCAATCATGCGAATGACTGTTACTTTTGCTTGACTCCACCCATCCAGCACGGTATATCACGAAAAAAGAAACCCTGACGTAGCCTCTGTATCGCGACCTGTACCACACGGAATCGATTTACCTGTTCCTCGACCTCCCGAAGAATACCAGCAAGATTCTGAAGAAGCGATTAATTCAATGGAAGTTGACTACAATGAGCCTACAACTTCACAATCGTCAGTTTGTGGGTGATAATATTGTTTGTGGCGAACCTCATAGAATTTCGCAAGATCAACTCAGCGACCTTATACAAGATTTAAATTTGCCAAAAGATAAAGCGGAATTACTAGGATCGAGACTTAAGCAATGGAATTTGCTGCAACCGGATGTCAAAATCAGTTTATACAGATATCGTCAGAAGAACTTGATACCCTATTTCAAATCCGAAAACCAGCTTGCATTCTGTAATTACATAAATGGCTTGATGAACGCTTTGAACATTGAATACCATCCACAGGAATGGCGGCTGTTCATAGACTCCTCAAAATTGAGTTTAAAAGCTGTCCTTCTCCATAATGGTAACACACAACCATCGATTTCGTTATGCTATGCTGTGCATACTAAAGAAACATACGAAAATATGAAATTAATTTTAGATGCTATATCATACTCAGAGTACGAATGGCAGATTTGTGGTGATCTAAAAGTCATAGCAATGGTGTTGGGTTTACAAATGGGCTATACCAAGTACTGTTGTTTTTGTGCGAGTTGGATAGTCGGGCTAGATCTTTAAATTACATAAAAAAAGATTGGAATCCTAGACTAAGCCTGAATCCTGGAGAAAAAACGTCAAGCACCTTCCTCTAGTCAATTCCCAAAAAATTCTTCTACCACCTTTACATATCAAATTGGGACTAATGAAAAACTTCGTGAAGGCTCTCAACAAGGATGGACCAGCATTCAAATACCTGCGAAGTAAATTTCCACGTACAAGCGACGCCAAAATTAAAGACGGAATCTTTATCGGACCTCGAATAAGAGAGATTCTAAAGGACCAAAACTTTGATTCAGTTTTACAGGGCTTTGAAAAAGAAGCATGGGAATCATTTAGACCAGTCGTTCATGGTTTTTTGGGCAATAATAAAAATGAAAATTATGTTGAACTTGTGAACAATCTCCTTCAAAAGTATCAACAGTTGGGTTGCAATATGTCCCTAAAAATTCATTTTCTTCACTCTCATCTTGATTTTTTTGCTTCTAACTGCGGTGATATAAGTGACGAACATGGTGAACGATTCCACCAAGATATCTCGACAATGGAAAATGGATGCGTCAATGTTAGCGAACTACTGCTGGAATTTGAAAAGAGATACCCCTAACAGTGGTTACAAAAGACAAACGAAAAAGAAGAGAAAATCTTAATTAAATACGTTTTTTTTTAATTGTAATATTTTAAATTTTATATGAGTAAAAAGCAAAAAATAATAGTAAATAATTATTATAGTTTTTTTATAAAATGTTTTGTACTTTAACGTGTTACTAAAAGCCAAATTTTGTATATTTGGTATATTTCCAAAATAACAGCTTATTAAAAAAACATATTCTTGTTTTCCTATTCAGTAACCTCAAAGCAATATAAAAATATAGTATTCAATTGAAAGGCACACAAAAAGTTACATTTTGTAGACCAGTGTTATTGGCAGCAGTTCTGCATGGACAGCACAACGTGAAAGAGTACTTTGCACCTCATCCCTGATCTAAGATAATGACCCAATAAAATGCACGTTGAGACTGACTTCCACCTGTGTTTAGTCTTACTTTTACAAAATTGGAAGGCTACGGTTCCCAGGCTGCAAGTTTTGTGTAGGAGAAGAAAACAGTACATGCTTTATCGTTTTTGCATACAAAAGATAATACAGGCTGTGCCAAAACCTATACAATGAAACAGGAGATCTTTCCCCAGATGGTTTAAGTGGGGAGATAATTGCATTGGTTGGTGAAGGGACCAAGTGGCACAGTATATCCAGGTAGTCCTATAAGACAAAAAGGGCTCCCAGCAGCAGTAGAAGTCCGTTTTCTAGCAATCCCTTTTTCTTTCTCCCCTTTCGCTATGCAACTTGAAGGCTCCAATGGTGTTTCAAAATGATTCTTGGCACCAAGTAATGTGTCACACGGTTCCAATAACGTTCCGAGTTTGGCAAGGGAGGTATTTAGTACGTAGTTCAAGCGTTTTGCGCATCTTGGAGCACCACATTCAGGGCGGAAACGGCCTCCGTGTCCCAATAAAAAGAAAAACAAAAAGGAAAAAGAACTTGACAATGGATTCTCAATTGATGTCTGACAATCAGAAGGCTTTTTGAAGGGGGTGGGATACCAGTCACACCTTGTTAGGAGACTACGACCGAAAAATTAAAGGCATACCGCGTTATTTTGACTTCGTCCCATATCAAATGGTGGAAAACCAAGCCACCAATTGCGCCAGGAAGAGCTCGACCGGTGAGAAAAAGAAAAAAGCTTCTTGTCCAAAGGATCACAACAGGTGATGAATGAATGGTTGACGATA
Organism: Odontomyia ornata; assembly: GCA_963969285.1. Lineage (NCBI taxonomy): Eukaryota > Metazoa > Arthropoda > Insecta > Diptera > Stratiomyidae > Odontomyia > Odontomyia ornata. The sequence continues at coordinate 310,654,873 of OZ017740.1, forward strand.
TTGATATCAAAACTAAGGTCCAATCTTCCTAGTGGGTGGGTGAAATGTCCCTCAGATCCAAAAGAACTCTCCAAGTGCGATCCCATGTCAAAGTGATGCTGACAGTTTTTTTTTTATGTGAAGGATGTTCTTTACCCTAAGGTTCTCCCTCAAGGCTCAACAGTGAAACATAATTACTACTTTGTAGAACTGCAAACTCTCCTTTTATAGGGCGAGTTTGCGTCCTTATCAAAATTTTCAAACGATTTTAACGGGCATTTGAAGAAATCTTTTGCCAAAGATAGTCCAGTATAGTATCGAGTTGAAGATCTTCAAAAAAACTTGCACAATCGAGAAGCCGGTTTTTATATCAGTAGGGAGTACCTAGTGGGGATCTAAAAGGATGGAAAATTTGTTTTCCTCCTCTCCTCGCAGCTTGGAGGTTAATAAAACGCTTGTTGATTATTCTGACCACCTGATATGTTTTAAAAAATACACGGAAGCATTATAGAGGTTATTGATAGATGTTATCAAAAAAATCATTTTGGATTCCAACTACTGGCGGGAGCACTCTTTTGTCAACCAAATTGGTTAAAATATATCTCTTGCAAAGGATTTAATTTTTAGAAATTTATATTTTTCTATGTTTGGCATTTATAACGTTGCCAAAATAAATTTGAAAAATCATTAATATTTCTAATCTGTTTATTTCTTTCTTTTCAGGTATGTTGAAAATGCTATTCATTCATTTTTTAATTGATTGATGAAGATGTGAGTAAATTTTGGGTAGCCAGTTTTCTTCCATTTTTTCTACATGGCCCACCCATTCCAATTTATGTAACTTTACATAAGGGGAAACAGGTGGATCGTCAAATAGTTCATACAACTCATCGTTGTCACGTAGTCTCCACTCTGCTGCTTGTATCACTGCCTCGTAGATTTTCCGGAGCACTTTTCGTTCAAATACTTGTAAAAGACATTCCAAAATTATGAGTGTTGTTTAATCCACTAAAATACTTTTTTTCTAAATATATTGTTTATTCATGTTTAAAAGAAAAATGTCACTGTCTTATGTATTGAAATTACCATGTCCGCTGATGATCATCCTCTTATTAAGGTAAACGACAACATCTGTTTATCAATTTTTATACAAAATCAAGTTTGCATGATGCAAATATTAACATAACAGATTTTTTTACCAGTTCACCAGATTCTCAGTATCTAAATCCAGACGTAATTAAAATGTTTTCAATATCAACAAGTTGTCAAGCCAAAACCAATGGTTAACACTTTATTAAAATTAATATATTTGACGCAAATCACCATCAATATTATTACATTCCAAAAATCAAATATAAATCATCAAATCATTTCCTTTTCCGAAAAACGCTTATATTTCTTTTGAAAATTTTATGGAATATTTTTATATCAGCCAGACAAAAGCATTTTTGGAGCGTGCCTATGCAAATGCAATTTTCCGGTGAAATTTATTTAGATGAGATAAATAATGTGGAGAAGGTGTAACTTCTAGAATAAAAACTGAATGTCAGGGACACTCGGCCTACGGATTTTTTCCTAACAAAAGAAGTTATAACGATAGGATGTAGCATATGAGCCATTGTGTCACATACTTTTGAAGGAAAAAAATTATGAATAGTTAAATAAATTTGAGGAATCCAGTTCAACTTGCATATAGATCTATTTTTTGTGCATTGGTATTCCGGATTTGATGGAAAAGATATATTATAAAATTTTCCAGTTAATTAACTCTAGACACAAAAAAAAAAATGAATTCACAGTTTTTTTTATTTTGACTGAATAGTCTCGGTTAGAATGTCATGAGCAATCAAGTGTTGTGTTTCACTTAAATTGAATAAATTAGCAAATGTAGGGCAAAAAATCATTTCTGAGAATGCCAAATATTTATTTGCTTCCTGAAAACATTTATTTTTGTAGAAAATGTATTAAATAAAACAAGAATTATTGATACTGGTCTTTAACTGCTCAATTTGTTTTTGAATAATGTAGAATCAATTAATTGATTAGTGATTATTGAATCCATAAAAGTATCAAATAATTAGGGGTTTGGGTTTTTTTTACAGAGACCTGCTAGATTTGCGTCCTATGTGTCCGTCTTTCCGTGCGTCACAGCAAGTTTCCTGAGAAACTACAGTAGCTAGAAAGCTCAAACTTTGTGAACAGGCCAGATGTGGTGACCTATCAAAAGTTTGTCTTATTAAAAATTTCATAATAAAGAATTTTCCAATAAAAGGTGTTATTTTGATATTAAAAGAAAAATGCAATTTTTTTAAATCAATGATCGGATGTTTATTTTATTATAAACAAGAAGGTATGCCGTTAATAGCGAAAAAAAACATTTGGCAAATAATTACCAAGACTACGCTTACAGGACCATATCCTTTTCATGAAATTTTGCATAACCAAATCGCAAAGTAGCTGCCCTCTGTCCTCGATAGCCTCACGAATTCCATCTTTGAGGTAATGAATCGACGCTGGGCTATTGGCGTAGACATTCTCTTTTCCGTGGCCCTAAACGAAGAAGTCGCAAGGTGTTAAATCACAAGATCTCGGTGGCCAATTTTGATCACCTCTTCGAGAGATAACACGGTCCGGAAACTTTTCCCGTAAAAGATCAATGGTTTCGTCGCTTGTGTGGCACGTAGCGCCGTCTTGTTGAAATTAAACGTTGTCCAGATCAATACCATCCGATTCCGGCCATAAAAAATCATTAATCATCTCTCGATAGCGCAATCCATTCATCGTAACTATTGCTCCATCCTCATTTTCGAAAAAGTAAGGTCCAATGACTCCGCCGGACCATAAGCCGCACCAAACAGTCACACGTTGAGGATAGAGAGGCTTTTCAATAATAACTCTTGGGTTTTCTGAGCACCAGATGCGACAATTTTGTTGGAAATGGGCCTCATCACTCCAGATGATTTTTCGATGGAATACCGGATCATTTTCATGCATTCCAAGGACCCAATCAGCAAAGACACGACGTTGTTGATGATCGACCGGCTTGTGTTCTTGTGTCAACCGAACTTTATAAGCCTTAAGACCCAAATCTTTATGCAAAATATGATGTAATGACGTTTGTGGAATGCCTAATCCCAAAGAACGACGAGGAATGGACAAAACTGGGTTTTCTTCAACACTTTCAGCTACAGCAGCAATATTCTCGGCTGTTCTTGAGTGACGTGCACGGGTTTTATTCTTCACATCACTAAATTGTCCCAAAAGCTCGAATTTTTCCACCAATTTCTGTATTGCGGTCCGACAAGCTGCTTCACGACGACCCAAAAATGATTGAGTTTTACGAACACTCTGTGCCAAATTTCACCGTTTTTATAGTAAATTTTAATAACTTCAATGCGTTGTTGAAGCGTGTATTGTTCCAATTTTATTAATGGCGTAGTTTCTACTTGTCAAATGTCGAAAAATGACAGCTTCAAAAGTGACATCTACCGAAATAGCAGGCTATTCAAAATAACACTTTTTATTGGAAAACTCTTTATGTTAATGGGGTCTCTCGAATAACGATCTTAAAATTTTTCTTATCAAAGGTAGTTGAGTGGGGAATCAAATGAAAGATCTTGATTAGAACTTTGCGAATCGGAAACAAATAGGCCATTTTGTGCATTTGGGGATCTAGGTGGAGGCAAAATGTACGAAAAAAACAAGCAATTTTTTTTACAAGTATTGGATGAATAATTCAAGTCATCGATTCATGGCATCAGAAAAACCTGTTGCAAATTCTAGGATAGTTATAAAGACTTTCTTGTAGGAGCACTCGACTGCCTGATCAACTTGTAATAAACTAACAACTTGTTTGATCAAACCTCCACCTGTCAGATATATGATACTGTCATATAATGTTGTCTATATGATGCGAGGGTGGTTCAAATATGAGTGAAACAAATGCTCTGACACGTATATTGAGCATCGAAAAAATTTATAGTTTTTTTAGGTGCTCCCCCTTAGAAATTACGCAATTTGTCGACCTTTTCAGTAGCTTTTTGATGCCGGTTATGGAAAATTTCTTCGTCAACTCGGACAGCCATGTGCGCAGGAACTCCTCTACCTTGTCGTCGGTGTTAAAGCGTTGACCACCGAGGGCTTATTTCAGTGGTCCAAACATATGGTAGTCACAGGTTGATAAATTTGGACTGTAGGGTGGGGGATGGGTGCCTCCCACCCCAATTCCGATATTGTATCAAACGTCAGGCGCGCGGTATGAGGGAGCGCGTTATCGTGGAGAGGAATCGCACTTTGTGCTGGAATGCTCCTCCGTTTTAAGCGTTATTTTTCGATATTGAAGGTGTTCGTGGATGACAGACTCTACACTACCAATATTGATGCGGAGTTCAGCCGAAACGTCTCAAAAATTCATCCTACGGTCCTCCAAAATGGGTTATTCTACACGGCAAATGTTGTCTGGTGTGATGCTGGTTCGCGGTCGACCATCATGCGACTCATTATCGACGGTTTCGCGACCGTCCTTGAAGTATTCACTACCAAACTGATTTGGCATAGGCAGATAAATTTCCGTGTTTTTAATGCCTTCCCTCACTAAAAAACGAAAGACAATACGTTGCGTAAAGGCGGTCGGCACTTGACGTTCACTCATGGTCGTAGCACGTGCGTCAAACTATGCCATCCTGTACACATACTTAAGCCATGACCTTCAAAACATACATGCGCGCCATCTACAGCGTTTGTCTCCATCATATTTGAACCACCCTCGTACTAATGTAAAGTAAAGTTTTTTAAGGAATTAAATGCCCCTTAACTAAATACTTCATTTGAAAAATATTTTGAATTGGTACAGAGACATGCCAGAGGATCTTAAAATGTTTGGCAAGTTTACATATGAGAACTTTTCAATGAATTATAAATCCGCCACCAGCATAGGAGTACAATTTTTATTTTTGTTTCAGTGATGATGCATCGATGCTACATTAATCAACGCTACCAAACTAAATGAATCTAAATAGCCTCAGTAGTTACCATATCGACCCCTTTGATAATCTAATTGTGAAAATAACATTTTTGAATCCAGCTTTCACTCTTCATCGGCTTCTTATTCATCCTGAGGTTAATTTTTCGAATTCTCCCTCATTAATACTAGACCTTTAATCATAATTTACATCACAACCAACGCCTAAAATTCCAATACAATTCATTCATTCATTCATTAACAAAACATGGATCCTACAGAGACAATTTTTAATCTTTCGTATTGAACCTTACCTACATCATCATCTTAAAGAAATACAAATGCCTCACAGGGATTTTTCAACTTAATAAATATTGTAATCGCAATGTAATACTTCATAGCCATACAAACATACTCACTTATAAACCACTCTCGATCCAATTTAAAATCGACAGACAGACACATGAGTACTAGTAACATATGTAATGTACTCTCGTTTAATTTGAGGAAACCATTTAAATAAATTGAATGGTGTGTTATACTGAACGATATTTGCGGTTTGATAAAAAAAAAAATAAGAAATATTTTTCACTTTCGCTATTACTCACCATGATTATTGGATGTCGGATGTAATTAGAGGTAAATACTTGTATGTTGGATGGATTGATGGTTTCGTAAGTTTTGTTTATTTGCTGTTATTCAAATATTGTACACTTTGCAGACTTGCAGGTAGTTTAGTTATTTGATGCCGCACCTGTATTAATTAGGAAATATTTGCTTTTAAATTTTTGCATTGAAATTTTGGGTAGTTAACTTAGACGGCTTCAAAGTAATTCGCAAATATCGACTTAAATGACCGTGGATTTTAAAGATTTATTCGTTTCAACATATAAAACTATTTACTTAAGGTTTGTGTTCTCCAAATGATGTTAGCACTCTTGCAAAAAAGTGACGCAATGTTTCAAAAGTAGTTTAAAGTGCATATATTGCAGTGATTTATGACGTAAATGCATTTTATCACAGTTAAAAATTTTTAAGGACATCCTTCATGGCTGCTGAGTACTTATATCATGTTTTCATTGCAAATTATTGTACAAAATTGCCGTCAACTAAGGTTGAAAACTATCAACAATGAGTCTGACCCATGAAGGATTTCCTAAAGATCCTGAAAATCATTGGCCGATACCAGAGGATATGAATATTTAACAATATTTTCTCTCACTTTGTGTCTGACATGTTTCAAAAGGGGCGACCCACATAGTATTTCTATGAGTGCAATATTCTAAGCACCAACAATTTGGCAAACATGTAATAAAATAAAAACTGACTTCAAATGCCCTAAGAAGGACGAATTAAATTTCATGGAATCGGTGCCAAATCATTTTTCCCATTGTCCCATTGCCCATTTTGTTGAACATACTGCAAATTATTATGCACAAACGGGGAAATTGATTCCATGAAATTTATTTCACCCTTTTCAGGACATTTTGAAGTTGTTTTTTATTTATTTTGTATAAAAATTTTTTATCCCATACTTTTTCGGTACTGATCTTATAAAGGGTGGTCCAACCAAAACGCACGATGTTAATTGTAAATACAACAAAACGTTTTCAGAGAATTATGTTAACATTTTTTATTATAAAAGAAGAATTTATGAAAATTATGTGTGAAACAAAATATTGCCAAAATGCTCGCCCCGACTACGGTGGCATACTTCTATCCGATGGTCCATATTTTCAATGACTCTGAGACAAAATTGAGGTTTAATGTAGCTAATGTGTTGAATTATCTCATCTTTTAGCTCTTGAATTGTTCTTGGCTTATTGATATGCACTTTATCTTTTAAATATCCCCAGAGAAAGAAGTCCAACGGTGTCAAATCACGTGATCGTGGCGGCCGACTAAGATCACCACAACGTGAGATAACACGGCCATTGAATTTCCCGCGCAAAAAAAGCCTGTTGGAACTACACATCGTCCAGGTCCATAACCTTAATTTCTGGCCACAAGAAGTCCGTTATCATCTCGCAATAGCTAACACCATTCACGGTCACTGCTTGGCTGTCCTTATATTCGATGAAGTACGGCCCGATGACGCCACCAGCCCATAAACCGCATCAAACAGTCACTCTTTGTGGATGCATCGGCTTTTCAACAATCACTTGTGAATTCTCATATGTCCAAATGTGGCAATTCTGCTTGTTAACCAATCCACTGAGGTGAAAGTGTGCCTCGTCGTTGAAGATGATTTTCTTTGTAAAGTCACCATTCCCTTCTGTCTGTTCAATCAACCATTCGGCGTATTGCCGACGCTTGAAATTGTCAGTAGGCTTCAGCTCTTGAGTCAATTGAACCTTGCAAGCGTGTAAATTCAAATCGTTATTCAAAACACGCATCAGTGATATTCGTGAGATGTTCAATTGTTGGGCGCGACGACAAGTTGAGGTTGACGACTCTTCTGCCACACTATCGCGAACAACAGCAGTGTTTTCCGCAGAACAAACTAGGCGAGCATACACTGGTGATTTCATATTTCCTATAGACCCGGTTCGCTGAAATATTTGGCCGATTATGCTGACCAAAAACATCACGCAGTGGGAGAAATGCATTTTGTTTTGAACGCCCATTTTCGTAAAAAGCTTCAGCAATCATAACACGCTGCTGAATTGTGTACCTCTCCATGGTTGAATTTGTCAAACACTGATGCAAAGAAACGTCAAATCAAGTTGGGCGAAAAACTTGACTTTAAGGTGTGACTCACAATTAATATTGTGCGTTATGATTCGAACACCCTTTATTTGCCAGAAAGTTTCCTAAAAGTCCGAATAATGATTATCTATGCAAGACACATATGCATAAATATATGGATTCAAAAAATTCTTCCAAAGATCAATTTCGTCATATTAAAATTGATGCAAATAAGCTGGGAAATCATTTTTCGAAGAATGGATATTTTTCCAAAAAGGAGGATATACTCGTATAGTACATTGCTCACAATATCCCAAAATCACCAAAAAATTAAATCCTTCAAGTACACAAGAACATCACTAGAATACGTAAAAGCATAGTTTTTTACTCTAGGTATCTTCTATTACGTTATGGTGGCATTATCATTCCGCTGTTATAAGAACATATGAGTTTAATATGCATTCTCAATCAAAAAGTTAAATATGGAAACTCAATTAAACGGTATCAAGTCACAAAGAGGTTTTTATTTACCGTAACACTTTTTACCTTTTTTCGAACCCACTGATTTTATAAAAGTTTTATTGAAAATCCTGTGCGATAGTTTGGTTAAAACTCAGCTATGTATCTTTATCTTCAAAGTTATGACCAGGCCTATAAAGAAATAGCGTCGAGAAAAATATGCGAGGGAAACTGAAAAACGTTGGAAAGTCCTTCAGGGACTCGGTTACTGCCAATCTTTAGTATGAAAATCCATAATTTATAGCAAAAATGAATGAACTTCGTAACGGAACAGTTTTCAAATAGCGATTGATCCTATACTTTGCAGTCATAAAATCCTTATTATGTACGAGAGATTTGCCTTTACGGCAGGTGGTGCTAACAGGATTTCTGTATTAGTTCATCTGTGAAAAAGTACGTAAAACATTGATATGGAGATTTTAACTCTTGTAATGCACCAGGACGACTCGCAGCTCTATGAAATACTATTTCATTTTGATCTAAATCAAAATGTTGCTTTCTCTACATAATGATTTTAAATTCACTGCAGTTCTTATAGATTTCTTTTTGAATTCCTGTAAATCCATCATTTTGAGGTTCCATAAATGAACCAGAGGCGTCCAGCTCTGGAAAAAGTGGGCGGGTTCTCTTTGATGGCTAAGTGTTCAAAGATATTGTCGCATGTTACGGTTTGCGGCCGATAATTCTAACGTTCCGGGAAAGTGAAAACGCACTGTCTTTTAAATTAAGTTAAAAGAGTTTTTTTATTATGAATGCACAATCATTAATTTTACTATTTTACAAATCGCATTTTAATTTAATTTTCACTGTGTATCAATTTATATTCAAACTGTCTGAATCACGAAAATCACTTCACTACTAATCAATATCACCTTTAATTCGCGCTCCACTCTTATCGCAGTTTTTACTATCGCGGTTTTACTATTACTCTATGTCCCCCATACAGTCAGCTCGGCACTATTTAGGGCCTATAAGTAAAATGTATATTGGCGAATGTTCTGACGAGAGCTAGCTGGAATCTTCGAGCAATTCTGAAAACCCGCAGTGACGTCACTTTTAGATATTGATCATGGACCTATTTGGCCCATTTTTGTGCTTTCGAGTACATTCGTTTACTTTTCAACCACTATTGATCATGATGTAATTAATAGTTACGACAACAATTTCGACAGTAGTTCGCAGAATTATTTGTACATGTAACACTGCCCTCACCTCACTTCTTTTCGCCCTGAAAAGATGTGTCGCCAGTTGTAGTCAAGTCTCCCTGGATGTAATATGGGGCAAGACGGTCCAGGTGCACGGTTTTCATTTTGGCTCTCGGCTTACCGTATTCCTGTATGCGGTATACGACGTCGTTGATTCGCTTTGTAACCCGGTATGGTGCCTCCCAATTATGCTGCAACTTTGGAGACCTACCCTTTCACCGTTGTGCGTTATATAGCCACACCAACTTATCTTGCTGGAAGCCAGTAGAATTGGTGTTCAGATCATACCTGGTCTTCATGCGGTCAGTAGCCGATTCAAGGTGTTTTCGCACTGTCCTATGTATCTAGTTCAACCGTTGCCTTAGCTCACTTGCGTACTCCGAGATTGTTTGGGGTTTCTCAGGGGGTGTTCCGAACTTTATATCGGCTGGCAGATGAATAGTCTTTCCAAAAATGACTTTGGCTGGGGCTTTGCTCGTCGATGTATGTTTGGCAGCTTTATATGCCATCAAAAATAGTGGGATGTGCTAGTCCCATTCCTTTTGGTTCTCGTCAACTATCTTGGCCAGGCGTTTATTGAGTATGCCGTTGAAACGTTCGACCATTTCGTCGGATCGGGGATGCAGCGGCGTTGTCCTCGTTTTCCGTATTTCTAGCAGTTCATATATTTCGCCAAAAACTATTGACTCAAAGTTTCGGCCTTGATCCGAATGTAGGTCACAGGATTCGCCGTACCTGCTTACCCAATTTGACAATAGCCGTTTGGCTACAGTAGTTGCTTCCTGGCTGAGAATGGGGTAAACCTCGAGCCACTTGCTGAAATAATCGGCCACAAGCAGCGTGTATCGATTTCCCCATTCAGATTCAGGAAAGGGTCCTGCAATGTCAACAGCAAGTCATTCAAATGGTACCCCCACGTTATAAGTTTGCATTTGTCCCCTTAGTCGTCGCTTTGGACCTTTGACGGAAGCGCAAATCGTGTATTTACGACAATAGTCCTCTACGTCTTCTCGAGCATGGAGCCAATAGAACCTTTCCTGCAATTTCGCTAAGGTCTTGTTAACACCAAGGATGCCTCCCGAGGATCCTTCGTGCATTTCCTTAACCACATCGTCGATTCGGCTTTTGGGAAGTATAGTTTGCATCCCATAGGAGCTGCCATCCTCCGTTTCCCATTTCCGCTTAAGTACACCACCCTCCACCTAAAGGGAGTTCCATTGTGCCTTATAACTTTTCAGGGTGGCGCCATGCATTGAAACGTCTTTCCACTCAGGTGGTCCAGTGGTCTCCTTCCATACGAGTAATGGCCCGAAGCCTTCATCGGCTAACTGGGCATTTTGGATCTCTTCCGACGACCAACCTTCATCGAATTCAGCCCTTATCACTTGCAGATCAACGAGCGGCTCCTTTTCCTCAATCCGTTGGCAAATCTTGCAGTTAGCTGGACATGGACGAAGAGATAGGGCGTCAGCATTTCCATGAACTCTGCCCTTCCGATGAAAAATTTTGTAGTCGTATGACTGCAATCTTTCGATCCATTTTGCACCTTGTCCCTCGGGGCTTTCAAAGTTAAGTAGCCATCTCAGTGATGCATAGTCTGTTTGAGAAATGAATTTCTGGCCATATAAGTACTTGTCAAACTGCATTGTGGCCTCTATTATAGCCAAAAGCTCCTTCCTGGTCACGCAGTAGTTCCTCTCACTTTTTGTAATACGAGAGGACTCTTTCTTCGCCACCGATCTACTGAGAGAATACAGCTCCAATACCGCCGTTGATTGCATCGGTGTCAACTACAAACATTTTTACGGGTTTCGGATATGCCAGCACGGGTGATTCACACAGCTTCTCCTTCAGGGTCTCAAAGGCTGCCTGGCATTGTTCATTCCAGACATACGGACGATTTTTCTCGGTTAGCTGACGGAGACACTTAGCTATTTTGGCAAAGTCTTTGACGAATCTTCGATAGTAGGTCGCCAAACACAAGAAACTTCGTAGTTGGCGCTTGTTGTTTGGTGTTGCACAGCTTTTCACGGCTTCAATTTTCTCAGGGCCTGTTTTGACCCCTTCTGCTGATACGACGTGTCCCAGGTATTTTACTTCAGCTGCAAAAAGGGTACTCTTATTGGGACTGAGTTTCAAATTCACCAATCGCAATCGGGAGAATACCTCTTCTATGTTCCGAACATGCTTTTCGAACTTTCTCCCGATAACAATTATGTCATTTAGGTACACCAAGCAGGTCTTCCAGGTTAGGCCTCATAGCACATATTCCATCAGGCGTTCGAAGGTAGCTGGAGCGCTGTAAAGGCCAAATGGCATCATTACAAATTGTCTCAATCCGGTTTCAACTGAAAATGCGGCCTTGTCTCGGTCCTTCTTGTCAATTTCTACCTGCCAGTAGCCACTCTTGAGATCGAGTGTGGAAAACCATTTGGCGTCGGCTAGAGTGTCCATGACATCGTTGATGCGTTGAAGCGGGTAGCTATCTTTCTTAGTGACGTCGTTAAGCTGCCTATAGTCGACACAAAAGCGAGTGCTACCATCCTTTTTCTTTACTAGAACTACAGGCGCGGCCCATGGACTGACAGAAGGTTCGAAAACACCTTGTTTTTCCACGTCCGAGATCAGTGCGGTCATTTCTCCTTGTTTGGCTATCGGAAGACGCCTCGGTGCTTGTTGAATTGGCTTGGCTCCCTGTGTATCTATGACGTGAGTTACCATACCCATTCGGCCCTGGTCATCCGGGCTTGTTGAGAAGATGTCACTGTACTTGGTGACAAGATCAGAGGCCCGCTTGAATAGCTGCACTAGCAATTTGACCTGCTTTAATATTGCAGACGTGGATTTCCGGGCTTTGTGCGCATCTTGCCTCCTTTTCCAATGATGTTCGTGAGTGGCTTCCAAAGAGGTGATAGTGGAAACAAGCTGGCAGCTGCCGATGACTTCTCCCGCTTTGATGCTTGTGGTTGAGTCTGCAGTGTTAAGGACTCTAACCGGCACGTATCTGTTCCTTATAGATCTTACAAGGCTTCGCCGTACAATGAAATTGCGCCATGCGGACGTCTTCGTTGGCTTTATCAGATAAGATCGTTGGTCTCCAGGATCACCATCAAGCTTGGCCCAGACAATGCTTTCGGAAGAATTCGGTGCATCGGTGTCGGTACATACTACTACATTCATCTTGGGAATTCGGACGCTGGGATCCTCCATCAATACTTCGATATTGTGCCATTTCAATCCCCGTTTGCCCAAATCCAACGTGATTCCATGTGGTCGCAGAAAGTCCATTCCGAGAATGCAGTCATCCATAATGTTCGCGAGCAGAAAATTATGTCGGAACGCAAGGTTCCTCCATGAACAGGTGCAGTTTCTCCCGTAGCTGTTCGTAGTGAGAAAATCCTATCCTTTTGAAGTAGTTATTGCCTCACATGGTCTGGTCGGATGATCGATCAGGTTGCACCAGTGTCGATTGTTATGGTGCAATGTTCTCCATCAACTTGACGCGGAAGGCATAAGCCTGCTTCTCCACGATGTAGTCTTGACACAGTGATGGTGGTGCTGGGGACGTCGATCCACCTAGCCAACCTCTGCCCCGAGAAGTTAGCTCTTACATGTTTCCCGACCCCTCAGTTTGAAGGGCTTCCATTCTGGGCTCCTGACTCGGTCTAGATCTCCTCCTAGCGGAACACGCGGGTTAATAGCTCGGTTTTCTTCGCTTCTTGCAGTCTCTTTGCAAGTGCCCTTTCACTCCGCAATTCCAGCATCTAGGCACGCCACTTACCTGCGAGTCTCGCTCAATTTCCACGCGCTCACACCTGTACTCTGCCTCAAAGTTCAGACTATGAGCCAATGCGTCCCTAACCGTTTGCTTTTGAGCTAAACGCACGGCTTGTTGCAATTCTTGGTCTTTTAATGCGGTGATGAATGCTTCTGTTGCTGCGTCATCTCGATGTTCTGGGTCATAGGCTGGGTAAGCCAAAAGTGCCAGTTGCTCAATGTCTTGGGCTAGCTACTGTAGGGTTTCGCCAGACTTTTGCATCTGATGCCGTTGCTGTGACCGGTAAATCTGCTTCAGATGATCGTCTCCACAACGCATGTCAAGCGCATTCATTATAGCAGCCAGGTTTGAGTGCAACTCAACGCGGATAGTCTGCGAAAGCTCGGCAGCTGGGTCTCTTAGAGCAAGAATTAATGTAGTTGCCCGCTCCTGCTCATTCCAGTGATTTGTCCTAGCGGTGGCGTCAAACTGGCGAGCTGCGCCCTTCAAATTAAAATTTCCTGAGCGAAATCGAGTGAACCTTTCAAATACTGATGTATTTGATAAGGCGTTCTGATCGTAAACATAAAGGGTTATTACTTAAAAACAAAACCCTGTTGAAATCACGACCTATGTGAGCCATGAAACTTTGTGAAAAGACCAAAAGTAATAACTTCTTAGAATTTTTGGGTCGAAACTATTTTCAGAGAGTTTCAAGGGGGTCTGTCTTTATAGGGGGTGCCCCTTTTTTCAACAAAGGCAATCAACTGAGGTGTCATATGGAAGCTTTAAAAGATATCTTTTCAAAACAAGTCTTAAAAATTACCCAGTTGCTATTGATGGGTAAATATACGCAACTTTTATGTAACAAATTCGATCAACACTTTTATAAATGGTATGATTTATTAATTTCAAGTGTTCTTGATTATAATTGAAAAATTCAATGGATTTTGGTGCCTAGTTGGCTTTTTATAAGATCTAGTTGTTCTGAAAATTTAAAAAGGATAGAACAGTATTCAACAAAGTTATAGTGGTTTGAATTTTCCTGCATTACAACAACAACAGTACGTGGCTATGGAATACTATGCCCTTTTAATTGACCTAGACACTACGGTTAAGCTAGGATTTATATTAACGTTTCAGGAATGATATATACCATGAATATCTTTGAGAATTTGTCTAACGAGTGGAATCAGTAATCCTGATACAAAATACCGGTGGTTTGTAATAAGAATATTGAATAAATTTGTAATATTTTTCTCTAACTTCTTCATTTAAAGTAAAAGCTATCAACATTTGACTGAATTTATTAATGGAAAACTTGTGATTAAAAGCTATAATTTATACGTGAAAAATTTATAAAGGTAGAGCCTTATAATTACAGCAGTAAATAATGACTTATGGGTTGAAATTCATTGAAATTTGTTAATAATTGAAGGATTTGTTAATTTAACACTTTCACCAGAAAAAACCTATTAATATCAATAAATTGAATACATTCTTGACGTATAAGTTTTGGTAAAATTGAATCATATTTGAGGCAAAATTAAATGAAACAAATGCAAAATTAAAAATTCCTATTTGGTTTTTTGTATAACAATACTCCCCATATACATGTATTTCGAAAACAAGTTGTTTTCTTCATCAGGGGTAAGGGTAGTTCAAACTTTGTGACAAGGTAATGGCAGTGGTAGTCTCCCTTAAACATTTAAATATTTTTTAAGAGGGACCCCCTTATGCTGAAGTAGCCCTTAAACATTTTTTAAAATCAAATGTAGTCGAGTGGGTTATAAAATGAAAGATCTTGATTAGAGCTTTATGAATCTGAAACAAAAAATCATTTTGTGCATCAAGAGGTCCAGGGAGAGGCAAAATGTACAAAAAATTAGTGTCATCCCCCCGCGATTGGAAACCCTTGAGCCGAGAAATATGGAAGGAATCGCAGCAGCAAGTCTTTGTGAGTACAAGGACAACAAAAACCTCAAAAATTAAAATTCACTCATTTTTGTTAATAATATTTGGTAGTCTAAAAAGAATTGAGCCTTTTTTGTCACTACATAGTGTTCATTGTCATATATCGGGCAATACTAATCAGATTGAGTCAAACTGACATGCGTTTGAAAGGTAACATTCCAGTCTACAATTTTCACATGGACAATTTTGTATTGCGTCATTCATGTCAAAAGTTGTATTCATTTAAAAATTGAGTGAAATTTCTGATAAATCTTTATATTTTACAATATCACTACGATCAAGGTGAGAATGCATCGCAAGCTCGTGAAAAAATTTGTGGTGTCTACGGTAAAGATACTTTATCAAAAGCCACAGCCAAGAATTGGTTCAGTCGCTTTCGTTCTGGAAATTTGACATTGCTAAGGAATTGAATATCCATCCCCAAACAGTTTTGAACCATTTGCGTAAGCCTGGATACACAAAGAAGCTCGACGTTTGGTCGCCGCATGAAACAAAAAAATTTAATCGATCAAATTTCCATTTGCGAAATGCTAATAAAATGCAACGGAATCGAGCCATTTTTGAAGCAAATCATTACGGGCGATGAAAAATGGTTGAGATTTGAGAAAGTCATTCGAAAAAGATAATGGTCAAAAAAAGGTGAATCATCACAAACGACATCAAAGCCAGGATTGACACCAAAGAAGGTTATGCTGTGTGTATGGTGGGATTGGAAGGAAATCGTTTATCATGAGGTGCTAGGACCTGGCCAAACACTCAATTCGGCTCTGCACTAACAGCAACTAACCAGAATGCAACAAGCGATTCGAAAAAACCGGCCAGAATTGATCAATAGAAAGGGCGTTGTCTTCCTTCATGACAATGCCAGATCACACACATCTTTTTTGACCCGGCAAACATTTACAGATCTTGGCTGGGAAGTTTCGATGCATTCACCGTATAGTCCAGACCTTCTACCATCAGACTACCATTTCGGTCTCTGCAAAACTTCCGTAATGAAAAGAAATTCACTTCAAAAAGGGACTGTGAAAATCACTTGGCCAAGTTTTTCGCCGATAAGCTGCAGAAGTTCTACACCGAAGGAATAATGGCTCAACCCAAAAAATTGCAAAAGGTCAAAGATAATAATGGACAATATGTTTTAAAATAAAATCCATTTTAAATAAAAGAAATATTCAATCGAAAAATGAAAAAAAAGGCTCAATACTTTTTGGACTTACTAATATTATGATATGTAAATTTTATTTTATATCAAACAATTCTAGCAATATTCCTGTTTCATTACTGATTACAGAACTTAGTAAAATTACCTTGAACTTCTAGGCGGTACTTGTAAATATTTTACCGAAATTAATAGAACTAATGCACTTGGGAGAAAATTTAATAGCATAATTGCGCTTGAAAAGCCCAAAGTCATTGGTTGAAGAAAATCTAAAACGAATCACATTACTATATCACATATAAATATTAACATCATTTTACGTGTATGTATTCATCAATTAAAAAATATTCAACGAAAAATTTCATCCTGGTAAATTATAGAGCTTGATTACCATGCACTTAGCATGAATATACAGAGAAAGGAAAGACATAGGTAAAAGCTCAAACATATGTATGTCAATTAAATGTATGTTCAGCAGCAAGCTACCAATAATGACATACTCGTAGCTTGGAGTTATTCACAGGACTTTTTTAATTGCATTTATGCAACCAATTATTTGGATTTATTTTCATATAATGTAATTTTAAAGAGATGAGATTTTTTCAGCTGAAACCTTGGCAGCAAATTTGACAAAGCGAGTATTGAATTTTGTCTGGCGAATTTAATTGCAGGATTTTGAAATGCATTGATTTATTTTCCTTTCACGGACTGTAAAGTGCATGGTTGATGGGTTTTTATATTAAGTTTAGTATAAACAGGTCTAGTACCCTAAAATTACTAATACAAAAATAAAATATCACAGATTAGATGTGTCGCCAGTGCAAGGAAATAAGATTTACAGAAATAAAAGAATCTTAATTATTTTCTGAAGTGAAAATACTTAAAAATTTTTACTATTCATTCATTAAATAAATTCGCTAAATTATTGCAATGTTACTTTTCTTAACTATTTCACCATCGTAGCTTTAATTAATGCTACAATAATTTACATTTGGTATCACTTTCACTTTATATCAAATGGTATGGATTATGAAATTCTCAAACATAATTTGAAATAC
This sequence comes from Odontomyia ornata, assembly GCA_963969285.1. Lineage (NCBI taxonomy): Eukaryota > Metazoa > Arthropoda > Insecta > Diptera > Stratiomyidae > Odontomyia > Odontomyia ornata. The sequence continues at coordinate 310,672,175 of OZ017740.1, forward strand.
ATTCTTGACATCATGTTTTCTTTTAGAAATAAGACATAATTATATCATCTGAGTTATTTAAAGTTTTCAACATCAAACAAGTCATTAACATCACGCACAACTACGTAAATGGATGTGATTTGTGTGTTTTTTAGTGAAACGCCTTCTATGGAAAAAGACAAACTGATAGTTTCAACTCAAAGAAGATGCTTACGAGTAGTAAATCATAAAGTAAAAGACGAAAAATCCGAAATAATTTGCAATGTTAAATCATTTCAATTTAGGAAGCTCATCAATCAATGACCAACTACTACATTTGATGTTAAGCTAAAGCTACTCAAAGTTGAAATCTGTAGGCAATCAACACGTTATGAAACATAATGAACTGAATAAGGTTTCTTGTAAGCCAAATCTCCATTTAAAGATTCAGCAGCTAAAATCTAGTCATACTTAATCAAAAACAAAAACGCAGTAACTTCCTCTCACGATCATTAATAATGTATCATTGAACTGATTGAAGTAAATCCACGCATTAATTGGTTGTCACTCGAAACCGATAAAATTTATTTTTTGATTTCTTATTAATTAGAATTAATTTTGGTTATAGAGTGCTTGGTGGATATTCTTCGATGATCAAACACCTTTTTTGGGATTCTCCAAGATTAAATCGTTTCAATAGAAATCTTCCAAAATAGTCATTATGATGATTGAAACTCTTGTTTTGGGGGGGAAGAGCCAGATCAGTCTAAAGATTACTAATCGGGAGATTTTTTAAAAGTTTTTGAAATTGAACTTGACTTTAAGTAACTTTTTTGCATAATTTTTGCTCGTTTATCTTGTTCTCTTATGGCGATTTTATTTCTTAATCGAATTTTGGGATGTATAGTATAATAACTGTTGAATATACATTTGAATATGTAGTGTTGGAGAAGATTATTAATTGTCCGTAAAGGTGCTATTGCACAAACGTACATATGGGGAAATGCTCTCAGTAAGGAGGAGTACTCAGGATTGCGTCTTCATTTCCGATAGTCACTGATTTGGTGGTTAAATTTATTGCAGGCATGATACCTGTTTTCTCCTTGTCAGAGAATGACGCACTTTTTGCTTGCGTCAAAGCAAGGACGCGAGGGAGATGGTTGCCTGCGACAAGAAACAGTGCTCACTCAACGATTTGTAGCAGTCTCGGGTAAATTGCACGCAGGGAAGGTGGATTGCGTGCCCCCTCCTGGATGTTATCGATGGATGTTATCGAAGGCATGGTGAAACTGACCCAGCTTTTGAGCGGGCATGGGTATTTTCAGTCTTACCTGCACAAGATTGAGAAGTCACGGTCTCTTGGTTGTCGGCCTGAGACGGGAGAGCTCAGCCTAAATAGTATGGTTGCGGTGGTGCTTGGATCGATTGACAAATGGAACTATGTGGCATATTATATTCAAACAGTCTTAAAAAAAAAAGAGAGTCACAGCAGCCGGGGATACTTGAGCTAGGAGATCGCTTGTTTAGTAATTCCTCTTCCCATCTCCCTCCTGCTGGAAGAGGGATCTCCTAGCTTGGAGTCGCCTCATGGCATAATAAGACGAGATCTTGTCCGAAGTAATGTGTCAAACGATTCCAGGCTGAGTTCTTGGGTTGACAGGGGAGGTGTTCAGTGAGTAGTCCAGTCACTTGTAAGCATGAGATTCCCAAACTCAGTGCATAAATAACATTCACCTCCCAACCACAAAAAAAACATTACAGCACTCATCAAGAGGCGTCCGCTTGATTGGTTAGGTCCCCTACTTCAGCCATAAGTCGATTCAAAGTCGATACTCCCGAAAAAGCCTTCAGTCAAGTGTCCAAACGCAAAGGAGGACACACCTTTTTCACGTATTTCCCCTCCCTGTGCGCCCCTCAATGCAAATCATGTCCGTTTAAGATATGTTTAAAGAAGCTCTCATCAAGGCCTTTCATTTGATACCCATATCGGCTACCTGTGATGAAATTTTTATTCAGGGGGCCACTCCCCTATATAGGGAGATCCCCAGTAAATCTTTTATAAAAATTTTTTTGCAGTTGAACTTTGAAGAGGGCACCACTTTACATCTACAAACCAAATTTGATATTTCTAGCTTATATCTTTTGTGAGAAAAATTGCTGTGACACACGAAAGAATTATTTTACAAAACCCTAAGAACAGTCATTTTTTGCATTAGGAGTGCAGGAGGAGCCAAAATATACGAACAATATTTGTGTCCCCTTCCCTGGCGGTTGGACATCTTTGAGCCGAAAATCTGAAAAAAATCATGAAGGTAGGTCTTTATGAGTACAAAGACAACAAAAACCTCAGAAAACATAACTCACTCAACTCTGTTAATAATTGTATGATATATAAATTTTGCATTTTCCCGAAAAAAATGAAAAGGTGCCCTTAAACCACTTGGAATACAGTTATATAGGTAGATATAATACCCTTATGCCTACAAAGTTTCATAGAAATCAAATCATAATTAAGTGAGCTAGTACCATTTCAATTGTATGCAATTATAATAACAATAACACGTCTTGATACATATATCAAATCGACATGGATACTCTTATTTTCTTCGGGTTTTCATGAAAATATCAGTGAAAGTGCTTATTTTGAGCATGTTTAATTGATTTAGCATTAAGAAAAATTACTTAAGCTGGATAAAATGGCACTTTCTATTTACTTATGAAAGACACATTGCATCTTTTGGATAAATTTGAATTATTTCTTATGCAAGTATTAGATGAATAATTAAAATTATCGACTCATGCCTTCAGGGCTTTGTAACGCTAAGATAGTCACAAAGCTCTTTTGGTAGGAGCACCTCCTACTTACTCGACATATTTCATCTCTCATCTTCAGCCATTCATTAATATATTCAATCAAGCATTAAAAGAATGCACCTTAACTTAAGACGTAGGGGAAAAATAACACAAATTTGTTCAATTTCATCATTTAAAACAGTCGGCATTTTGTTTTACGTTTACTGATGTCAATAATTGAACAAATCCTCAGTGATATTCATTATACCTATCATATCTGAAACTTTTATGCAAATCCGAGGAAATCGGTAGTGTCTGAGTCGGTACAAAGTGCATATTGTTCCATAGCCAAATGTTTCCATAGTAATGCAGCTCATATTGTTCCATAGTAATTCAGGGAAACCGCTATAACTTCGGTTAATACCATTCAATCTTTGTGAAACTGTCAGAACAGGTCATAGAAATAGAAATAGAAATAGTATAAATAACCATCTGTGTACAAAATTTTATTGAATTTAAGGGTACCGTTAAGATTTTATTCAAGAAAATGTGAAATTGAAAAATCATAGCATTACTAAGTTGAGTGAATTTCGACTTCTCACTTATTTGTGGTTGTTGTACTGATGAAGGCCAATCACGAGGGGTATGCGCGAAAGTTTCGTATATTTCTATTTCCCCTGCCCCCCTCAGTACTGACAGGGTAATTTGATTTGAAAAGATCTCATTGACACCTTTCCAGTGATACCCTACTCGACTACCAATGGAGAACATTTTTTTTTGAAGTGTCACCTCCCTTTATAGCGAGACCCTCCTTAAGACTCCTTAAAAAAATGGTGCCCCAAAACATTCAAGATGGCACCACTTTTGACTTTTCCACAAAGTTTCATGGCTGCAGCTTCTATAGCTTCGGAGAAAAAGTACTGTGACATACAGACGGACGGACAGACAAGCACAGGGCGTGATTGCAATAGGGTTGTATTTCAGCACAAAAGCCGAAAAAGTGATCCTTAAGCACTGAACCCACTCGAAACCATCCCCCCCGAACTTTTATCGTGGCGTTGCTCACTCAGCAGCAAAAATTCAGTTTTCGTGTTCTTTGCCAACCGTTCAAATGGTTTTTGGGCGGTTGTACTGCGATGTAGGTTTCCCTACAGCATTCGGTTCATCGAAGTTCTGATTTGGCTTTGACTAAGGCTTCCTGGAAACCCCGACATTTTCCTGGTCCCAAGACTTGCCCGAGATCCAGTCTTGCATCATGCCTCCTTTGTACATTATTTTCTTTTATGTCCCATTTCACCGCATTTATAATATATAGAACTCCTGTCGGGTCCATTGCATACTTGTGCCTTGTGACCATCGCCAAGGCATTTGAAATATTGAAGAGGTGTTGCGCTTCGCCGTATCTTGCAGACAACCCACTTTATTCTCACTTTGGCCATATTCAGGAATTATTTGGCAATCTATTTGCTCAAATCATGGATAGACATGCGTTATCCCGTATGGTTTTTTTGGCGGCAGCCTTGTTTTGATCCCGCACACGCCAATGAGCTTCCCTTTGATGGCTTCTTCAACCTCGACCAGGTCCGTGACCAGTCAATGGGTCTTATTACGGAATCTGAACTGTACGTGGCCTACCCGGCTTCGTTGTACTGCTTTAATAGCAATGTTGGTATCTTAGAGCCTTACATTTCCCCCGATATCCCGTAACACTTCTGCGTAGGATCGTAGGATCTTGGGGTATTACGAGCAGCATCTGCTGCCAGGGTCTTCACCGTGGCTTTTTTCTCTCTTATTTCGCGTCAAGTCTTTTTGCCCACTAGGCACCCGTAACAATTTGACTTTATTGTACCTTCTCAAAGCTTTTCTTTGCGGCTTTCTTCGCTCTTTTTGTCAGCACTGCCTGGAATCCCTGACCTAACATTTCTCACCTTTACCGCCTTTCTTCCATTGTCTCGATCTCCTTCGCCATTCTTTTATTGATGTTTTATTGATGATGGTGGATGTATCTGCGGGTGCCTTTAAAGCTAAGCCCTTAGTGCCGCTTTAGCCTTCTGCTTTTTTTTTGGCCCTCTGGAAGAGCTTTGCTTCAGTTTCTTCGATACTGGTTGCAGCAATAACCATCAAATTTTCGATTTTCTTAATTTTTTTCCCATCGCGCAAAAATCTGGTGTGTCCTGCAGAGTTTGCTGCTCTTCCTTTTTAGGACTTCTGGCATCTGGATCATTTTTTTGCTGCAACCGAAAATCGTAGGAATTTCAGTGTCGACAAGGCTGTCTGTTATCTCAATTTTTCATCTGTTTTCAATGTCATTGTATTCTTCACCGTTTGTACCGCTCCTAATGTACTTTTACCATCGTAGCTACTGCCACTGCTTGCGTCGTTACTGTTGATGTTTTTGCTTACTTTTTTTGGATATATATATTTTTTTGTTTTTAAGGTTTTTATTTGAAATTGCTCCAGTTGGATGGGGTTCACCCTCGGAGCCACTGTCTTCGCTTGTGTGTGTAGTCACCTTTTTGTTGCCATGATTATCTTTGCAGAGCAGGGAGACCATGCGAGGGCTGGCATAAGCCCTTATGGGGACAAGGTCTCAGAGCCAGACCAGCCCTTATGGGGGTCTGTCTCAACCAAACCTACACCATGAACCCAAAGGTGTGAATTTCGCACGTACTCCGAGGCCTGCCAAGATTTTACCGGGATGGAAAACGTCCAAACCATAATCCAGGTTCAATCAGGGTCGTTAGCTGTCATCCCAGTAAGAACCTCATGGTGTCCTCAATATCCTCGAGTCCTTGCGGGTGGCAATTTCCAAAGAATGCTAGCCACCAAAAGTATTCTTGTCAACCCTTGCCTGACAATAATCTTTCTCAAATTTCAGTTGAATTTGAAGCCTTTGGCCGATTCTTTAGATAGTTGGAAAAGGACGGTGACTTCCGCATACGTATCAGCATGTGCAGGAAACCAGGTACTATGCTCATGAGAAAAATTTTCTCCAGACGATTGAAACATCCAAAAATTTTATACATAAATAGGTAAAAATTTGGTCAACTCCGCCATAGACGGTCCCAAACCCATTTGAAAACCCTTTGTTTAACCAACCTACAGCTTCCATGATTCCTCATACTAAGCCCCCGATTAAATGGAAGTAAATGTTCTCGGGGTCTCACATTGGTTTCACTGGCTCCCTAATAATGGGACATTTAACACCGAGAAATGCTAATAACTGTAAACACATCTACAACAGTGCTACTATAACCTTCTTCCACCAACTTTGTGGGGAAGTAACAGGGTTGAGGTAAGTCTTCCGCCTCAGATAGCGGAAGTAATAACCATACCGCCAGAATGGAGTTTGGACGACGGGCTAGCTCTCCATCCCTGGAAAACCCCACAATGTTGCGAAACCTGCAAAAGGGCCTCGGGATGGATTGAACACACGGCAATGACCTCGCAAACGGAAAAAGAACTATGACATTGGATCCTGGAATGTCAGATCACTCAATAACCCTGGCACTGTTAAGGACCTTTTACAACGGGCCAGTCAATATAAATTAAAAATACTGACGATTCAGGAAACAAACTGGACTGGAAATGATAATCAAGACGTAGGATCACACACAATATCCAAAAGTGGGAAGCCTACTGGAAAACGAAAATTCAGAGTGGCCTTCATTGTTGATAGGGAGTTCAAATCGATGTCAATAAATGCTTGTGTGCTATCCTTATAGAAGCGAAATTTTTCAAAATCTGGCCAATAAATGCATACGCTCCGACCGAGGAAAAGAACGAAGAAACGAAGGAAACGTTCTACAATCACCTGGAATGACTAGTCAACTCATTGCCTACAAACGACACAAAAACAATTCTGGGTGATTTCAACGTTAAGAGTGGCAATGAGCTCGACACAATCATAAAATGACCTGGGTATCACCGGATGAGAGCACAGAAAACCAGGTCGACCATATTCTGATCCAACAACGTTGGGCCTTGAGCATACTTGATGTCCACACATATCGAGGAGCCAATTGTAACTTAGATCATTACCTGATCAAATTAACCTAGTGATGTCCTATGTCAAAGCCATATTCGGCGAAGACCAGCCCGCTACAAAAATTTGACATCGAAAGGCTCCAAACGGCGTCTGTACCCAAAACTTTCACGGAGACCCTCGACAACTAGCTGACTCCCATCTTATCAGACGCATCGCTGAAAACAAGCAACGAGTTCTGGATAGAAGTGAAAGTGGCTATTAAGACCGTGGCGGAGCAGACGATCGGACATCAAGCCCGGCGCAGGAGAAATGATTTGTTCGATGATGAGTGAATCAGGCGTACAAAGAATACGTAGGTAGGAAGCCCAGAATGAAGAGAGAATACTGTGAGAAGCTCAGAAGAGTAGCGAATAAGATAAATTAAAATTGAGTAAAGAAAATACTATGACGACCAATTCATCGCTGATGAAACCAAGATTAAGGAAAGATGGGCATCATGCTTTAAGAACCTCTTTAATCCTCCGACCAGCTCCAGAACATTGGAGCCTATATATTTCTGCGGAGAGCTTCCATGGGCCTCATCAATTGGATGAAGTGTGTTTCATCATCAAAGCCCAAAAGAATAATAAAGCGTCGGGCATCGATGAGATTCCAGTGAAGCTCATCAAATATGATGGCAGCAGTATTCATAGAGCTTCTCACAAAGTCATCGAGCCCATTTGGAAACAAGAACATACGCCAAATGGGTGTAGCCAATCAACTATATTATTTATCCACAAAAAAACAAGGCAAGCTACTGTGCCAAAATTATAGAGGCATATCACTACTTTTACGGCGTACAAAATATTTTCAAAGATTTTAGAAAATAAAATTAAACTATGCGCCAACAGTATTATTGGGGAGTATCAAGCTGGTTTTAGGGCAGGTAGATCGACAACAGACCAATTGATCACAGTCAAGCATGTACATGAAAAATGTTGGGAGTTCTATATGGACGTATACCAAATTTTTGTTGACTTCAAGCAAGTATAAAATAGTATTGATCGTTACATACTGTACCAAATAATGCTTTGCTTTGGCATCCTAGCCAATTATGTCCGTCTTACCAAAATGAGTCCGTATCAATAACCAACTCACCGATGCCTTTGACACATATATCGGACCAAAGCAGGGAGATGGGTTGGCCCCATTCCTCTTCAATTTGTCTCTGGAGTACGTCATAAGGAAGCTACGTGTCGATACACGAGGTACATTACTATGCAAATCGAGCCTAGTAGTAACCTATGCGGACGATATTAACATTCTGTCACGGTCATTAACAACTGCCAAAGAACTCTTCCTGAAACTTGACAGCGAAGCAAAACTAGTAACGCTACAAACCAATGAAAATAAAACAAAATCCATGACGCAGTCGAAGAAAAATACGTCAAATGGACAAAATATCAGCCTTGGCGAATACAATATTTAAAATGTGGGCGAGTCTGTAAATTTGGGCACCAAAATATTGAGAACCAGTAGTTAAAAAGATGAAATACGCCGAGAAGTAGAGCTTGTAAATAAAGCAGGCTTGGCGAATACAATATCGAAAATGTGGGCAAATTTGTACATTTAGGCGCCAAAATATCGAGAGAGGTGAAATGCGCCGAGCTGCATACACAGGAAAATAAAGCTGCACATATATAAATCTGTGCTGTGCGATGGGTGCGAAACACGGACGCTAACTCGAGCATTTGCAAACATATTGGACGCATTTGCAAACATATTCAAGACGGGTCCTGGGGGGAGTAATCGAAGCAAAGCTAGATTGGGATCAATGGGAAGTTTGATACAACTATTAGCTGTATGAAATTTGTGACGAGCCAAAATTCTCAACGATTGTGAGAATGTAGAGATTGCAATGGTGTGGCCCCGTGAATCGTATGGACGAACAAGGTTTACCCGAAAAGGTATTCGTTGGGAGAGCTGCAGGCTGGATTCCAGTGAGGAAACCGAGGAAACGCTGGTCTGACTCAGTCGACGAAGACAGTTTATCCCTGTTTGGATTTCAAAATTGGAGGATGTGGTCAATGGACTAAGAGAATTGGAAGCACTTTTTGCGGGAAGGGAAGGCCCGCGAGGAGCGGTAGTGCTGCGAAGAAGAAAGCTGAGCGAGGTGAAGTTGAGTGAAACCATTCCAGGGCACGGGAAAAACACTCCCAAGAAGTGGCTAAACTGGGACAAAGGCTTTAGATGGTGAGTGGAAAAGTGTCTTTTATGTGTGAAATCATAAAAACAACGGAAGATTAACGCATCTCCTCTTTGTTTCGTGGGAAATGCGTGTCAATTTTAGTGAAAGTTTGATTATAAGTGAGATTGACGTGTTGAAATAATATTTGGAGTTGTTTTCAGAGCCAGATGGATATTTCAACAAGTGGCAGATCGAAAATGCTAAAGATTGAACTGAATGTCGGAAGAGCAGGTATACTGGAAGAGGATTTGGCATCGGAGTCGGAAGCAAAAACAAACGGGCACCTTCTTTGCTTAGAGAATTAATTGAGATTAAATTTTAATATTTTTGACAATCAAACTGATAAGCGTATCGTGCTTTGGAATTATTCACATATTAAATTTGCCAATATTAATAGTTTGGAATTGATTTTTTTCTCTGATGAACATAAGTGTTCACTTAAAGAAATTAAAACTCGCGTGGATAAAATTAAACACTGTGACTGCACTTGATAAATGGATTTTATCTGCAAGTGCTGCACATATTCTTTGCTCCACCGATTCCAAAATTTTATTTGGCAGGCTTCGATTAACTCTCTTCTCTTCAAAAGTGAGACGTTCTTTTTGTGAAGAGATGAATTTGGAATAGTTGTTAGAGGCTCTCCTATCAGAAAATGCTAAATCCGCCACAATGAGCCGTAAGACAAGCCCAAATGTTGAGCACATCGAGGAATCAGCAAATTCGGGTCTTCCTCTACACTTTGAGCAACGACAGCGATATTTTCAACAGAACGAATGTTGCGATGATGCACAGGCCTTGCAATATCAATAACCGATCCAGTCTCTTCAAATTTTCTCACTGTGTTCGAAATTATTTGCTGTGTAGGTCGATTTTGTCGACCGTAATCGGCTCGTAAAGCCCTTAATGTTGATACAGCAGAATCACCATTTTTATAGTAAAATTTAATAATTTTAACACGTTCTCCGACTGTTAAACGATCCATATTTCTAAATGGCAAACCTTGAACTAAAAAAAACACGCTTTGGATGACATTCAATTTTGACAGATGTCAAATGGCAGGGTTATACTTTCCTACTACGAAATGGATAACCCTGTATAACCCATTTTAGATTCAAATTTTTTGTTCTTGAAGAAACAGATGTAATACAACATTTCTGAAACCATTGCAATGATTGTTCAAAAGTGTTTTCCGTCAAAAAACAATGTTTTATCAAGATGCGATATTCCTGTTTCTCATTTTTTTAACTAAGACGAAAGTAACGTCACTCTAACGATTGTAGCTTGTACATGAAGGGACGAAATATCATGAAACTTCATATACATACTAGTTCATTTTCCAGTTTCACCTTTATGTGAAAGTCCCGGAGCTTATCAGCTTATATAATATGATATAACATTGTTCGATTTTTGAGCATTTTTAAGCGATTTATTTTGTAAGTATTTGAGTATTTTTACATATGGTAATAAACATAAAAAATGTCAGTTTAATAGTTTTACATATGTTTGGCAGGCACTAAGTCTTACTATTTTTAATTTCTGTATCGCTAGGAGATTATTTATTCTTCATTTCAATTTTATTTTTATTCATTACCATTTTCTTCATCAAACCCATAAAGTTAAAAATAATTGTTATTGATTGTTTTTTTTTTAATTTCAGGTATGTTGATGATCCGCTGTTGGATAAGTATGCTTTATTGTTTTGACATAACACATGGTAAAATACTGGTTTCAATGAATAAGTTGTTGCTGTTGTTATTAAGTATGTTCAATTTAAATATTTGCATTTAAAGCGTCTCATTCGACAAGATTTCAAAGCATTTGCATATCATCACAATTATGTTTTTAAATTAGACATTAAATCATCTGTAAACAAGTTGGAAAAACTATTAAAAACATCAATAAAATCACATAAGGCTTATTAAACGCAGATTAAAAGCATGTATCAGTTGATCGACGCATCCATAAATGGTGGCCGTAGAAGGAAGTTGATTAGCATTTGATTTCACTTTTTAAGTCATCGCCAGTATTTTCAGAAGTCTATCAAATATCTATTTCAGCTATAATTTAGTAATTTATATAAACTAGATTTTCAAATTTGTTTCAAATGCTTTATTTGGAATTCGACTTGACTCGAAGATAAATATCTTTTTTGGTGGGTAAGAAAAAATCGTTTTTCGTAGAAATTGAATTGTATGAAATTTTTCAATTTCAAATTTTAAGAAGATTGCATTAGCCGGTAGAAACTTATTAAAAGTGATCATATGCATTCTAGTATTGAGCTGTACAATATGAGAGAGCAAAATCCATTGAGCCCCTAAGAAAATTTCGAACCTGCTACGCAAAAATTTACATAGCTTGGTCATATATCGTGATCCTAAAAAATTAAGAATCTTTTAAGTTCTTTGACTAAATTCAGCAATTTTGAATTAATTAAAATAAAAATTAATTTACTATTCCATCGCGTGATATATTACACCAATAAGACTTGAATGCTCCGGTATTGAAAGATTGAACCGCCTCAAAACCAATGTCCGGAAATTTTGTCCCATCTACAATTAAAAAGAACCTCTTCAAAATTACAAGTATTACTTTTCCTGTTCTCATATTCGAGCTTGCTTCCTATTCATAACCATCAATCAAGTTCATCGCATTAAGCCAACTCACGGTATACCCAATACCTGAAAAACTGTTGAAACCCATTAAGGCAAAAAAATATCAGCCGCCTGAAACTCATCTTCCCAATCATTACATAATCCGTAAAGCGCGAAAAAAACTTTATGCTGTGCTTCATAGTCAATTTATCAGTCTTATTGTTATAAAGCGGTGGCGCGGCAACATTATTCAATTTCCCGCTTAAAATATATGATTATAAAACTCTCGCTTTCGCCCCTAAAACTCTTTTAAATACCTGCGCCATCATCCTACCTCCAGCCTACCTTGCTGGATCTTCAATTACTTTCACTTGCATTGACAGCACACTTGAACAGAAAAACACCGACTCCATCATACCATCATACATATGAGTACAATCTATGAATTATTACAACAGTTGTACCCAAGAACTTGTCTCTCTTCTTGCACATATGACTGGGACTGGGACGTGTTGAAGGTCGTTGGTGAAGACGAAGCAGAAATTGATGCGACTACCATCGTTCCTCATCATCTTAGACACCTATTGTCGTTGGTATTATGTTGGTTATGGTTGAGGTACGGTTGTTGAACGGGTAATTTTACGGCCAGTAGGAGAAGTTGGTGGTTTGCTTGTAAAACAGCGTGTAATGCGGCGTGATTGGTAATCTATCATTTACTATTAATGCCCATTAACGATGCAAGATTGTCAGGTTTGCTTGGTGGAATTTCGTTGCTATTTTACTGAGGCTTTTGATATTGGCTTGTCTAGGTCTTTTGCAATTATGTAATGAAAGCGTGCTCGTTTTTGTAAATCCTCCAGCTTTCTTACTATGTGACATAGACGTCTTAGTAAAAAAAAGTCGCATAACTCCACCTTGTAATATTGTAGTATGATATCTGTCATTATGCGTATTTAGGTATTTCACTATGATTTCAGCATAACTAAATTGTTAAGACATCTTGAAAAGGAAGCATTATCGAGCCTCAGTTCAAAGCGTGTCACAGGAATTTTCCATTCGCACGGCCTCAACACGTTTCTTGTCATTAATCAATTCCAAAGAATTTAACTGTCCACCCATGTGGACAATCATTTAACGCTTTCTATTCAGTATTCGTATTGTGCAGGTGAGATTCCAGGCGTAAATTATGGATTTTCTCATGTGATTCCAACCATATGTAAGTATAATCGTTTCTTCTTTTAAAAGGTGTTTAACTTACATGTGGTAAACAATTAGAAGGACAAGCTCAGTAATGCGTAACTTTTTTTTGATTGTTTTTTCTACATTTAATGTTTAATTGTATGTTTTTTTAACATATATAAAATTAGAAAGGATGCTTAATTTCTCTTTTTGGATTTTGATGCTTACAAAATAAGTGCGAATTTAACATTCCGTTGGTCGCAACAGTTTACCAGCTGATATCGGTCCCATTGAGTCTAACAGACACACTATTTTTAATTTCCATACCTTCTATCCCAATCAATTTTGGGAGTTTCCTCTTCGCACACGTCTTCCCTTGGATCTTTAAGAAGCGAATATTAAAAATAATTGAAAAAGAAATAGTTTTATTAGTATGAACGCAAGAAATACAAAAGTCCAAAATTTTAACCCTTCATCATAGGTTCTTCAAAAAATTGCTTAAATGTGTCAGAACGGCGTAATGGGTACTGAAAAAAATCAATCGAGTTCAACCAAGCTTTTTTGTTTAATTAATTTCTCTCCGTAAGCAACACACGCCTGCTTGGCTTGGCTAGGATGCTCGACTGACTGCGTTTCACGACTGACATCCGTTGTTGCCAGTTATCCAGTTTCTCCAGTGTTGACAGCTAGGCCATCCTGGAGCGACTCGTCCCGAGACACATCTTCAACCAAGGCGGGGTCAGAGCTAACTTATGATTCGTCATCCGTTGATTCATCGTCGCTGTTCGCTTCTGGTCCCAAGGAACACCAGGCTTTCAACCGCTCCGCGTGGAATACAGATTGGAACGATCATTGATTCCGTTGACAATCTTCTAAATCTCCAATGAGGTATCGGTCGCAATCCAATACCCGATTAATAACATACGGTCCCTTGTAGCGTGGCTGTAATTTTCAAGATTTTCCGGTCACAGAAGGCACGCTATCGACCACAACTAGATCGTTAACCGTAAACTGTTCTGGTTCCCCGTGTTGTTTGTCAAAACGTTCTTTCCATTTTTGCTTTTCGATGTTAACTCTATGCGCTTTTTCGTCATAGCGAATTTCCGTGGATTTAGTCCCATCTAACTCGTGTAGCGCTTCGAGCAGCTTATTCGGAAGAATGTCATGTAGCTGGTATCGGAATACAATCGCATTTGGCGTGTGACCGGTAGTCGAGTTTGCTTGGGAATTTAAAACAAACTAAAGCCTTTTAAGATTTCGATCCCATTTGCGTTCGTTATCTGTTGAAGTTCGTAAATATAGAAGAACAAATTGATGCGCTCTCTTTTTTTTTTGTTTCTTGTGGTAGGGAGCTGAATGCTATTTATGCACAGAGTGTGGGACTCCCATCGTGACTGGACTACCCACTAAACACCTCCCCTGTCAACCTGAGAACCCAGCCTGGAACCGTTTGACACATTACTTCGGGCCAGGTCTCTTTTTGCTACGCCGTGGGGCGCCTTCAAGCTGGGGAGTCCCCCTCCTAGCGGAAGGGGAGAGGGGAAGAGGCAATACCAGAAGAGTGATCCCCAGCCCAGCACCCTCGGCTGCTGTGAGTCCCTTTTATATTTTAGGACTGCCCGAGCATAATGTGTCACCTGGTTCCATTTGTCAACCGATTCAAGCATCACCGCAACTATATTATCCGGGGTGAGCTCTCCTGTCTCCCTGTAGAGTTCCCTTTGCAGCCTGACCCATTTTGTACACGCAAAAATGTGTGACAGGCATTGTCCTCCTCTCCTAGGCAAAACCAACAGTCAGGAGACCGTGACTTACCGATCTTGTGCAGGTAAGACTGAAAACACCCATGCCCGCTCAAAAGCTGGGTCAGATAGAAGTCAGTCTCACCATGCCTTCGATTCAGCCACGGTCTCCCGGAGATGAGGCGCGCAGTCTACCTCCTCTTCGTGCAATTTACCCAAGACTGTTGCCAATCGTTGAGCGAGCGTTGTCTCTCCTCGCGGACAACTTTCTCCCTCGCATCCTCGTTTCGGCGCAGGTTAATAGCGCGGCACTCTCTAGCAAGGAGGGTGACAGGTATCACGCCTGCAATCACTCTCACCACCAAGTCAGAGACTGTTGGATACGAAGATGCAATTCTCAGTGCTCCTCTTCTCTGCACCTGTGCCAAACGTTTTCGGTATACCTCCTTGCTGAGGGTGTCGCCCCATATCTCTGCTCCGTACAGTAGCACTGACCCTACAGCACTCATCAAGAGGCGTCTTCTTGATGGGCTGGGCCCCCCTACGTTGGCCATAAGTCGACTCAGAGCCGATATTCCCGAAGAAGCCTTCTCAGCCGTTGCCCTGATTTGCTCAGAGAAACTCATCTTCGAGTCGATCAGTAGCCCCAGGTACTTCACCGCTGGCTTCGATTCGATTTGTATGTCTCCAATACTAATCATCCTTACTCTAGGGATTCTCTTTTTTGTCAAGATGACCACTTCGGTTCTCTCGATTTGGCCATTTGCTCTGGGGGTCCTAACCGCATTTAAAACATGGCCGATATCGTTATCAGCAAAATTAATTTTCAAACTTTTTAAAAGTGAAGGCTATACCTTGGTCTGATATAATTCGTCGCGGAAGCCCAAAAAAGGTAGTTAGATCATTTAGTGCATGAATTACTGGGAGCGTACTCGTCGACTTTACAGCTTTTACCACAATATATTTCGAAAACGAGTCAGTTCTTCCTAGCACGTATTGGTTTCCAGTGGTACTTTTAGGAAAGGGTCCCAGGTGGTATACATGTATCGTTTCAAACGTGATTGGGACAACCGGGCTAACATACAGTTTTCCAGCTGACTTCCCAATAGCCCTTTTAAAATGACAGCATTCCCTTCACGAAATTTCGCATTCGCTTGAACCAATAATAGGGCCGTATCTGTTCTAACGTTTTGTCCACCCCAAAGTGCCCTCAGTCATCATGAGCTTTCTTCACAACTCTCCAGCTCATACGAATAGTAATTTTTTTATGCCTCGCTACATCAACGGCTATAGTAGCAAACCGGTTTAATCTCACCCGAAGATTCTTCCTGAAACAACACCCTGGCCAGCCCTTTGGAACTCACATCTTTATGGATCCCATGGCGTTTCGTCTGATCGTACAAGCACAGAATAGGCTCGTTGGATAACATCTCCTTCAGACGGCTAAATGTGGCTTCTCAATCAGCATCCCATAGGAAAGTTGCATTTTTTTTCAGTAGATGGGTGATTGGTCGTGCTATTTCGGCAAATTTTTGAATATACTTCCGAAAAAATCCGGTTAACCCTAAAAATCTTCAAACGTCGTTAACATTTTCGGATGTTGGGAATCTTTTATCGCTGCTACTTTTATCTCCCCAGCTGCTATACTGCTGGCGTTCACTCGGTGGCCCAAAAAGTTAATCTCACTTTCCAAAAATCTGCATTTTGAGCGGCGGAGAGTAATTCCGACTGATCGAATCACTTCGAGTACCTGCCGCAGCTTTTCCATGTCTTCGGGAAATTTTTTGCTTTTGATCATTAAGTCATCGAGAAATGTAATGAGTATCCCAGGGGGCAACATACACTCAATTTTTAGGGTTTTGTAAAATAATTTTACAAAACCCAACTAGCTTCGCGACCAGTCTGTCCGTCCGTCCGTCCGTCCGTGTGTCACAGCAGTTTTTCTCGGAAACTACTTAAGCTAGAAACATCAAATTTTGTGTGTAGCTGTAAAGTGGTGATCTCTTCAAAGTTCAACTACAAAAAAATTTTATAAGGTATTTAAGGGTAGTACTCGGAAATTGCAATTTAAATTCCCCAGGTTAATGATTTTTCAAAAAAATGTATTTTGTTAAGTTGGTAGGACTGTCCTTAATTACAATGCCAAATATGAGCGCAATCTGTCAACCAGTTTGTTTACAGTGATGTGATTTTTTTATATTCTGACCGAATTTAAAGCCAAAAACGCAATAAATACTATAGATCAAGCACCGTATGCATCAGATTTGGCTCCGTGTGATTTTGATGAATAATGAAATATTTTACGTGTTATTTGAAATTCCTGGGTAGTTTTTGTCACAATGTATATATATATATATATATATATATATATATATATATATATATATATATATATATATATATGTATATATGTACATATTTATATATATATATATATATATATATATATATACTCGTATATATATATATATATATATATATATATATATATATATATATATATATATATATATATATATATATATGTACATATATATATATATATATATATATATATATATATATATATATATATATATATATGTATGTATATATATATATATAGGGTTATCCATTTCGTAGTAGGAAAGTATAACCCTGCCATTTGACATCTGTCAGAATTAAATGTCATCCAAAGCGTGTTTTTTTTTCAGTTGAAGGTTTGCCATTTAGAAATATAGATCGTTTAGCAGTCGAAGAACGCGTTAAAATTATTAAATTTTATTATAAAAATGGTGATTCTGCTGTATCAACATTTAGGGCTTTACGAGCCGATTATGGTCGACATAATCGACCTACACAGCAAACAATTTCGATCACAGTGAGAAAATTTGAAGAGACTGGAGCGGTTATTGATATTGCAAGGCCTGTGCATCATCGCAACATTCGTTCTGCTGAAAATATCGCTGTCGTTGCTCAAAGTGTGGAAGAAGCCTGAATTTGTCGATTCCTCAACATTTGGGCTTGTCTTACGGCTCATTGTGGCGGATTTTGCATTTGGATTTGTATTATCATCCATACGAAATCCAACTCACTCAAGAACTTAAGCCTCAAGACCATACACAACGTAGAATGTATGCGAATTGGGTGATTGAATAACAAGCCATTGATAGTGATTTTTCGAACAAAATTTTCTTTAGTGATGAGGCTAAATAAACAGAACTGCCGCATATAGGGCACTCAAAATCCTCAGGTGATCGCAGAAAGGCCCTTGCATCCGGAAAAAGTGACCGTTTGGTGTGCATTATGGTTTGGTGGTGTTATTGGCCCGTATTTTTTTGAAAACGATCAAGGAAGAGCAATTACAGTCAATTCTGACCACTATGGATGGAGGATGTTAACCGATTATTTTCGGAGATAAATTGAAGATTATGATCTGGAGAACATGTGGTTCCAACAGGACGGAGCCACAAGCCACACAACACAGGTTAATCGAGCACTTTTGCAACAGAAATTTCCATTTCTGATGCAAAAGTGAGATTGAGTGATATCACTTGGCCCGCAAGATCGTGCGACCTAACACCTTTGGATTTCTTTTTATGGGGCTACGCGAAAGATCGTGTTTACGCGAACAATTCTCAAAATCTTGAGCAATTGAAAACCAATATTCGTGAAGTTATGGCCAAGATATTGCCGGAAATGTGCCGAAAAGTCATTGAAAATGACCTCAAAAGGAGTGAGGTCCTCTGGAGGACATTTGACTGATATTGTGTTTTGCGTAAAATTGAAATGTTTAATCTTTATATTGATTTTTTTTTTATGTGTTTCCTTTAGCTTTACTTTCCCAGGCGTAAAATCGATAACCCTATATATATATATATATATATATATATATATATATATATATATATATATATATATATATATTTTTTTTTTTTTTTTAATTTTTTTTTGTTTGTTTTTTTTTTGACTCTGTTAAAATTATCCTCCAAAAATCGTATGTCTTATAGTTTACATATCTACTCACCCAACCGTATGGGATTTAAAAAGTTTTGTCAAAGAAAACTACAGATACTGTAATAATCAATCTTTGCACAAACTCATAATAGATTCCATCCAAACAAATTCAAAGATTAAATAATTTCGGCTGGATCTAAATTAATTCTCCCTCATAAAGGCACAATTTTGTAGTTTCCTGGGAGTTTACAACCAGAGTGGATAATTGCGGGAATAATTTCAGTGGCATAAGGTGTCATATCTTTTGATTCCGCGTGTTGATGATAACTTTTTTCTTTCTTCCGACTCTGACTGATGAATTGCATCTTCAAAGCACTCAGCTGGCACCAATAAGTATAGCTTAAACGCTTCACTGAATATTCATGGAAAAACAAAATATAACCTACTAAGTACAGAATTTCGTTTTCTTCTAGCCTAGCAAATACTGCTACAGAGCCTTTCATGAATGCCTCACGCAATAAGTGTGGGTTATTTAATATCCTGCTTGTTTTCAAAAAATATCCCACTTAGCCAATGTCTTCTTAGTTAAACACGGGCAATGGTTGCCATTCATGGAATGGATTTGTTTTTAAAAACCCGCAATGGTTTATCGAACCGAACGAAAAATTAACCTCTTCGAGTCAATGACTGCTTTGATTGCGTGATGACACTTCAGATACTTGTCAATCCACAGAACTTCTGTTTTCTGGAAACGTCGGTAGTGTTGCCAACATTCAATTTATGCCAAACTGCATATGTCATTAGGAAATTTCGGTGGCGCAAAATGGAGTTTGAGACTTATTTAGCATGGCTTAAATTATTTAAGTGCTACATTTTCGTGCAAATTTGCTTACTACAAGAACATTAAAATTTTGCATCGATTATTCATGAGAATATGAATAGGGTCCATCACTACTTAGGAAAAATATCTGGAAATCCATTTAAAGTGGATTTTTTTATACAAATGAAACAACGTTTTTAATGTTTTATAGTCGAACGTTTAAAAATTTTATGTTGCCTACATATATTTAAAGCATATATACTTAACTTATATAAAACTGTTACAATGTAAGAGAAAGTTATTGTCAATTGAGCCTGGATGTTGATGTTGGCAAACATTGAAATTGATCATTTCACCCTTTTTACATCAACTTAATGTAAATCTATACGATAAATTTATACTCTACAGTTAGCTTTTATTGCAACGTGCAGGTATCGATCTCGTTTTCAGATAGCTCTGATAGCTTGAAAATTACTTATGAAAATTCTTTGTGTGTAGCTATATAATTGAATTGCTTTTAATAATTTTTCTGAAAAATTATGCGAGAAAAAAAATGTTAAAAGAAGGTGGTTTCGACGTGTGCACTAATACATCTCACGCCATCACTCTCATAGATATACACCGGCAATGGCGACCACCATGGTTAGGGGTGAGAGTTATTTTTTAATTTTCCTACTTATGCGATCTCAATATGTTTTTGTAACTACGAATTATGTTCATGTTAATTTTCTGTTCTAGTTCCGACCGTTCATCCAAGCAAAACTTGTATGCGTGATAGTTTTTTGTAGCGTGACTGCGCTGACGGTAGGAGCTCACCCCGTGACACCGCAGACGCTAGCAGCCAGTACGCATGCACGTCTTTAGGCAAGACTCTTCAGCTGAGCGTTACGCTCGGGGTGGACCATTACTGCTGTCCTTAACTGACTTTTGATAAATTTTTGAAACTCTACAGGCTATGGGCAGACCTTCAAGGCTACAGCCAAATAAAATGGTAAATTGACATGCGTCTATGGACATAGAGGAATTAAGGGAAGTGAAAGACTAGATGCCTGGTAAATCCAGTTCGACTTACGAATCCAAGTAAGACAAGGAAGCTTATTAAAACGCTCCAAAGATTTGACAACAGGGCCAACGAAGAATGGAGTTTACATCGGGTGTTGTCAAGGGATCTATCTTTGGTCCAAACCGGTGGATGAGTTTCTCTGAGCAAATCAGGGCCACGGCTGAGAAGGCTGCTTCGGGAGTGTCGGCTCGGAGTCAACTTATGGCCAACGTCGTTCGACCCAACCCATCAAGAAGACACCTTTTGATGAGTGCTGTAGGTTCAGTGCTACTTTATGCAGCAGAAATATGGGGCGACGCTTTCAGTAAGGAGGTGAACCGAAAACGCATGGCATTGGTATAGAGAAGAGGAGCACTGAGAATTTCATCTTCATATCTGATGGAGATAGTTGCCAGCAAGGAGAGACAGCGCTCACTTAACGCTTGGTAGTAGTCCTGGATGAATTGCACGAAGAGAAGGTGGACTGCGCGCCTCATCCCGGATGGCATACCATGGTTAAATCGAAGACTTACTTCTATCTGACCCAGCTTATGAGTGGGTATGGAGGTTTTCAGTCTTCCTTGCACAAGATTGGTAAGTCATGGTCCCCCGATTGTCGGTTTTGTCTACAAGAGGAAGACGACGCCTGCCGCACACTTTGTACGTGCAAAAAAGGTACAGGCTGCAACGGCACCTATACAGGAGACAGAAGAGCTCACTCCGGATGGTATAGTTGCGGCGATGCTTGGATCGGTTGACAAATAGAACCAGGTGGCACACTATGTTTGGGCAGTCCTTAAAGATAAAAGTGACTCACAGCAGTCGGGGCTGGAGGATGCTTGTCTAGCGATTCCTCTTCTCTTCTCGCTAGAAGAGGGATCCCACAGCTTAAAGGTGTCTCACGGCATGAAAAACGAGACCTGGCCTGAAAAGATGTATCCAACGGTTCCAGACTGGGTTCTCGGGTTGACAGGACAAGTGTTTAGTGGGTAGTCCAGTCAGTTGTGAGTATGGGAGTCCCACACTCTGTGCGTAAATGGGATTCACCTTCCAATCACAAAAACAAAAAATTGACAAAAATCGTTTGTCAGCTATCTTTTAAGTTTATTGGTGGTAAATACACATTAAATTTTCGTGTTGAAGATAGATAAGATAGAAGATAGATTATGAATACCGGAAGTACGTATTACTTACGACTCTGTCCACGGTAACTTTCTTTTAAATTAACATCTAAATAACTACAAGCACGAGGAAATAACCATCGAATTCTTCCAATCATCACCAAATTATTATGCTGGACTGCATCAAACTTTAAACAAAAACTGCTGTCTCACGCCGTAAAATTGCCATTACGCACCCAGTACCATCTCACCTTCTTGAAAACTTACAAAAGATTTACAAATTAACAATATAATACTCTTGTAAAATTTCGTATCACCCGACAAAATTGAATGGCCACTTGAATAAATTACACTTTCAACAATCAACAGGTCCACGCATCTTAACCACTCAATCTTGAGCATGTATTCAATTACCGCAAGATCAAACTGAAGAAAATTCACTTTGAAGTATAATCAATAGGAGATGATTTGTAAAGTGAAATTAACATACAAAATAAGTGCCTATTGAATTTTCTAAGGAAACCAAACGCCACTACCGCTGCCACTCGTACAATGTTTCCACCTGCAGAAAAAAAGCAACTCCCAAAGACGAAAAATTACATATCCGCAGCCTCATAAGGTGCACACCAGCGTCGATAATGAAAGCTTAAATTGTTTGAAATTGAAATGAATCAAGCTGAAAAATTACAAGACAGATGAAATGGCAATTTAGATAAAGCGTGTACCCACTTATTTACAAATAAACGTGCCTTTTTTCATAAGTGGCATGGTAACGCGTTTTTACAATCATAATTGAATGGGAATTGGAAAATTGTAATGAATTCAAAGTGTCCCGAGAAGAGCTTGTTGAAAAGTTTTAAAACGAAAACGATGATTTTTAGGCAGGCGGCACAGCTTGGCAATGGCTTGGCGCCCCAACAAACTTTCACGAAAATGTTTGTGTAAAATATTTAAAATCGGTCTAATTCAATGCCAGTCATGTCAGTTTAATGGCTTTGTAATCAGTTATGAAAATCAGTCATAATGTCTTTTCGTAATTGGCTTGCGATGAAAAATAAATCGATTTTGCCGACAAAATGGTCCACTAGTTTTCCTCTCATAACAATTTATCTAATAGTGCACTACAATAACCACAAGAAATGTGTCAAAGTTTACTGCAACGGTCAGAGTAAGTGATTCAGTCAAATTCAGTCTCGCCAAATGCAATCTTTTTCTAACGAAAATGTATCTAAAACGTTGGAAGATTATTAGATTGGCGGTAAAAGCAAATCTATGCAAACTAGTCGTAGTCTGGCTAAGTAGCAACTGTGTAGGCGTGCGGTATTCTTTCCCCCCAGGCGATAGTACCAATAAAAGTAGGTCTAATTTGTTTACGAAATGATACATAGAAGCAAAAGCGAAATTTTTATCTTTGTAGCGGAATCTCTCAGACAAAGATACAAATATTTGTCTGAATGCGAGTGTAATTCACGAGGAAGTTATTTAACGCATTGTTGCGAAAATCTTCTTTCTTTCGAAAAAGAATCAGTTAAGCAAAACATGCAGACACACTCGTACGTTCGTCGACAAATTGTTGGTTTGTTTTCAATGCTGAGAATCAAATGCTCTACATATTTTGTAGTTGATATGTCGAATTAATTTCAAATAGGAGTTGGAGCTCTGATGCAAAAGGTGGGAAAGAATTTCCACATTGTGGAGCAATTGAGATGCGTAGTTAGGAAAGATAATTAATCTTTTTTACTTGGGTTGAGATATATGACAGATCAGTATAACATACTTTTGGTAATTTTATAGAAAACTAGGCAGCTGTGAAAAAAGAAAGAATAACAAGTTAGGTCGACAGAAGTATGTATGTTCCTATCAAAAAGGGTTGGTACTCAACTCATGATATGACATCAATAATGAATTAACTCAAGAAACGTTTCTTTGACATTTATACGTGAAATGTTTGAAAAAATTCATTAAAGTTTCAATTTAAATGGTCGCTATTTTGGGACAGTACTACTAATATTATTGACTGTATTGGTGCTATCGCGGATTTTACCCACGGGAATGCCAATTCTAATATCTTACTTCAATAAAAGAATAGCGTCTACCCCAATTGTAGAAAATCGGGACAAAAGAAGGAAGAAAGAGGCACTTGATGGGCGTGGAACACCAAATCAGGGGTTCCAGAAAGTGCTTACAAAAGCAGCGAAGAAAGCTGCAAAGAAACTCCTTCAAAAAGTGCCAGAAAATAAAGTTCGCACGGACACCCAACAGGAAAAAAGACTTGATGCAAAACAGGAGAGATAGAAGCACCGACGAAGACCCCGGCAGCAGGCACTGCTCGTAAAGCCCCAAGATGGCCAATCCTACGAGGAGGCGGTGCGGGACATCAGGGGAAACGTAAGGCCCGAATTCGGAGCAGAGGCCGACAATAGGGAAGCATTCTGCGACGCAGTAAAGAAAGTCCTCGGTAAAAGCGCAACTATAGCCTCGCTCTAAACCGATGGCTATGAAATAAGAGACACTGACTGCGTTATGGATCTGGCCGAGGTAGAAGAGGCCATCAAAAGGGAGTTCCCTAGCGTGGGAAGGATCAAAGCGAGGCTGACACCAGAAAACCATAGGGGACAACGCATGGCCATAGTTGACTTGACCGAAAAATACGCCGAACAATGTCTGAACAAGGGCAAAGTACGAATACGGTGAGTTGTCTGCAGGATACGGCGAAGAGCAACGCCTCTTCAATGTTTCAAATGCCTGGCTATGGTCACACCACACAAATATGCAAAGGACCCGATAGGAGTTCCCTATGTTACAAATGCGGAGAAATCGGACATAAAAAAAAAGAGTGTACGAAGGAGGCAAGGATGCCAATCCAAGGCCGGATTTTGGACACGTCTTGGGATCAGAAAAATGCCGTGTTTTCCAGGAAGCCTTAGGCAAGGCAAAATCAGAACTTAAATGATCCGCAGTTCAACCGCAGAAAATCTGCTTGACCAGTTTTTGACGGATCTGAAATCCGAACTCTTGCTTTTAAGTGAGCAACACCATGATAAAAGTTCAGCATCAGTATTCTGACGAAACTGGTACTGCCGCCATCTGGGTTCGGAACAGAGATTTCCAAGCGGAGTGTTGTAGACGGGGGATGGTTTCGTGTGGGTTCGTTGTTCAGGGGCTACCTTCTTTAGAGTGTACTTAACACCTAACGACTCGATATCATCTTTTCAAGCCAAGCTTAATGCTTTGGAGGGCGCTGTCTCGAACGCAGAAGGTAATGTGCTCGATGGGGGAGACTTCACCGCTATAGCAATCGAATAGGGCATGCCTCAAACAGATGCGCTCGTCATACTAAACACCAGAAATACGCCGACTTTCCGCAGTATTGGCTGTGAAGGAACCATACCGGATGTGACATTCGCCTCGGAGTCCTTAGTACGGAGGATACACAATTGGAATTATTAGAGGACTACTCAGACAGTGATCATCAGTGCATTCTGCTTGAGATCAGTGATGTTGTCTCCCGGCGTCCGCGCTCTAGGCTTTCAACAACTGGATGGAACATCGGAAGGATGGACGTCGAGAGGTTCGTCGAGGTACTCACAGCAGGTGAGCCGCTACAGGGAGCTTCGGAGGAGACGGAAGAATTGCCAGCTCGAGACGTGGTGAGCTCAACTATGAGCATCATCGCGACTGCTTACTGCACTTCTATGCCCCCTCAAAAACTCCGGCACGGTAAACTCCAAGTGTACTGGTTGTCAACTGAAATCGCTGAAAAACGAAGAGAGTGTAACAAGCTTCGACATGAGGCTCAACGGATGCAGAACCGTGACGAGGCATGCATTCGGGTGGCAGCATATAGTTCTGCCAGGAAACGCTTTCACAAATTGATCAACAATAGCAAGGCGCTGCTGGCAAGACCTAGTGGACAATGTCAACAAGAATCCGTGGGGCCTTGGCTACAAGCTAGTTTTGTGGAAGTTTTGCGTCCTACGGAAGCCTTGCATACATGATGCGGAAAAGATGGACGAGATAGTGCGGGGACACTCTTTCCCGACCATCCCGTCTGTGTTGATGGTAAACCAGCAGTCAAGTGGCAACTCTTCACAGGAGGCAGTCCTTTCATCAAAAGCGAGAAAGACTCCAGGTCCAGATGGTGTCCCGGCTGTGGTGTTGCAACCTGTCTATCACCATTGTCCTGACTCACTGCCCAGCACATTCAATGCTTGCCTACGGGACGGGGGTTTCCCGGTACGATTGAAGGTTGCGAGGCTCGTGCTGAACAGCAAGGAGAAGGGAAATCCCGAATCGCCGTCTGCATACCATCCTGTTATGCATGCTAGACACGGCTGGAAAAGTGCTAGAGAAACTCATCCAGGGAAAACTCACTGACGCAATTCATGCTGCTGGGGACCTATCTCCCCGGCAGTACGGCTTTAGAGCAGAGCGTTCTACTATTGATGCGATTGCAGAGATGGTGATCACGGTCCACAAGGCAGAGACATATAGTCGCACCAAGCGACGGATTGTCCTGCTGGTGACACTCGACGTCAGGAATGCCTTCAACTCCGCTAGATGGGTGGATATTCTTGATACGCTCGAAAACTCATTTCGAATTCCAGAATATCTAATGCGGCTTTTGAGGAACTACCTAAAGGACCGAAGCTTGCTCTACGACACGATACACGGCCAACGAAGGATGGCGGTTACATCAGGTGTTGCCCAGGGATCTATTCTTGGTCTGGACCTGTGAAACGTGTCTCACAACGGGCTACTGAGACTTGAGATGCCAGATGAGTTGCACTTGGTCGGCTATGTGGATGATATTGTGGCTCTTGTCGCTGGACGCACCGTTGAACAAGCGCAACTTAATCTAGGTATGCTAATGTGCTGAGTGAGGGACTGGATGACTGCAAGCGGGCTCAGTTTAGCACTGGAGAAAACCGAAGTGGTCATCTTGACAAAAAGGAGAATCCCTAGAGTAAGGATGATCAGTATTGGAGAAGTGCAAATCGAATCGAAGCCAGCGGTGAAGTACCTGGAGCTACTGATCGACTCGAAGATAAGATTCTCTGAGCAAATCAGGGCAACGGCTGAGAAGGCTTCTTCGGCAATATTGGCTCTGAGTCGACTTATGGCCAACGTAGGGGGACCCAACCCATCAAGAAGACGCCTCTTGATGAGTGCTGTAGGGTCAGTGCTACTGTACGGATATGGGGTGACGCTCTCAGTAAGGAGGTATACCAAAAACGTTGGGCATAGGTACAGAGAAGAGGAGCACTGAAGATTGCATCTTCGTACCCGAGAGCCTCTGATTCGGCGGTAAGAGTTATTGCAGGCGTGATACCTGTCGCCCTCCTTGCTCGAGAGCGCCACGCTATTTATCTGTACCGAAACGAGGATGCGAGGGAGACGGTTATCCGCGAGGAGAGACAGCGCTCGCTCAACGATTGGCAGCAGTTTTGGGTGAATTGCACGAAGGGAAGGTCGACTGCGCGCCCCATCCCGGATGTGAGACCGTGGCTAAATCGAAGGCATGGTGAGACTGATTTCTATCTGACCCAGCTTTTGAGCGGGCATGGATGTTTTCAGTCTTACCTGCACAAGATCGGAAAGTCATGGTCCCCCGATTGTCGGTTTTGCCCAGAAGAGGAGGACAATGCCTGTCACACATTTTCACATTTTGTGCGTGTACAAAATGGGACGGGCTGCAAAGAGAACTCTACAGGGAGACGGAAGAGCTCACCTCAGATAATATAGTTGCGGTGATGCTCGAATCGGTTGACAAATGGAACCAGGTGGCACATTATGTTCGGGCTGTCCTAAAATATAAAAGGGGCTCACAGCAGCTGGAGGCGCTGGGACTGAGGGATTGCTTTTCAGGCACTTCTTCTGTCCCTCCCCCCTCTCACTAGGAAAGGGACTCTCCAGCTTGAAGCCACGCCACGGGGTAACAAAACGAGACCTGGCCCGAAGTAATGTGTCAAACAGTTCCAGGCTGGGTTCTCAGGTTGACAGGGGAGGTGTTAAGTTGGTAGTCCAGTCGCCTTCTTTCGGGCATGGGAGTCCCACACTCTGGCATAAATGGCATTCACCTCCCTACCACAAAAAAAAAGCCTCGCCCTCATAATCTATTGCTTTCAAGCTTTAAACTTTCTGCCGTGCATGAACCTTGAATTGATGCATTCGGTAGAAATCTACTTTATTTGTATCTGGGCCTCAGAAGGAAATTTTCATGGCATTTCACTATCGCAGATGTTACACGTTCTATTATCGGTACCAATTTTTTGGGACATTTTGGACTTTTCGTTCATATTGCTATCAAAGCGATCTCGACTCAACTAGTAGTCTTTGTTCAACCGCAACCATTGCTAATTAAATCATGCCTTGATCTACAGGTTAGGGACTTATTTTTCAAATTCAAATTCATTGCCACAGACTCTAATTTCAGGATCACCAATAGTTTCAAAACCAAAATGATTTCTCCGTACACATTAGCTGCAGCTAAGAAAGAATTTTATTTGCTTCTTGAGCAGAGCACCTGTCGTCCGTCTGAAAGCCGTGGTGTAGACGTCTTAATGCAACTATAACACCAGATCGCCATCCTATCTCTAACATTCGAGACATTATACGTTTTTTTAACCAGCAGCAAATCTTTCTCAACTTTAGATCTGTTGTAAAAGCGTATCACCAAATTCTAGCAGAACCAGAAGATTGTCTGAAAATGGCAATGTGTACACTGTTCAAACTCTTCGGGTTCACTCGCATGACTTTTGGCTCATGCAATTATGCAGAGATATTTCAACGCTTTATGAATTCGATACTAAAAGATCTAAATTTTTGTTTTGTATGTTTAGATGATATCTGAATAGCTTCAAAACCAGTCACAAAACACTTTAACACATTTATCAATAATTTTTGAGAGGTTAGAAACTCACGGTATAATCATTAATCTGGATAAATGTAAATTCTTACAAACCAAAATTAAGTTTTTAGATAATTTTATGTCACCTGAAGGAATTAAACCTTCACCAGACAAATAAAAGGATACTTTATGTTTCAAATTGCCAAAAACCATTGTAGAACTGGAGCGATTATTAGGAATGGTACATTTTTATCACCGTTTCCTATGAAATGCCACTCCACACCATGCTTTACTGCTCGGTGGGCACTAGGAAATCAGAGAAAAGGAAGATTAATTGAACACCGGAGGCTATTCATTCTTTTGAAACTTCAAAACAGCAACTATTCGATGCAAACATCTTAGCTTTTTCAGTAATAGACGCTCAGCTGGCAATTTTATAGATGTTTTTGACATTGTAATTGGCGTAGCCCTTCAACAATGGGTAGATAATTCTGGACATCTTCAGGATTACTTTCAAAGAAACTGAACCAAGCCCAACGAAATTATAGCACGTATGATTGTGAGGTGCTTGCGGCCTATCAAGTAGTAAAAAAATTTCAGATTTTACATTGAAGGTCGTCTATCATGTTGATATTTTCATTTTGTTAGAATCCTGCAAAAGCTTCTCCAAGACATCTTCGTCAGCTAACCTTCCTCAGCGACTTTACAGATTTCAGGCACATTTCAGGAAAAGAGAATATAGTGGCAGATTCTCTTTTTAGGATCTCTGAAATGAAAATACCTAGCACTGCAGTTTTCAAAACCGTTGTGGAAGTTCAACTCACAGATGAATCTTTTACGAAATTAAGAGCAGACTCAACATTGTTAGTATAATTAAGCAAATTCTTCTTGTTGGTACTACAACCCCTCTCGGGCCTTCGCTTCCTGCAAACAGCGCCTCAAACTGTCTCGGCCCATTGACCGCGTCCTCCAATTTCGAAATCCGAGCAGCGATGAACTGCCTTCGTCGACCAAGTCAGACCAGCATTTCCTCGGTTTCCCCACTCGTTGCCGGCCTTCAGTTCTCCCAACGAATACCTTCTTGGGTATCCGTTGTTCGTTCATACGATTCATATGTCCAGCCCATTGCAGCTTCCGCAGTCTTACAATCATTGAGACCTTCGGTTCGTTAAAAATTTCACACCGCTCATGACTGTATCGAATCCACCATTGGTCCCCGTTTAACTTCGCTCCGATTATTCGCCTCAGGACCCGTCGCTCAAAGGCGTTCCACAAATTCGCAGATGCGTGGATTAGGGTTCATGTTTCACACCCATAGCATAACACAGGTCTTATCACAGATTTGTATACTTGGAGCTTTGTTTTCTTGTGTATGCAGCTGGTCTTCAAGATTTTATTTGCGAGCTGTATTTTTTGGCGTATTTCGTCTCTTTCATTGCCCGTTTTCGTTATTTTGGCGTTTCCTAATTCAAATTCTGAAATTTTCTGTGAAGTTTCTCATGAAAATATTAAACCAGATATTCTGTAGGCATTTCGTAAACAGGATTTTCAGCTCCAATACATAATTTGGCTTATCCTAGCATACAAACGAGAACGATATTTGTTTTGAGTGATTCTCTAGGCGGGCTATAAGCCCGTTCAGTTATACGTACTGGTTTAAAATCCAAACGTATCGTTGCTGGGTGGACGGACACATGGCCAAAGCATGGTACTGATCGTATCACCTTCCCCTTCTGAGTAAAAGCCCGAAAGAGTCTGTAGTGCTAAAGCAAAACAAGTTGAGTGAATAGGAGAGGTTTTTCCTCTTTGTAACCAGTCTAGGTTTCGAAAGAAGTTTTATAACATCGTGAATCGGTAACTTGAATCATTCACCCAATACTTGGGTAAGAAAACGTTCAAATATGTGCAAAATATGCAGAGCTTCCTTCATAAGCACGTTGCTTGGCCGATTGAAGATATTCAAATTAAACAATGCTCCTTAAATTTTTATGAAAATTGGAACAAAATAAATATGCTCTGGCCAATTTGAAATATGTATCACCCATCATGTGTTAGTGTTGTTGTAATTCTACCGAATTTTAAGAAATTTAAATTTACGGTTTTGATTTTGCGGATAAAAATGTAAAATATACAAATCATACTATTATTAACAAAGTTGAGTGACTTTCTTTTTCTGAGTTATATGTTGTCCTTGTACTCGTAAATGCTCATGTTCAAGATTTTTTGACTTTTCGGTTCTAGGGTGGCGCGAGGGGGACACACCAAATTTTGGTACACTTTGCCTCCCTCTGGACTACCTGATACATGAGATAACTTTTTAAATTCAGACTCTAAATGTTCTAATCGGGACCTTTCATTTGATACCCCACTGTGATTAAAAAAAATTTTAAGGGCTACTTCGTTTTAAGGGGGCCCCTTTAAAAAAATTTTGAAATGTTTGGGAAGACCGTTGCCTTCTCACTCAGGCCCGGAAACGAAAACACTACAGTACATCGCGAACTAACCTCTTCGAGTAGCCTTATCAGTGCATCTAGTGCTCTTCAAATCAAACAAATTTTCTAAAGACTTTTGACAGTATATACGACTGTACGTTTGGTATTTGATCAGTACTGTGTCAACGATTTATTTTAGATATGAGGCGTTGAAGACATTAGCGCGAAAATATATGTATTTCCTTCTCGTTTGAATCATTTCAGCTAAATTTCATCTGAGAAATGTCATATTTTACAACCTCAAAAGCCTACTTTCAGTCTACTGAATTGCTGCTTTCGAGTTTTCTGGACAGCCGTTTCGGAAATTTAGGGCTACCAAGCAGCTGTTTTCGGTAAGCGAAGTAATGTCACGTACGTTAATTGATTTCCTTACGGGCCTGAGTAAGAAGGCAACGGTAAGACCTAAACTTTTGAGGGACCAGCACTTCCGGCCTTTCCACAAAGTTTGAGGTTGCTAGCGTCTACAGTTTCTGAGGAAACTTGCTGTGACGCACGGGCAGACAGACAGATGGACAGAGAGCTCACGAAATTAGTATGTCCTTGCAAAAAAATGTTTTTTAGAAAGACTTAAAAAAGTATTCAAACTACAGAGAAGTACTTTTGGCCCCAACTAAAAACGTTGCTCATTGGTCACACAATCGTTTAGATTTTCAGCGTTCAAAAATTACGAGACACAATAGAAGTGAACAGAAAATCTATCCAGCAACTTAAAAACGCTTCAAAGTAATTCATGTAGATTTAATTGGGTCACTTCCTTACTCTTAAGGTTTTACAGATTGTTTAACAATAATAGACAAATTATTGAGATGACCCGCAGCAGTACCACTAGCTAATATCACAGCTCTAACCTGCGCGGAAGCATTATGTAATGTTTGGATTGTACGCTTTGGAGCTCCAGAGATTATAGTGACAGACCAAGGTAGGCAGTTCAAGTCTTAAATTGTTCAGTGAACTCAGAAAAATATTAGGTTTTAGACGAAATTGTTCCACAGCCTATTATCTATAGGCCAATGAAATGATTGAAAATTGGCATCGTATCTTGAAGATTGTTAGAGTGGTTCATCAAAATAGGTCATGGTCAAATATCTTACCGTTTTTTCTTTTAGGTTTGAGGACGGTATTTAAAGAAGAACTTAAAGCATCTCTATCTCCGTTGGTTTAAAGACGAAAAATAAGCTTACTAAGTGACTTGCTCCAGATTACTCTTGATCAGAAATCTCAAACAGATTTCGTCCAAGATTTGAAAGCCTCAAATCCCAACACGTCCAAGCCAAATAAGCTTATAAATCTAGATAGTTGCAAAGAAGTACTCGTTAGAACGCATGCGCTTCTTTACAACCACCTTACCATTGACCTTATGAAAGTTTCGCAAGACACGAAAAATATTACACTATACAAATTAAAGACAAAGCATTTCAATAGATAGACTAAACATTTTCTTCTCTTGCTTGTCGGAACCTCACAACGTTAAAAGTAGCATCAAACAAGTTGGGTAGACAGACCTATGCTCATGTCAGAAGGGTTTTGTACTCAACTTACAAAATGCAGTAACCAGCAACGAATAAAATTAAGAAACATGTCAAAGACGATTTTATTGGAGAAAATGTGAAATTCGAGGATCATACTATTATTAACAAATTTGAACGAATTTTGACTTCTGAGGTATTTGTTAGAGTTATACCCATAAATATCTCCCTTGATATTTTTTTCAGATTTTTTAGATCACGGGTGTCCATTCGCGAGGGAGGAAACACATTTTTCATGTATTTCCCCCCCTGTGCCCCCACTGAAGCAAAAACGGTCAGTTTAAGAACTGTTTTGAAAAGCTCTCATAGAGAACTTTCAGTTGATAACTATCATTAATTTTTTTTTCCAGGGGCCACTTCTCTGTACTGTAATCGTCGATTCATGGCCTTTTTTTTCGAATCCTAGAATGGTTACAAAGCCCTTTTGCTAGGAGCTCTCTCCTGCCTCTTCTACTTGTTTCAATTATATGTACTCATCTTCATGATACCAATCATTCCTGCAATTTTCATGCAAATCCTAGCAAAGCTGTAGTGTCTAAGTCGGTAAAAAGCGCATATGGCTCCATAGCCATATGTTTCCATAGTAATACAAGGCATATTGTTCCATAGTAATACAGGAAAATTCAAATCGCTATAACTTCGTCAAATACTATTTAATCTTTATGAAACTTTCAGAAAAAATTAATCCTATAAATAGTCATCTGTTTGCTAAATTTTATTGAATTTAAAGGTACCGTTTAGATTTTATTCAAGAAAACATAAAACCGATAAATCATACTATTGCTAACAAAGTGGAGTGAATTTCGACTTCTCATGTATTTGTTGTTGTTGTACTCATGAAGGCCTACATTCATGATTTTTTTCAGATTTTTCGCATGGAAGGTGTCCAATCGCGAGGGGGGGGTACACGAAAAGTTCGTACATTTCCCCTTCCTCTGCCCCCCTCTTTACTAAAAAGGCAATTTTAAGACTTGTTTTGAAAAGATCTCGGTAAGACCTTTCCAATGACACCCTACTCGACTACCAATGGTGAAATTTTTTTTTTGAGGGGTCACCTCCCTGTATGGGGAGACCCCCTCAAACCCCTTTGAAAAAATTTTTCACCCTTGAACTTTCAAGAAGTCACCACTTTTTACCTTTCCACAAAGTTTCATGGCTGTAGCCTCTCTACTTTCGGAGAAAAAGTGCTGTGACATACAGACGGACGGACGGACGGACGGACGGACAGACGGACATAAGTCGTGATTGCAATAGGGTTTTGTGTTTTAGTCCAAAATCCTAAAAACAACAAAATTAGATACATAACACGGCACGGACGTAAAACCACTTCTCCTACAGAATATAAGTAAATATCTGTGATGATTAACATTTACTGAGGGGGAAGTGCTGCGGTGGTCAACTTCAATACGAGTTTACTGTAAAAACTAATTTTAGGAAACAGCGGTAATTTAAAAAAAATATGAAGAAGTAGTCTGTTAATTTTTTGACAAATAAAAATAAAATATTTTCAGTAATCGCATGTCTTCATAAAAGCGGGGGTTTTGTTCCATTTTAAATTAATATAATTCAGTATTGTATCATAAATTAATAAATAATTTTGAAGTAATTATTTTCTATGTATAATAATTTGTCAGCCTTCCAATATTTTTAAATGTAACGGAAAGTTTTTACAAATTCCGGCCGCACCGGCATTCTCTCATTCACAAATTTAACTTTCTATCCTATTCCTTAAAATACAAAAAGTTTTACTCTCCCTGCAGACAAAACTCCATACATTATTTCCCACTAACAAAATTTCATTCGTTACTATACTAACAAAAATCATTCTTCCCTTCCTACTAATAATATTTTATACCATTGCCCATTACAAAAATATTAAGGCAAGCATTTGAATGCGTTGCACAATTGAACTTATCTGTTCGATGGATGAGAGTTTATCGGAAGATAGATTTGGTGCTAGTGCGGTGGAATTTCAATCTGGGGGTCTACAGGGTCTTTGGGTTCAAGGCCTCCCGGGCGCATCAAAACTTTTTTTGGTACTGTCAAAAGCAATTGTTTCCGCGTGTATGACGATTTGCATATAACTAAGCGTTATCTTGGTTACATGCGAATGACCATGTATGGAAACGGAAATTGTTGTGTTTGTCGAAAGTGAAAAAATGTCTGGAGGGACGGGATTGAAATGTATTGAACTTCAATTGCAGTGATAATGGGGAAAAGAGTTGCGGGATTGGCAGTGAGGATTTGATATGGATTTGATGACGACGGTTTATAAAGAAAACAGAAAGACGTTCGGCGTATTTGAAAATAAAATAAAGTTTGCTTGTGGATTAATGAATAAAAGTCGGTGGCGAGTGTTAAACTCAAAAAGAAAGAACTTCGGCGTATTTGAAAACAATATAAAGTTTTGCTTGTGGATTCATGAATAAAAGTGGAGATGGTGTGCTTTAATCTATCTATGTGAAACAAAAACAAAAAGCAAAACAAGACGTGCGTTGTGATAATCGACGATAATCCTTTGGGGGTTTGGTCGTACGGTATAAACGAACTATGTGACGCCATCGTGCGAAAGATTCCAGTCCTTGACCTTAAGTGTTAAGACGTAACCAATTCCGATGATTGCTTTAAAGCTGAACGTATCGCATTGGCTTGAACAGACAGTTCAACGACTGTGTCGTTATTATGTGGTTAAGCTGGTTTGGCGCAAAATGAATTAACACTCTAAGAGCAGGATCCTTGAACTCAAAATATAAAAAAAGTAATAAATTCAATTTTAAAATAGGGTCGTGTAATGAACCTTTAGACCCAAGCTCGTGGCGATAAACTTCAAGAATTGCATGTCACTTTAAAACATTGTATTAGCTACCATAGAATTCCGCTAGTAGTTACATTTCAGTTTCTCAACCTCCCCCTTCAGTTGCAAAGCGCTCAGCAGCATTCTAGGGGATGAGTTATTTGTATACTTTTCTCTTCTCTTTTTATTATATAAACTAATATTTTGAATTTGCTTTTTTTTTGAATTTTTATCCAATCTGTTTTCAGTTATCTGAATTTAATTTATTTAAAAAGAGGATTAATTTGTTTGTTTTTTTTTTCCATCTTCCAAAGGATTTGTTTTTTTTTTGTTTTTTTGAATTACATTGAATTTGTTTAAATAAACGGCCATGCTAGTGTAAAGAAAGAAAATTTTTCATTTCTCAAAATGACTCCGTCCTCTCCTTTCGCTTACTTCCCTTTGTGCTAAGTTTGTGTGTGTAGAGTGGCACAGCACGGGCAGATGGTGTTCCGGAAGATCCACGACACGAAGGAGCGCTGGCCGGTCTCAGTATGCCACCTCGGGTTATGCACCCCTCTGCCAGAAACTAATGTCTACAACTACGGTGACTTGCGTGGTTGCAACAAAGTAAACTATGTTAATTCAGTGGCGAGTTCATCCCACCTAGTTGAACATTTGCAGGTCGACAAAAGTGAAAAGTATTTGCATAGCCGCTCCCTTTAACTTCTAATCAAACAAAAAACAACTTCAAATACCAGCTCCCTACCTGGTTATGATTCGATTTCTATGAAATTTTATGTAAATATACATACATAAGTGTGATATTTTAAGAACCTTGGGGGGTACCATTTTTGCCTAACTCTTTCTGGCACACTTTTACCTAGATAAAAAAAACAATTCATTTCCATTCATTCCAGAATTAAAGGTCATTACTAGATTTGAAAAATACAATCAGATACAGGGAATGTATAATAAGTAACCGGACTGAGCCTGCCCCGCACCGTCAAAGCGTCTGCTAACCGGTATCTGGTGCTGTAGTGGTGGTGGGGATCTAAGTAAAGGGAACCGGGCTGCAGCAGTTGCCTCCAAGCGCTTGGAGAGATAGCATCGAGCAAGAGCGGAGTGTGTGTTCAGTTATGTCGTCGGAGTGAAAGTACGTACGATCAAGCAACGTGTTAGCATCAAATTTTGTGTCAAACTCAAGAAAACGGCCACGGAAACTCTTCAAATGATTCAAGAGGCTTACGATGAGGATACTCTGTCCAGAACTCAAGTGTTTCAGTGGCACAGAAATTTCCGGGAGGGCCGCGATGACGTCCATGACAAACAGCGCGTCGGTCCTCCATCAACGAGTCACACGGACACAAATGTGCAAAAAGTGCGTGATGTGTTGAACAGTGATCATCGTTTGAGCATTCGGTGCTCCGTCGACTAACCGCCCGGGTTCACCGAGTCCGTCCGGATATTGCCGATTCGTGGATCCTCCATCACGACAATGCTCCGTCGCACACCTGCCTGCTCGTCACCGAGCAGTTGGCCAAACAGTCGAGGGCAACGTTGCCACAGCCTCCTTACAGCCCGGATATGGCACCAGCGGACTTCTTTCTGTTCCGCAAGATCAAGAGACACCTTAAGGGGACGCAGTTCGGGACCCTGGAAAACGTTCAACGTGCTACGACGAGGGCTCTAGACAGCCTTCCAGGGAGCGTTCAGGGATTGGAAAATCCGGTATTAGCATGTTAGCGACTCCAATGGGGACTACTTTGAAGATTTCTAAAGAAAAATTGTACATATTTTGCCAATAAAAATTTCCTGAGGTCAGTCCGGTTACTTATTATCCAGACCCTGTATTTTTTTGTAAAGGACTTTTGAGAAAAATGGTGGTTAGTAACGATGACCACTACTGCAGACAGCTGAGATAAATTTTAAAATTTTACTATCGACACACCACGCAAATTATTCAGTTAAACACAAAACCAACTTAGTAAATCTCAAAATAGAAAAAGACAGCTTCCTTTTATTTTGTGTATTTTATTTTTTGCAGCAACCGCTGAAGAAGACCGAATGATTTCGGTCGAAAATCGATTTCTAGAAGAAAAATAAAAATAAAATACACAAAATTGTCTTTTTCTATTTTCAGTTGGAGTGTTTTGTGCACGCGAAAATGAATTCGATTACAAATATTTTAGTAAATCTATTTTTTGTGGAATTCTTGAAAGCAGGTCTTACCTTTACGCAAGCAAAGCGAAACTTTATAAGTCCTGCATACTACGTTCTGGAACCTTTTGAAGAGGATCGTTCTGGTTGATGGCGGTTATTTTCAAGGCGTATCTCCCTTGGAACTGTTGGTTTGTGTTTTTTTATAACCACTGGCTTAGGATATGCTACTGGCGAGCCGCAGTTACTGCAAAATGGTTCTGACGCCCGTAGTTTTACAAATGCTGGAGCTAGAAGTCCTTGATATACTGAGCGGCGAAATTTTTTTGAGGTGAATGAGCAGAAATCTGGTCGAGAAGTAAATGGTAGTTCCTTGTAAACTAGAAAAGTATTCGTAACCAAGCAATTTAGAAAATGGAAGAAAATACGATGCCACCACTTGTTTGATTTTCTGTCTATGGCATAGCTTCCTTTGAGCTGGTTAAACTTGTCAACATAATCCATGTGATTGTAGTATTCTTTGATGGGGCTCGGAAAGGGAACTTTAACCTTTTCTTGAGTACGTTCCCTACTTGTGAATGTTCCAACGTCTTTGGGATCTAGATAATTCGACAAACTAAAAACAGGGCTTTTGTCTTTCCATTTTAGCAAACTGATTTTGCTATCACTGATACGGAAATCATATCGCCCCTGCTGAAAATCTTTATCGTCCTTTAGCTTAGGTAACAGCTTTCTTGTTGAGTTGACCGTCCCACATGCCCAAACTTTATTCTTTTTGAGTGTTACTTGCAATGGGTGACTATTGAAATAGTTGTCGAAATAAACTTTATAGTTTTTGCCTTTCAGGTGCTCACAAAAATTCTTCACAACCCTTCCACCGCGGTCAGTTTCAACTATGTCTCCTTGTTTGCCCGTATAAATATTAAAATCCAGGCAATAACTTGATTCAGCACACTCCATCCAGACTTCGTAACCACGTTTTGTGGGTTTTTCATTCATGTAATGTTTCAAATGATTTCGGCCTTTGAATTGGATCATGCTCTCATCTATGTCAATAAGCTCAGACTGTTTATAATTTCTGCGGAAATTTCGTTGCATTATATGTAGCAAGGGTCGAATTGTATATAATTTGCCATAGTTTCCGGCTTTTTTTATCAGGTGCAAGGCTATTTTCATTCAGATGTAAGTTATTCGAAATCCAGCTAAACCTACTGAATGGCATAAATCTTGATACATAGGGATCATATGAGTCTGGACTAGAAGACCAATAATCCTTATAGCTCGGTAGCTTTTTATCCCCCCACCAGATTCAATGCCAAAAACACATCCAATTCTTCAATCGTAATGGCAGTGTAAACTTTTTCAGATTGTGTAGCATATAGGTTGGTCTGAAAGCTTAATATTTCTTACAAGTCACTAGACCAAAACACGCGGAAAAGTTCTAAAGGACTCACATCTCCTAATGAATTTATGTGTTCTGGTATTCCAACAATTTCTGTCAATTCGCCCGGCAAGTACATTTTAAATTACAAAATCCCAAGGCGATGGGGTAGCGAAAAAGGAGCTGAAGGATCTTTCAGTTGGAGAATCGATTGTCTCCGGAGTCAGAACGCGGAGTGAGACGAATGACGAAAATCCTGCTTTTGACATACTTTGGTGGTTTACCACCATTGTATGACTAGTAAGGCCAAACGATATTAGAGTCCTTCTATGTATTTGAAGTTATTATCCCAACATCATATTTGCGGCGGATTCTGATCTACACCCCAAACCAAGCGGTGCCCAAGTGTCTTGCATTACATGGATTTTGAATTCATGTGATTGGCTGCCTAGTTAGTCCGTGACTATCCATGAGAAGACACGCGCTGCTTGCGGGTCAGAATTCACTCTGGGCAGATAAATTGTACCTGATCGAAAACTTGCGTATGGGAGAGCACTTCTAAACCCTGATCGTTTTAGTGCCACAAGAGAGGAGCCCCTGTAGAGCATAAGAAGAGCGCGCCATTGGTGACCTTGCTTGTAAAGAAAGAACGAAATGAAAAGATTGAATTTTCTCATGATAAATAGATAGCTACCGTTTAAGTAAAAATATTTTCCTTTTTTTATGGGATTATTATATAGTTCGTCACTTTCGGTCACCCCTTTATTTCAAAAATTTATTCTTTGTTTTATTATAAATATTCCTTTTAACCTTAATATCTTTTTAAGTATTAAGTTTACTTATTTGCATAAATGCCCACCAAACGAACTCTAGAGAGGAGGAAGTTGAGGTCGGATGCTGGACCGACACTCCTGTGTTCCATCTGTTACGAGGACTTAGACGAGTCGACAAGCCACATTCTGCCTCTGTTTACATCAGCTGTGTTTAAGCCCGTTACGGCAAACATCTTCAACGTGCCCACACTGTCATCAGCTTCTAGAACCGACACCGCTAGCAACAGAACGACCTCAGTCCTCTATCGCTAGTGGAGCAATGCCCAAAGGCGCACTTCCTCCACCAACGACAATGGGTGCGCGCGGTGATGACAGTGGAGCCGGAGCCTTGCCAACCAGCCGACCCGATACCAAACCCTCATCCTCAGCATCACCTGAGATGTCGCATCTGCTGGCGGTCATGCAAGCTATGGCCACCAGTATGGAATAGATGAGGTAACAATTACAGTGTCTGTCTGTTCCACAGCCAACTACTTAGCCTTCCACATCAACGGTCAGAGCGGACTATGTAGAGCCACTAGTGACTGTAGCGGATGATCCAGTACCTCCTGGGCTCAGCGGATCCATGAACCCCATGGCCCCAGAGTACAGACCCAGGGGAGAGGTGCCGACTTCGCGACCGCATTAGCGGAATCATACGAGTGCCTAGAGGCCTGAGCGAGAATCGTTCGAACAGGTGGCTCAGGAAAACGGCTGGATGCCCTAGTATAACTGGGACTCAACATCATCACCCCAGCCAAGAGCTCACTGCACGGGCAGGCTTGCTCATCGCGAAGAGGTCGCACCGGGACAGTCCAGCTACGAACGCAATCGTTCGCCATGTGCTATCCCACCATCCATGATAACACATATAGTGGCAAGCTAGAAGGTTGTGTTTACGGGCCAGGACAACCCTACGACCATCGGGTCCTTTTTGAGAAGGGTCGAGAACATGGCCTCGCTGAACTTAGAAGTGACCATGAGAGCCGTTACCCGCTGTGCTCAGATGCTCTTTACTGGGAGAGCTCTTTGGTGGTTCTGGCGTTTTGTAGACACGTTTCCCACCTTTGGTTGGGAAACGTTGAGGCGTGCAGCGTTGCGAGAGTTTACTCCAGTCGAGATTTTGTAGTGACAGTAGGTATGAAGATGTCCGGTCAGGACGACAGCGATGGTCTGCTGCCTCGGCAAAAGAGGATCGTAGGATTCGCTGAGATTGGCCTTGTCTGAGGACGCGTGAATGCGCTGGTAGGCTAGCATTGCAGAGTCGTGGGGTGGGTTGATTCCCCCAGCACAAGGACCCACTCTTGGCGAATCCTATCATCCTCTTTCGCCGAGGCAGCAGACCATCGCTGCAGTCCTGAGCGGACATCTTCATACCTACTTTCACTGCAAACAGCTATGATTGTCATGGTGGTGAGCAACGATAATCACCTTATATTTTTCACGATAAAATATCACAAACACAAAAACCGGAGATAACTTATGATTGTTTTGTAATCAAAATATGCTATCAAACAAACCAACCCTAATGTTAAAATAACTTCTTTACCTGCTTTTTTAAGATTTTCCTTCACAATGAAATAAACTTGGCACACGTTATATTCTAATCTCCGTTCCGACGAACTTTGTACTATAGAGAGAAATTAAGAAATGAATTTCTATCGTCTGAGATGTGAAGAAATGCAATAAATCAGCAAATATCCGATAGGTGGTACTGCATCAACCAAAAAAGAAATCTTAATAGGTGGTTAGTGACACTAACCACCAAGACTGAAAGAGTTAAAGAAATTTCAAATTTTCGATAAGGCCTAAGCTTTTGAGACACCACTATTTCTGACCTTTCCACAAAACTTGAGCTCTTTAGCTACAATAGTTTCTGAGGAAACTTGCTGTGACGCATGGATAGATGGACAGATAGGACATTAAGCTAGAAGGAAAAAGGGGATAACGCTAGTTTTCTTCATGTTTTTTGTTCAGCAGTAAGACTAAATTTACTGTCTTGCTCCAATAAGTCGTATTTTTACGTTCAAATCGT
Organism: Odontomyia ornata; assembly: GCA_963969285.1. Taxonomy (NCBI): domain Eukaryota; kingdom Metazoa; phylum Arthropoda; class Insecta; order Diptera; family Stratiomyidae; genus Odontomyia; species Odontomyia ornata. Next base: position 310,713,601 of record OZ017740.1, read on the forward strand.
TTTAATAATGTATATTTTATTTAAGTTCAATTAATTCCTAAAATTGCTATTAGGACAAAGTTAAAAGTAATCATTTTCAATCCATCAAGGTGTCTAAAAAAATTCTATTAAAAGCCAATATTGGAAAAACTTATTGACTTCAAAATGATGAAGTTTGAAAATATTTCAGCAGTCGTCTCAAGTTTTCTGACGGGAAACTAAAAACTTGCACGTAATGAACTAATGATTTTCTTTCTCTTTGCCAAGTCAATTCTTTGCTCTAAGCACAATCACATTTTATCTAATTGAAAAATCAAGTTAACGATTTACTTTCGGAAAACGTTGACCAGAGACCAATAATTGAATAAAGCTTGAAGTAATTGATAAATTGGCCTTATTTGCAGCACAGCGATCAGATTGTTAATCACCGTTTAGTTCAAAAGAATGTCCTAGTGGCTTGGTCGATAATCGAAAAATGTTTCTTTTTTCATAAGATAAGCATTCATGAAATTATGGAGCATTAATAGTGGCGCAATGATAATAACTATAAACACCATTCATCAATGCAAATGTAGCATCCTCTTGCGATCTTCAGCAACTTTTCAAAATACTGCATGTCCACCTTACACGCTTCAAGTATAATTTGAAATTCAAACCTTCCTATAAATTTTTTGAACGTGCTTTGACGAATTTAATCACATGTGATAATAGTCAGCGCTTCTGAGTGATTATCATTTGTGTTTGGGTCAGGGTGAGCAATAAAATAAACATCATAAATAGCTGGCAAAATAAAAAAAAATATCAATTCAATTTTGCATCAAATTCTCTCTTGGGCTTTGAAGCTTTATAAATGGATTTTAATGCAATCAAGTGCAATTACCTTTTGCTAATAAATCTGCACATCTTACAAATTGTATTGTAAGTACCGTATCCAAACATTTGCTGATGCATGTGTAATGCATCAACGATTGCTTAACAGTATTATCGATGATCTTAATCGCAAAACTAGCAAAACGAGCTTGGTCAACAAGACAAAACGCCGGACAGCCCAGCAGTCGTATATGCAGTTTTGCTCAGTCTTTTCTTAAAATGATTTCCCTTTCACTTTTAGCACAGTTTGGAAAATTTCAAAATTAAATACACAAACGGTTTCAATCTTAAAAGCTTTGTATTGTGTTGACCGCAAATATTTTCCTTTGCGATGTTTTCCATGTGCATAGCCAAAACTATGTTAAGATACATGCTATGTCGTGTATCAAATATATCTTCGACATGTTACTGAAAAATGCTTGCATTCACATGTGAAGCTCGGAAAATACGAGTACAGTAGCTTCGAGATTATTGAGTGGAAAAACTACTGTTTGAATTGTGTACAGTTCCATTGAATGCGACTAAGCACTACTAAATAAAATTTTCCAGCATTTCGTGTTGCATTTAAAACACACATGAAATTACGGTCAAATCATACCTGCATATCAAAGAAAATAAAAAAATTTGAAAAAATGGGACACCATGTTCGGAAAACTCAATTGGCCGCCAGTATGTGGGGAAAAATCTAGTTCAACGACACCAAGAGTCGGAGCAATTATTAATAATTGCTATCGTGGGGTGAATGGTTCAAAACCAGCAAAATACTGGGCTGCATATATCTCTAATTGCGTAATAGTTTCGCGAGTGCCTAATGGTTGAAACTGCATATAAAATATTATAGGATAGTCGAAGCCTTCATTGCAGTTGGAGTTAAATCGTATTTTTTGCGGTGGCGTTTCCACTTGCTGTGATCTCTTGGAGGTATGCCAAATGAGCCGACAGACACGACTTAGTTTGATTCAATATTCCAGTGGGTTTTTGGTCTTTTTATGTGCTTAAGGTGACATTGAATATACGGCAGTTAACTAGTCCCTTGATGAAAACTGGCCAGCTTGCCCCTTAATGAACTTGAATAATTTCAAAAATAGTTTTTACCTTTTTCTGCATTTCAGATTAGGTTTTAATGTAAACCACTAAGCAGTAGATGTATTTTCTACATCAAAAACTATTAAAATTTAACTACCTGATACCCACACCACACCTAACTAAGTACGTTAAAATATTGCTCACCTTTCTGCAATTTATTGTAGGTACTCAACATTTTTCCACACGTCTTACTGACCTACTCCCATAATATTCACTTTCATCTCACGAAGACGGAACAGAAAATTTTTGGATAAATTTTACTTTTAAAATTATCTAAATTTAGCTATACCATTTGCCCGTTAGCCGGAATTTTCTTTTCATTAAATTCAAGGTCTCAACATAACAGCTCTTCCGATGTTTTGCTATATACGCGTTGGTAAACACGCTATTTATATTCACTGACCAATTTATGTTAATTTTAATGAAACATAACTGTTTGCATAATGAGATGATTATTATAAATAGATGTGACGATTTTCTTTAATATTTCTTCATATTCGAGAAAGTTCTGATGGCGAATTTTAGAAATGATACTGGAATGTTTTTGAGACGAAACCCCATTGCAGTTTCATTTCAAAGTAATTAATTCATAAAATTTTCTAGTTGTTTCAAGGAAAAACAAGAATTCTCTGCTTAATACAACATATCATACTCTAATTAGTAACATATATCATGTTACACGAAAGTCAATCAAGAGGATGGAAAATTCTTTTGAAGTGAAAGTGGATTTTTTTCCCAGAAATATATAAATTTGATCTACACATGGATCATATTTTAGTTAATCCACATATGTATGTAAAACAAAAATTGTATTGTGTTAGTAAAAGCAAGAAATATTTTATATGCACAATTTTGCATTCCATCATGTAATGTTAACTGAAGCACGTAATAAGCTTTACACGCTCAGGTTGGAAAATCAACGAGGCTTAGCAATGGTTCGTTGCATATGCTAATAAAGTAAAATTTACATTAATTATTATCTTCTGATTATCCATTATGGGTGAGTGAAATGTGAAATAATTTATAGCAGCTGATAGGAATTAAGTTCTTCGGCGGTGGGTTATCGAGACTTTATAGGAAATTAAAACGCGGACTTTTTATGCAATATTTATGCTTAATGTAGGATGAAATCGACTTTTTTGTGATTTAAATTAAAAATTCAGCTTGCAAATTGGAAAGAACGTTGAACTTTTTAAGAACGATGTAAGTAAATATATTTATTAATAATCTTAATTTTTTTTTGGTACAAATATGAGAGCTTAAGGTAGGGACTGATGGCCAACGTAGGTGGACCCAGCCCATCAAGAAGACGCCTCTTGATGAGTGTTGTAGGTTCAGTGCTACTGAACGGAGCAGAGGTATGGGGCGACGCTCTCAGTAACGAGGTTTACCGAAAACGCCTGCCACAGGTACAGCGAAGGGGAGCGCTGAGGATTGCATCTTCTTATCCGACAGTCTCTGATTCGGCGGTGAAAGTCATTGCAGGCGTGGTACCTGTCGTCCTCCTTGCTAGAGAGCGCTGCGCTATTTACCTGCGTCGAAACGAGGATGAGAGGGAGATGGTTGTCCGCGAGGAGAGACAGCGCTCACTCAACAATTGGCAGCAGTCTCATCCGTGGCTAAATCGAGGGCATGGTCAGACTGACTTCTATCCGACCCAGCTTTTGAGCAGGCATGGTACACAAGATTGGTAAGTCACGGTCCCCCGATTGTCGATATTGTCCAGGAGAGGAAGACAATGTCTGCCACACATTTTTTGCGTGCATAAAATGGGTCAGGCTGCAAAGGGCTCTCTACAGGAGATGGAAGAGCTCACCCCAGATAATATTGTCGTAGTGATGCTTGAATTGGTTGACAGATGAAACCAGGTGGCACATTATATTTGGGCAGTCCTAAAAGGGACTCACAGCAGCCGGGGGTGTTGGAGCTGGGGTATCGCTTGTCTGGCACTTCCTCTTCCCCTCTCCCCTCCCGCTAGAAGAGGGATCCCCCAGCTTGAAGGCACCTCACGACGTAACAAAACGACACCTGGCCCGAAGTAATGTGCCAAACGGTTAAAGGCTATGTTCTCCGGTTGACAGGGGAGGTTCTTAGTGATGTCGTCCAGTCGCCTTGCGCGTAAATGGGCATTCACCTCCCTACCACAAAAAAGGTAGGGATCCTGAATATAATTAATTTCATTCTGGAGTCAATTTTAAGCATAGTTGATAATTTTCCATTAAATGGAAAATTCTTAAAGCAAACATTCTTACTTGAACTTATAACTAACTTATTCTGTCCTTAAAAGCTAACTTAAAATATCTTAAACTTAATATACTATCTAGACGTTTGGTTATCGATTTATCGATAGTGCCCTCAGACCGGGGAACCAAACGCGTCCCCAGGGTTGCGGATAGGGGAAGACCTTTCTCGAAAGGTTCGCTGCGAATAACCAATAAGCAGCCGCGGACAATGGTCGGCAGTGAAGGGAGAGTCTCAGGACAAATACCTGAGTGTCAATGATCTTCACTGTGACATGACGAAATATATGGCGTCATCAATTATCCATATATCCTGGCAGTAGGTGAAATGCTATGGGAATGGAAACCCAGACAGAAAACCAAATCATGCAGGTCCACAAGGGGAACCAAATTACGGTGCAGGGGGTCGGATCCCCAGTACCGGCGGCAGAGGGTAGTGAGCGAGCAGGCTCCCGGCCGTCGTCATCCAGCGACTGCAATCTTATAGAAGTGGTGAACTTGGCTTCTGTAACAGATATAACTACAAGCAAACAGGACGCTAGCACGGAGAACCCTTTCAGGCAAAAACCGCTGTTGGCAAGAACACCGACAAAGCAAGTCACCGATTGCGGGGGGAGGCAGCAAACCCCAGAAACACTGTCAAACTCAACATCACAGGTTAAATCATCGGAGACAGACCACAGACGGACTAACGAACGAAAGAAGGCAGAGTGCGTTGTGCAACCTGGCATCATTGCGGCCTTTGGGTGCAGTAGAAGGACTATGCGCACCCCAGAGCGTCCAGTGCAAGACGCACACAATCCGGATCAAGCTGCGACACCAACAGAGGCCAGTGTAAGACTGGGGGAGGGAGAAGTTTTGCCGTTGGCCGACGCCACTTCAAACGCGACCCAAGCGATAGAAGCAAAAGGGCTAGGAAACGGGGGCCTCTCCCAAGAGGTGGCGCCAAATAACACAATCGCCCTTGACCGCGCCGAAGAGGAGCGGCTTACTCGGAAAGCGGGGACTATCGTCAAACAACTGAGGGCTGCCTGCGAAGTGCAGAAAAACATAGGCAAGAGTGTCAAGGATGGCATTCTTGAACTGGAGGAGCTTTTTGACCGCATAACGCACTACAGGCGGAGGTGGCTTGCAACCGAAAAGCACCAAAAAGACACGCTCTCCCTCGAGGCACCAGTGGGTCCTAGCAGCAGCAAAAGAATGGCCGGTAGCCCAATTGAAGGCGACCGTGAGAAAAGGAGGAAGGACGAGACCATAAACGAAGTTGACACTCCAGGCGAGGAATTTCATGTGGTGCGAAACGAGGCAGCGAAAAAAGCGGCCAAAAAGCTACTCCAAGAAAAAACAGACAAAGAGCTCAACCACGAAAAGAACAAAGAACCCCCCGATATACCGCAGCAAACAAAAAGCAAACCGCGGCGCAAACCCTTGCGAGAGGCACTGCTTATTAAACCCACTAAGGGCCGAACCTACGCAGATATCCTCCGTGAAATTAAAGGAGCGGTCAAGCCAGACGACACCAAAACTGCCATCAAAGCAGTTCGATCAACCCGGACCGGTGGCCTGCTGGTGGAATTTAGGCCAGAGGCCACAAACAAAGATGGATTCCGTGACGCGGTTCAAAAGGTTCTTGGAGATGTGGCAACGGTTGCCTCGCTCGAACCAATGGCCACCCTGGAAATCAGGGACTTCGACTGCGTCACGGACAAAGCTGAAGTAGAGGATGCCATCAGGAGGGAGTTCCCCAGCTTAAGTGAAGTCAAGGCAAGATTGACACGTGAAAACACAAGGGGGCAACGCATGGCTATTGTCGAACTAGCTGATAAAGACGCCCAGCAAATCCTGGCGAAGGGCAAAATTAAGATAGGTTGGGTGATCTGCAGGATACGGAGAAGAGCGATCCCTATCCGCTGCTTCAGATGCTTTGAATACGGACACACCGCGTATGGCTGTAGGGGACCCGACAGGAGATCTCTGTGCTACAAATGTGGTGAAACGGGGCACAAAAGGAAGGAGTGCACGAACGAGGAAAAATGCATTCTTTGCAAGGATGCTAAGCTAGCACCCGGCGACCTCAAACATGAGCCGGGGACAGGGAGATGCTGGGTTTTCAAGGAGGCCCTAACTAAAGCCAAATCGATACTCAAATGATCCGTATCCTGCAGGTCAATTTGCACCGAAGCACAAACGCCCAGGACCTACTTGAGCAGTTTGCGAGGGATAAGAAAGCTGACCTCCTGTTGCTGAGCGAGCAACATCATAACAAGGACTCGCAAGCGTGGTACCCTGACAAATCTAGTACCTCGGCCATCTGGGTTCGAGACAGCGCCCCCCTTCAGGTGCAGGGCCATGGACGCGGGGATGGTTTTGTGTGGGTGCGGTGTTCAGGGATAACATATTTCAGTGTTTATCTGACGCCTAACGAGGCAATGCGATCTTTTTGAACCAAACTCGATGCCCTGGAGGACGCTGTCTCGAACACAGAGGGCCACATGCTGGTCGGGGGAGACTTCAACGCTAGAGCCATTGAATGGGGTATGCCACAATCCGACCCAAGGGGAAAGCAAATCTTGGACATGGCGGCCAGAACAGCGCTTTTAGTCCTAAATACTGGTAACACCCCTACTTTCCGCCGATGGGGTTGCATAGGAACCATACCCGATGTGACACTCGCTTCGGAGCCCCTGGTACCTAGAGTACACAACTGGCGAGTACTAGAGGACTACTCGGCTAGTGATCACCAGTATATAGCGGTTGAGATTCACGACAGTGCCACTCTGCGTGCATATGCCCAAACTTCAATCCTCGGATGGAGGACTGGGAGGATGGACGTTGAGAGGTTTGCTGACGCGCTTACGGCAGGCGCACCGTTGCTGGGAGCTCCGCCAGGGAGTGGAGGGCCCACAGCCAAGGACTTGGTGAACTCAACTATGAGTACCATCATACCTGCTTGCGAGTCTTCCATGCCCCGTCGGAGACCCCGACACGGTAAGCCTCCAGTATACTGGTGGTCAAACGAGATCGCCGAGCAAAGAAGCGAGTGTCACAAACTTCGGCGAGAGGCCCAGCGGGCGCGAACACGGGAGGAGGCAGACACTAGGCTAGCAGCATACAGGTCCGGCAGGAAAGATCTTCGCAGGCTTATTAACAAGAGCAAGGCCCGATGCTGGCAAGACCTCGTGGATGATGTAAATAGGGATCCGTGGGGCCTTGGCTACAAGCTGGTCATGGGGAAACGTGGTGCCCTACGGAAGCCCTGCTTACATGAAGCAGAGAAGATGGACGCGATAGTGCGGGGACTCTTCCCCGCCCACCCCGTCCGTGTTGACGCTGTCCGTGGTGAAACAGCGGTCGAGTGCCCACTCTTCACACAGCTGGAACTGGAGGAGCCAGACCTCTCCCTGAAAGCGGGGAAGGCTCCAGGTCCGGATGGTGTTCCAGCTGAGGTTTTGCAGCTCGTCTATCACCATTGTCCTGACTTGCTGCTCAGCACATTCAACGCTTGCCTACGGGACGGTGTTTTCCCGGTACGATGGAAGGTGGCGAGGCTCGTGCTGATCAGCAAGGGGAAGGGAAATCCCGAATCGCCGTCTGCATACCGCCCGTTATGCATGCTAGACACGGCTGGGAAAGTGCTAGAGAAACTCATCAAGGGAAGACTCACTGACGCGATTCGTGCTGCTGGGAACCTATCTCCTCGGCAGTGCGGCTTTAGAGCAGGACGTTCTACCATTGATGCGATTGCAGAGGTGGTGAACGCTGTCCAAAAGGCAGAGGCATGTAGTCGCACCAAGCGACGGATCGTCCTGTTGGTGACACTCGACGTCAGGAATGCCTTCAACTCCGCTAGATGGGTGGATATTCTGGACACGCTGGAAAACTCTTTTCAAGTTCCAGAATATCTAATGCGGCTTTTGAGGAACTACCTAAAATACCGAAGCCTGCTCTACGACACGACACAGGGCCAACGAAGGATGGAAATTACATCGGGTGTTGCCCAGGGATCTATCCTTGGTCCGGACCTGTGGAACGTGTCTTACGACGGGCTACTGAGACTTGAGATGCCAGATGAGTCGCGCTTGGTCGGCTATGCGGATGATGTTGCGGCTCTGGTCGCCGGATGCACCGTTGAACAAGCGCAACTTAGGCTAGGTATGCTAATGCGCCGAGTGAGGGACTGGATGACTGCTCGCGGGCTCAGTTTAGCACTGGAGAAAACCGAAGTGGTCATCTTGACAAAAAAGAGAATCCCTAGAGTAAGGATGATCAGTATTGGAGATATATAGGTCGAATCGAAGCCAGCGGTGAAGTACCTGGAGCTACTGATCGACTCGAAGATGAGTTTCTCTGAGCAAATCAGGGCAACGGCTGAGAAGGCTGCTTCGGGAATATCGGCCCTGAGTCGACTTATGGCCAACGTAGGGGGACCCAGCCCATCAAGAAGACGCCTCTTGATGAGTGCTGTAGGGTCAGTGCTACTGTACGGAGCAGAGGTATGGGGCGACGCTCTCAGCAAGGAGGTATACCGAAAACGATTGGCACAGGTACAGAGATGAGGAGCACTGAGAATTGCATCTTCGTATCCAACAGTCTCCGACTCGGCGGTGAGAGTGATTGCAGGCGTGATACCTGTCGCCCTCCTTGCTAGAGAGCGCCGTGCTATTTACCTGCGCCGAAACGAGGATGCGAGGGAGATGGTTGTCCGCGAGGAGAGACAACGCTCGCTCAACGATTGGCAGCAGTCTTGGAGGAATTGCACGAAGGAAAGGTGGACTGCGCGCCTCATCCCGGATGTGAGACCGTGGCTAAATCGAAGGCATGGTGAGACTGACTTCTATCTGACCCAGCTTTTGAGCGGGCACGGGTGTTTTCAGTCTTACCTGCACAAGATCGGTAAGTCACGGTCTCCCGATTGTCGGTTTTGCCCAGGAGAGGAGGACAATGCCTGTCACACATTTTTTGCGTGTACCAAATGGGCCAGGCTGCGAAGGGAACTCTACAGGGAGACGGGAGAGCTCACCCCGGATAATATAGTTGCGGTTCTGCTCGAATCGCTTGACAAATGGAACCAGGTGGCACATTATGCTCGGGCAGTCCTAAAATATAAAAGGGACTCGCAGCAGCCGGAGGTGCTGGGGCTGGGGGATCGCTCTTCTGGCATTTCCTCTTCCCCTCTCCCCTCCCGCTAGGAAAGGGACTCCCCAGCTTGAAGGCGCCCCACGGCGTAACAAAACGAGACCTGGCCCGAAGTAATGTGTCAAACGGCTCCAGGCTAGGTTCTCAGATTGACAGGGGAGGTGTTTAGTGGGTAGTCCAAGGGTATCCTCTATGGGAGTCCCACACTGCCAGACTCGGCGGGCGTAATGCCTTCACCTCCCTACCACACAAAAAAAAAATATACTATGTAGACTAAGAACGCATGATAGCTAAAGAATATTGTTGGCCAAGAGTGATGCAATTAGAGGGTTGGATAAAATAGCTGATCAGGCTATTGATTTCCCTCTTCGTCCTAATCTGAGCTCTGTTATTTTGCAAGTTCCACTTATTTGATGTGAATTTCCAGATAAAAAAAAGAAAAGTTTATCAAAGGCAAGTTTTAAAGATCTATTCTGCATGACTTGAAGCTTTGCTTAACCTTTAAGTACTCATGTGGCTTAGATAGTCAATAGATAATGACAACTTTAAATTTAATCACTAAATAGCATGATTATGTATGTTGTGCTGCATTATTTAACTATATTATGTCTTATCCATTATTTATATCTAAAAAAAAATATAAAACACAACGTTTTTCAAAATTAAATTGAATATTTATTCATTTTCTGTTAAACAACACGATATTTGGAATTCTTAGAGACACATCTACATATTCAAATTTGCCCATATAAAATTTATTGAATATTTTTGGTCAATTTTGGTCTGATGAAACATATGTAAGTCATATTACTCGTATATTTTTACTTAACTTATCAAATATTTTCTCAACTATTCTGATTAATTGTAAATAAATTGCTGAGCCCCTTCGCAGTCGACATATATGGTTCAGAAACGTCCAAGGAAATTGGGCTTTCAGCGCTTAATGCAATGGTACTTGGTACGCCGTTTTAACCTTGATGGATATACTTTGCACGTCTTTTTCATGGCCCCTGCAACAGTAGGAGTATTTGTTTTAGGTTGCGGAGGTATATCCCTGCCCATTACGCTTCCTATTGTCAACCTCAACTCCCTTGGCAATCGATCGCTATATACCCGGCGTTTCAGGTGTGGTAAAACCATACTACGCGCAAGATATTCAAGAAAATGAGCCTTCGGGGTATCAGGAACAACAGTGCGAGCTTTGCATTAGGGATATAACGATTTCGTATCATTATATAAACGCACCCTCAAAATTTTTTAATAAACTGTTAATATCAAAACGTTAAAGTCAACACTTTCATCATGGTAAAGTTCACGAATCAGCAATGTTTGGAAATTATTAAAAATTATTACCGAAATTCTGAGTCAGTGGTCGCAACTTTAAGCCTGCTTTCTCCAAACTTCGGCCGTAATAATCGTCCCACCTGACAGGCTCTGCGTACTATAGCGGATAAGTTCGGGTCAAATTTTTACTATTGGACGTTTTGGTGCCAAAAAGACGTCGTACCATTCGAAGCGAAAAGGGTATTACAGCCGTAAATGCATCGAATGAGATTGAGACAAATCAGCCGATTCCACGTCATTTTCAAGAATTTGGCATCCATCAAACGACACTGTGGCGTATTTTGCGAAAAAAAGTTGGCCAACATGGTGACAAGATCAAATTGACTCAAGAACTAAAGTCACTTGATCATTCGAAAGGCCGAAACTTCTTCAATCGGGCTCTGGCAAAGCTTGAAAGAAATGAAGAATTTCATCGAAAAATCATCTTCAGCAATAAAGCTCATTTCTGGCTCAATGGTTCTGTAAATAGCAAAATATGCATTATTGGTTAGCGAAAAACCCATATGTGCTTCTTGAGACACCATTGCATCGCAAAAATTACTGTTTGGTGCGGTTTTATGCCGGAGGTGTAATTCGTCAATGGAGAGCGCTATCGTGTTATGTTGGAAGATTATTTTTGGCCAGAATTGGATGAACTTGACATCAACGGTATGTGGTTTCAACGAGATGGTGCCACTAGCCACACAGCACGCCTCACAGTCGATTTATTGAATGGCAAAGAAATGGTCCGGTGAATTGACTACCTCGTTCATGCGATCTAATGCTATTGAATTTCTTTTTTTGGAGCTATATCAAGTCACTGGTCCATGGCAATACGCCAGCAACTTTAGACGACCTTAAAGACAACATCCTACGTGACATTGCCAACGTTCCCGTCGGAATGAGTGCCAGAGTGGTGGAAATTTGAGTCTAAGAAATCGACCGCTGTAAACGGACTCGTGGTAGTCATATGATCAAAATCGAATTACATTCATAAAAAGTAATGCTTGCACTATATCCACAATAAAATTGAACTCGATACCTCAAAGATTTCAGTGTTTTATTAATAGATAAAATTGTTATGTCCTTAATGGAAAGCCCCTTATAAAACATAAACATTAACTCGATTTAAATCTGAGGCTCTGGAAAAAATACTGAGGGGCCAACGTAGAATTTTATGACCAAAAGAACAATTTGTATGCTTTCCATCGATTTAATTGACACCACCGTTTATTTTATTATAATCTTTAATCATTAAAGATATTTTTTGTCATTGGATTCACTTCGCTATCATTTTTTTGTGGCTGGCAGATGAACAGAATTTACATGCTAAATGTGGGGCCACAATTCTCGCTAGTTACTGCCCTACCCACCAAAAATTTGGCATCTCCAGTCTCAGTAGCCCATCGTCCAAAACGTTCCACAGGTCTGGATCATGGATACATCCCTAGGTAACACCCGATGTAACTTTCATTCTTCGTTGGCCCTGTATCGTGTCATAAAACAAGCTTCGGTCCTTCAAGTAGTCTGTTAAAAGCCGCAGCTTGAAAAGAGTTTTCCAGCGTATCCAGAACATCCACCTATCTGGTGGAGTTGAAGGCGTTCCTAACGTCGAGTGTCACCAATAGGAAGATTCCTCGCTTTGTGCGGTTATGTATGCCACTGCCACGCACATCACCTCTGCAATTGCATCAATGATAGAACGTTCTGCTCTAAAGCCGTACTGCCAAGTGGATAGATCCCCAGTGGTACGAATCACCCCAGTGAGCCTTCACCTGTTGAGTTTCTCTAGCACTTTCCCAGCAGCGTCTAGCATACATAACGGGTGGTATGCAAACGGAAATCTAGAATTTCCCTTCCCCTTGCTGATCAGCATAACCTATGCTGTAGGCAAGCGCTGCAAGTTAGCAAGTCAGGACAATGGTAATAGACAAGTTGCAGTACCTCTGCTGGAACCTTTTCCGGACCTGCAACCTTCCTTGCTTTCAATTGTAGGAATACCTCTTCCATTTCAAAATATGTGGAGAATAGGTACTCGAGTACTGTTTCACTATGGGCAGCATCGATATTGACTGAATGGGCTAGAAAGAGTGCCCGCACTATCTTGTTCACCTTTTCCGCTTCGTGTATGCCAGGCATCCGTAGGGCAATTAGCTTCTGCATAACAACCTTCTAGCCAAGACATTGTCCACTAGCTTTGCTGTTGTTAATCAATTTGCGAAGCATTTCCTGGCCAAAAACTATGCTGCTCCCTGGTTGCGAGCCTCATCACAGTTTCGTGCCCGTTGAGACTAAGGCCAAAGCTTGTGACACTTCCTTCGCTTTTCATTCAATTTCAGTCGACTTGCTATGCTTGGGTTTTCGACAGGGGATAGAAGCGCTGCAAGCGGTCGTGACAATGCTTATAGTTGCGTTAACCTCGTCTTGAGCTGCCAGTTTTTCTGTTCTTTGCGAATCACCCTGCAGTGGAGCATCAGATGTGAGCACCTCGCCAAACCTCTTGAAGTCCATCCTTCTGATGTTCCACCCAATTCTAGAAGATCGAGGTCACGGACGCCGGGAGACAGTATCACGAAGACCACTGACTGGGTAGTCCTCTTATACTCTCTAATTGTGTTTTCTACGTATTGAGGACTCCGAGGTGCATTTCAGGTCCAGGATGTTTCCTTGACAGCCAAATGTCGTTGTATTTTCAGTATTTACTATGAAGAGCACCATCTTGCCCACCATTCTAAGGATTTGTTTTCCCCACCAATCTGCCAAGGGCATAGCTCATTCGAATGCTTTAGCATTCAAGTATCTCCCAACGAGCACGTTACCTTCTGCGTTCGAGACAACACCCTTAAGGCATTAAGCTTGGCTTGGAAAGATATTTTGGGCTCATTCTGCATTAAGTGCATACGCTGAGCACTGAGTCCACTTAAAACCATGCCCCCACCTACAGCCCTTCCCCTGAAAATCATTGCTCTGAGCACAAATGGCAGCAGTACCAGTTTCATCAGGATACCATGATACAGAACTTTTATCGTGGTGTTGCTCACCCAGTAGTAAAAGACGGCTTTCGCGTCCCCCGCATATTGCTCAAGAAGGTTTTGGGGGCGATAGGACTACGATGTAGGTTCACGTGCAGGAAATGGGTCATCTAAGTTCTGAATTTGCCTTGACGAGTATTTTTCGGAAAATCCGACATTTTGCTGACCCCAAGACTTGGCCAAGATGCGGTCTGGAATCAGCATCTTTGCTAAGGATATAGTGTGCCTCCTTAATACACACTTTTTTTTATGGCTCATTTCACCACATTTGTAACATAGGGAGCTTCTACTGGGTCCTTTGCATATCTGTGCGGAGTGACTATTGCTAAGGCATTTTAAACATTGAAGAAGCACTGCTCTTTGCCGCATCCTGCAGACAACTCGCCCTCTTCTTCTTCGTAGCACAGCAGCCCCTCTCGGACCTTTGCTTCGTGCAACAAGCGCCACCAACCACGAAAGAATTGGGGGGACGTATTTTTACTTTATCATGATTCATAAATTGTTGGGCGTCCTTTTCGGTTAAGTCAGTGAAGGTTATAGGTTATCTCTTATGCTTTTCTGGTATCAGCCTCACTTTGTTCTCCCCATCCTAGGGAACACCTTGTGATGGACTCTTCTACCTCAGCCAGGTTGATGACGCAGTCAATGTCTCTTATTTTAGTTACACAGTACAGTTATGCTTTTGCCGAGAATTTTCTTTACAGCGTCGCAGAGTGCTTCTTTACTGTCAGCTTCTGCTCCAAATTCAACCAGTATGTCTCAAGAACGGGATGGTCGTACTACTTTAATAGCAGTATTGATGTCCTCGGGCCTTGTATTTTTCCTGGTTTCCGTCGACACTACTGCGTAGGATTGGCGATCTTAGAGTTTTACAAGCAATGCCTCTTGCCGACATATTCGTCGTGGCTTTTTTCTCTTCTGTCTCGGGTCAAGTCTCTTTCTTGTTGGGCATGCGGGCACTTTTTGATGGGATTTCCTCACTCCTTTTGTCGAAACAATCTGGAAACCATTATCTAGCGTTCCACGGCTATCAAGTATCTTTGCCTTCTTTCTTTCAACCCGATTTTCCTCGATCGTGCAGGACGCCATTTTTTCATTTATGTTTGATGTTGGAGCTATCTGCGCGTGCCTTCTTGGCTTAGCTATCAGTAATTCTTTGGCCTTCTAGTCTTCTCCAGCCTTAAAACAGCTCCTCAGTAATGAACTGTATGGCGTAGGAGCTCCTCTAGTTCAAGGAGCTCATTCTTTGCACCTTTGCTGATTATTGTCGAGTCACATGCAGATTCAGACTTTTTAGAACTTCTTCCTCATTTTGGCTCTATCCATTCTTCTTAATGTCACTGGGCAGAAATTGTACTTTTTGACCTCCTTTCTTGGGAAAAGTTATCGCGGTGGGATTGAAAATGTCACTCTTTTCTTTTTATGACTTGATCACTTTGTGGACTTCAGAATGGTTCGTTATTATTTCGGGATTTAAAACCCGTGCTTTGGTTGCTTCGGTAGCGATCGCAGCAGTAACCATTGAGTTCTTGATGTTTTTGAGGTTATCGTTTACCGCATAAACACACACGTCTTGCAGAATTTTCGCCTCTTATTTATAAGGACGCCCTGGGGTTCGCATCATTTCTTGCTGCACTCGAATGCCGCAGGAATCTCGATTTGGACAAGGCTCTCCGCTAATCTCCATTTTTCCTTCGTCTTCATTGTCATTGTATTTGTCATCCTTAATCGGGCTCCCGATGTGTTGTTGACATCATGGCTGCAGCCGCTGGCTGCGCCGTCGTTGTAATATAATTTTTTTTATCCTTTTTTAATTCTTTTAGTTAAAATTTCTCCGGTTTGATTGAGCCCTCCCTCGGAACTGCTATCTCCGTTTGTGTATGTAGTCAGCTTTTTGGTCCCATGGTTGTCTGAACAGAGCAAGAAGGCCATGCGAGGACATATAAGCCTTTATAGGGACAAGTGCTCAGAGCCAGACCAGCGTGAATCAGTAGTCCGTCTCAACCAAACATACACAACCATTTCGAATTTTGCACGTATTTGAAGGCCTGCTAAGGTTACACCGGGGCGGAAACAATATGATAGTTGATTTGAAGCCGTTCGCGTACGAGTGTCACCTCGGCGCTACCGTACAAAGTAACTTGGTCCAAACCATCATATCCACCAGCTCAAAGCATCAGTTCAAATTCATTGTCCAAAGCGTAGTCCAGATTCAGTTAGGGTCGTTACTTCATCCCAGAACCTCATGACTACCTCCAAATCCTCGGGTCCGTCTGGGTGATACTTCTCAAAGAGTGCTAACCTCCAAGAGTATTCTTGTCGATCGGCATTTCCCCTGAGGGAGAACAGTTTAGGCCAGCCAATTCAAACACTACCAGTGACGCTTTATCAGGGTAACGTAGTACAAATAGTGCATCCTCGATCCAAACTGGTTTAGGAAACATCGCAATGAATAATTGCTCCAACTAAATTTAAATATGACAGGAAAATCGAAATACTAACTAGAGATTGAAATTAAGTTGGGTAGACAAAGCTACGCTCATGCCAAAAGGGTTTTGTACTTAACTTAGAATATGAATAAATAGAATGATTTAATTCAAGAAAAACTTTTATGGCATGCACTACAAATATATTCCTGCTTTAAAAGAATTCCATTTTAACCAGCCAACCTTTTGTTCCAATATTGATCTGAATCTCAAATGTATTTTTGTTATTCATCTTATTTGAAAATTTGGAGAAGATTCAATCAAAAGTGTGGTATCTAGTTTGATGGAAAGCCCATGTAGTCGAAAAATCGTATATGATTGTTGTAATCGGATGCAATTTAAATGGCTATAACGTCGGTAAATTTAATTGAAACTGATAGAATAAAATGATAGTTTGAAGAACTACTTAAATGGCTGATTTTATCTAATTTAATGATACTGGTACAGTTTTGCTAACAAAAATATTAAATCCTACTACTATTAGCAAAGTTCAACGAATTGCAGCCTCTAAGTTGTTTGCTATTGGATCTCGCTCCATGATTTTTAGGGCTTTTTGAAATAAATTTTTCAAAAATCTACTAGTTTTCTGTTCTTCTGTTCATTCGTTCGTCGGTCTGTCCATTCGTCCATCCGTCGGTCCTTTTGTCTGTCTATCCGTGCATCTCAAGAAATCTCTACGGAAACTATATAAGTTAAAAAGCTCAAACTTTGTGAAAAGGTCAGAGGTAGTGGTCTCTCAAAAATTTAGGTCTTATCAAATATATCAAATTTTTTTTAAGGGGGTCCCCCCTTACAACGAAGCGGCCCTTAACAAATTTTTTCATTAAATGTAGTCGAGTAGGGTATCAAATGAAAGGTTTTAGCATTTCCAGAATCTGAAAAATAAGTCATTTTTTGCATTAGGAGTCAAATTAACTACGGTACTCTTATTTTCTTCGCACTTTCATGAAAATTTACGGACTAGTGGTTCACTTGAATATGTCCAATGAGCCGAGCATTCAGAAAAATTATTTAACATGGAACACAATCGCGGCTATTATGTACTTGTGAATGAGACTCGGCATGTTTTGGATGAATTTGAATGATTTTTTAAACAAGCATTGGGTGAATAATTCAAATCATCGATTCATGGCATCAGAAATTTTTTTTTCGACCCCTAGAATGGTTACAAAGCTCTTTTGATAGGAGCTCTTTCCTAGCTCCTCGACTTCTTTCACCTATAAGTATTAGTTGTAGGTACTCATCTTCGTCCAAGTTCGTCCCTTTTCCCTTCCCTTGCCCCCACGGACTTCTTCTTCTTAGCATGACAGCCCCTCTCGGGCCTTCGCTTCTCGCAAATAGCGCCTCCAATTTCGAAGCCTGAGCAGCGACGAACTGTCTTCGTCGACCGAGTCGGACCAGCGTTTCCTCGGTTTCCCCACTGGTCTCCCGCCTTCAGTTCTACCAACGAATACCTTTTTGGGTATCCGTTGTTTGTCCATACGATTTTTGTGGCCAGCCCATTGCAGCTTCCGCAGTCTTATAATCGTTGAGTTCTCCGGCTCTTAAAAAATTTCATACAGCTCATGGTTGTATCGAATTCGCCATTGGTCCCCGTCTAGCTTCGCTCCAATTATTTGCCTCAGGACCCGTCGCTCAAAGGCGTTCAATATATTTGTGAATGCTTGTGTTAGGGTGCATGTTTTACACCCATAGCATAACATAGGTCTTATCACAGATTTGTATACTTGGAGCTTTGTTTTCCTGTGTATGCAGCTAGTCTTCAAGATCGTCAATACTGAATAAAATATTTTATTTGCGAGCTGTATTCTCCGGCGTATTTCGTCTCTTTCACTGGCCGATTTCGTTATTCTGGCGCCTATATACCTAAATACCCCCACGGTACCGATAAGGTAATTTTAAGACTTGTTTTGTAAAGATGGCATTCAGACCTTTCCAATGACATCCCACTCGACTACCAATGGTGAAAAAAACTTCCCTATATAGGGAGACCCCCTTCAACCCCTTTGAACAATTTTTTCAACCCTAAAATTCAAAGAGTCACCACTTCTGACCTTTCCACAAAGTTTCATGGCTGCAACTTCTATAGTTTTTGAGACATACAGACGGACGGATGGACAGATGGACACAGGACGTGATTGCAATAGGGTTTTATATTTAAGTACAAAACCCTAAAAATCGCATTCTAGAAAGTTCAAAAGAAGTTTAATCGGGATTACCTGAAGCAATGTCCTCCTTCTGTTGGCGAAAACGCTTGCTTAATGGTTTCTAATGACAGAAATCTTAGTAACGATGTAATAGATTTCCACTTGTCAAAGTTAGAGAAGCTGATATTGGAAACGATTGAGAATGTGGTTCCCAAGATCAACTATCGAAACAATATGCATGGATATGAAACATCAACCATCGCAAGATTAAAAAGATTGAAAAGTCTTCTTCTTACATGCGTCAACAATATTTGTGGGCGATTTTTGGACTAAAACCATCCCTCGTTGACCGTGTTGAAATTGCACCTGAAGAATAACCGGAACTTAATGCGTTCATACTTCAGAAGAGAGGTCAGCAATGAATGGGCAGAAAAACTGAGGAGTATTAGCCCACAGGATCCAGATGGCGTTTTTGCGAAAGTGAATAGCATATTCTGCAAGAAGTCTCGAGTGAAGGTATCGAATCTTGAAGTCACTAGTGATGAGATAAATCTTCTCGATAGCGCTGGTATCGAAATTGATAGTACGAATCCGGATAGAAATGCAAACAGGATTATATGTGAGGGATTGCATAAACTTGCCCTGATTGGAACACATTTTGAATTGGTTCATCTGCCAAACCCTGAGAGAGGGAACGAAATATTTTCAGAGATCATTGAAGCAAAAGTTTCCGACTTCAAATCAAGCCTGAACGGCCAATCAATTCTTCATTTCAATGAAACATTAACATCTGACCTCATACCGAACTTGAATCTTATTGATTATTTTGTCAGCTATGAAGATTTGTGTTTCATATTTCGCAGGATAAACAACAAGAAATCATGTGGTACTGATGGTATTCCAAATGTAGTTCGCCGAGATTTGCCTGAGGTTGC
Source organism: Odontomyia ornata (assembly GCA_963969285.1). NCBI lineage: Eukaryota > Metazoa > Arthropoda > Insecta > Diptera > Stratiomyidae > Odontomyia > Odontomyia ornata. Next base: position 310,732,835 of record OZ017740.1, read on the forward strand.
TATTAGGAATTATTGCATATTGTTCAACAACATGTTGAGCAATTCATATTTCCCAAATGAGTGGAAAAAGGCTAAGGTATTTTTGATCTTGAAGAAAGGAAAAGAATCTTCGTGCCCTAAAAGCTATCGCCCAATCAGCTTGCTGCCTAACATCAGCAAGGTGTTCGAAGTGATATTCAACAGAGCATTAAACGCTCACATTGAGGAATATGAGTTGATGCCGAATTGCCAATTTGGTTTTCATGTCAGCCATTTGACCACACATGCAATAACGAAAGTAACCTCAGACATCTGTTGGAAACTAAATGATAGACAATGTGTTGGAGCATGTCTCTTTGATATGGAGAAAGCCTTCGTTGCGGTGTGCTTAGATGGACTAGTTTTTAAACTCCTTCAGGACAAGTTCCCCAGACACCTTGTCGCCATGATGCGTAATATGTTAAACGGGAAATCTTTTGTAGCTGATGGAAATCTGACAACAATGCGTGAATTCAAGGTCTTGAATGGTCTACAGCAGGGAACAGTTACTGCGCCTCTTTTCTTCTCAATCTTCATTCGCAAGCTATTGAACGGCTTTGATTTTAACGTCTTGCCACTGCGATCATTGGTAGCGTTTGCTGATTATCTGATCATCTATACGGCAGACCGAAAAGCTACAATAGTTCAGAGAAATCTCCAAAAAATGCTCAATGATGTGAAGCTGTACACTGACAATTTCCGAATGAAAATCAATGCGCAGAAGTGTGAAACAATCTTGTTTTGGACAACGCTGCAGGGGGTCAGCCAAGACCTGAAACGTAATGCGAAAGATTTTCACATCATGGCTGGCAAGGGTAGTTTAGGTAGTTCCGCATAAATCCTGTGTTCGATATCTCGGTGTTTATCTCGATCAGTATCTGTACTATACTGAACATGTGAAAATCATGCTCAGTAAGGCACTTAAAGCAGACATGGCTCTACGAAGACTCTTTCATTCCAGATACATTGATCAAAACGTCAAAATCATCTGTTACAAGGCCCTAGTTAGACCAGTTTTGACATATGGATGTCAGATCTGGTACAACCAGAGTGCTAGTACTATGGATAAGAGTTTTCGAAAGGAAATGTCTTCGTGCATGTACTGGTTTGTACAGAAAGCCTGAGACGGATTGGAAACATTATATATCAAATAGAAGAATTTATCAAACTGCTGAAGTGACTAGAGTCGATGTATTCATATTGAAACTTCTTCGGAGTCATATCGCAAGATCTGTGACTGTAAGTGAAAACCCTTGGATTTCACAGCCGTTTCACCCTACAGACGGGTATATGACAGCTTGCCTGGCTTCTGATTTCGTTCCTCCAGAAGCATTCGTGTATTTGGACATGAATCGATATGTTTTTGGTTCTGACGGCGTCCCAGTCATATATCACATTTATAGACGGGCCACCGATAAGAATATAACATATCCTCCGAATTTGAGTTCACGAGACCATTTAGTAAGATATTTGAAAAAATACTAAACAATCGATTAACATCATTCTTAGTTGAAAACCCTATCATAAGTCAACATCAGTTTGGTTTTCAAAAGAACAAGAGTACTTTGGATGCCCTACATTCTGTCACACGTTTCATCAATCTAGGACTTGACAGAGGTGATTATGTCATCGCAATTTTTGTGGATTTAAAAAAATCATTTGATACAGTTGATCATGATCTCTTGCTTCGTAAACTTGAATCGTATGGTATTCAGGGTAGTCCTAAGCAGTTGTTTAAGAGTTACTTGGAGGGAAGATCGCAGAGAACTTTAATCAACAATGTCCTGAGCGACCATGCACCTACGGAAACAGGAGTTCCCCAAGGTTCAATACTGGGCCCAACTTTTTTCCTGCTATATACAAATAATCTAAATACATGTGGGCTGACGGGATATTACACATTTTATGCTGATGACACAGTTCTACTTTATTCAGTACGAGACAAAACTGCCATTGAGAACACTACCAACGACGATCTAGGAAAATTCCATCAGTGGTTAATTGGAAACAAACTAGTATTGAACACATCAAAGACAAAATATATTGTTTTTAAGCAAAAGAACAAAGGAGACATAGATGTCGAACTAAATATTAACGGCGAAAAATTGCAAAGAGTGCTAGAAATGAAATATCTTGGTCTTATCATAGACCATCGTATGACCTGGTTACCACACATAAATAGCTTAAGAAGGCAAGTAGCCCCAATAATAGGATTGTAAAGAAGATATGAGGATTTTCCAATGCACATCAAGAAACTTGTTCTAAATGCGTTTGTCCTGGCGATATTGCATTATGGAGTACTTATTTGGAGTCAATCAGCGAAGCAACATTTAAACAGTATATCCAGGCTGCTGACCAAAGCGTATAAAAACATTCTGAAGCTGCCAATGCTTACTCAAACTAGTTTGGTTTACCAATTGGCAAAATCATTAACCTTTAGTCAAATTATTATTATGGAGAAAGCGAAGTTTATCTACAGAAATTTAAAAACTAATGGATCGGAACGAGCGCCATTAATTAAGGTATCACAGATCAACCCATATAATGCGAGGAATGCAAATCTATTCGTAATACCTTTTGCCAGAACGGATCGACTAAAGAACGATGCAACGAATGATGCTCTGCGTAGATATAACAATCTACCAGAAATTGTTAAGGAAGCAAACTCACTTTTGGTATTTAAGAAAAAACTAAGGGAGCATTTAATGAGTACTGATTGAAGCGTGGACCTGTCAAAAGCGCTTTATTTAATACTAATCGTTATAAATTTTAAAAGAATATAAAGCAAGTTCCAAACAATAACAATCAAAAAACTTAATGGCCCAAATGGCTCTCTAAATTTGTACGTTATCGTTAACTCATATCATCAAAAAAAAAAACTATAGCAAATTCAATTAATTACGATTATTACATATTTTTAAAATTTAATTGGAAAAAGGAGAAAAAACCAACCAACACTATCCTAAAATTATTTATAATCAAAACACAACAGTGAAACTTTGATCCTACACCTAATATGTTGTAACTTATTTCTAATAAAATACAATCAAAAACTTTAACTTATACTAAAAAAATCAATAACAATGTTCCTAACCTAAGTGTTTAATCTTATCTCTAACGGAATATAGTAAACATTACATATACCTAACCTATACCTAATTTTTAACAAAAATAAACAACAACACTAAATGTAGCAATAGTGAAACTCAAAAACTAAATAACGAAGAACACCAAAACTGAAAATAAACACGAATAATTTAGACATTGTCATTCGGCCACCAATACCTAGACTGCTCCGTCTCAACTCGATCAGCTTCAACGAATCTAGCAAATGAGTACCTCCATTGAAATCGTTGGTCTCGTGAACTCAAATTCGGAGGATATTTTATCTTCTTATCGGTGGCCCGTCGATATATGTGATATATGACTGGGACGCCGTCAGAATCAAAAACATATCGATTCATGTCCAAATACACGAATGCTTCTGGAGGAATGAAGCCAGTAGCGAGGCAAGTCGCTATATACCCGTCTGTAGGGTGGAACGGCTGTGAAATCCAAGGGTTTTCACTTACAGTCACAGATCTTGCGATATGATTCCGAAGAAGTTTCAATATGAAGATATCGACCCTCGTCACTTCAGCAGTTTGATAAATTCTTCTATTCGATATATAATGTTTCCAATCCGTCTCAGGCTTTCTGTACAAACCAGTACATGCACGAAGACATTTCCTTTCGAAAACTCTTAATTTTTCCATAGTACTAGCACTCTGGTTGTACCAGATCTGACATCCATATGTCAAAACTGGTCTAACCAGTGTCTTGTAACAGATAATTTTGACCTTTTGATCAATGTATCTGGAATGAAAGAGCTTTCGAAGGACCATGACTACTTTAAGTGCCTTACTGAGCATGGTTTTCACATGTTCAGTATAGTGCAGATACTGATCGAGATAAACACCGAGGTATCGAACACAGGATTTATGTGGAACCCGTTCAAGACTACCCTCACCAGCCATGATGTGGAAATCTTTCCAATTACGTTTCAGGTCTTGACTGACCCCCTGCAGTGTTGTCCGAAACAAGATTGTTTCACACTTTTGCGCATTGATTTTCATTCGCCAATTGTCAGTGTACAGCTGTACATCATTGAACCTTTTTTTGGAGATTCCTCTTAACTATTGTAGCTTTTCGGTCTGCCATATAGATGATCAGATCATCAGCAAACGCTACCAATGATCGCGTTGGCGAGACGTTAAAATCAAAGCCGTTTAATAGCTTGCGAATGAAGATTGAAAAGAGCAGAGGCACAGTAACTGTTCCCTGCTGTAGACCATTCAAGACCTTGAACTCGCGCATTGTTGTCAGATTTCCATCAGTTACAACAAACGATTTCCCGTATAACATATTGCACATCATGGCGACAAGGTGTCTGGGGAACTTGTCCTGAAGGAGTTTAAAAATAAGTCCATCTAACCATACCGTATCAAAGGCTTTCTCCATATCAATGAGACATGCTCCAACACATTGTCTATCATTTAGTTTCCAACAGATGTCTGAGGTTACTTTCGTTATGGCATGTGTGGTCGAATGCCTGGCACGAAAACCAAATTGGCAATTCGGCATCAACTCATTTTCCTCAATGTGGGCGTTTAATGCTCTGTTGAGTATCACTTCAAACACTTTGCTGATGTTAGGCAGCAAGCTGATTGGGCGATAGCTTTTGGGGCATGAAGATTCTTTTCCTTTCTTCAAGATCGGAAATACCTTAGCCTTTTTCCACTCATTTGGAAAATATGAATTGCTCAACATGTTGTTGAACAATATGCAATAGTTCCTAATAGCAACCTCCGGCAAATGTCGGAGAACTACATTTGGAATACCATCAGTACCACATGATTTCTTGTTGTTTATCCTGCGAAATATGAAACACAAGTCTTCATAGCTGACAAAATAATCAATAAGATTCAAGCTCGGTATGAGGTCAGATGTTAATGTTTCATTGAAATGAAGAATTGATTGGCCGTTCAGGCTTGATTTGAAGTCGGAAACTTTTGCTTCAACGACCTCTGAAAAAATGTCGTTCCCTCTCTCAGGGTTTGGTGGATAAACCAATTCAAAATGTGTTCCAATCAGGGCAAGTTTATCCCATCTTTCACAAATAATCCTGTTTCCATTTCTATCTGGAGTCGTACTATCAATTTCGATACCAGCCCTATCGAGAAGATTTATCTCATCACTAGTGACTTCAAGATTCGATACCTTCACTCGAGACTTCTTGCGGAATATGCTATTCACTTTCTTGAACACGCCGTCTGGGTCCTGTGGGCTAATACCCCTCAATTTTTCCGCCCATTGATTGCTGACCTCACTCCTGAAGTATGACCGGATTAAGTTCCGGACATTCTTCAGATGTAATTTCAACAAAGCCAACGAGGGATGGTTGTAATCCAAAAATCGTCGATAAATATTGTTGACGCGTGTGAGAAGAAGGCTTTTCAATCTTTTCAACCTTGCGATGGTTGGTGTTTCATATCCTTCCATATTGTTTCGATGTTTAATCTTGGGAACTACTTTCTCAATCGTTTCCAACGTCAGCTTCTCAAACTTCGACAAATAGACATCTATTTCATCGTTAGTTAGATTCCTGTCATTAGGAACCATTGCGCAAGAGTTGCCACTATCAGAAGGGGGACATTGCTTCTGGTACTCCCGATTAAACTTCTTTTGAAACTTTCCCCAGTCTGTTTTTTTGAAATTCAACCGATGATTTTCGTGTTGAGCTGGAATGAGGAAGAAATCATCCCTGTGATGATTGATTTCCATTACGATTGCGTTATGGTCGCTATCATAAGAAAGCACCTGCAGTTTCCGTTGAGGACTATTAAAGTTGAATTCGAGTCTTGCGTCAGCAATGCAAAGGTCCAAATATGAATTTGTCCTAGGGTATGTTGGGAACTCCGACTCATATAGATTGCACCTGTATTCAATTTGGTTCTCTGTTATCCACGATTCCAGGAATACACCTCTTGGATTATTGGTGGCGTTCAGCCATGATGTATGCTTGGCGTTCAGGTCACCAGCAAGAATATTATAATTATGAAGCCTGTTCAATTCGAGTATTTCAAACAAGGAATTGAGTTCCTCCTTGAGCCTGAGAACAGTTCCACCAGTTGCATAGGCAGAGATAACGAAGAGGTTATCCCCACCTGGCAGTGAAATTTTGATAACGGACACTTCAAGAGATTCAAAGCTTTTGAATTCAACTTTTTCAATATTTTGGAAACGATAGGGTCTTCGAACCAATATCCCGGTGCCACCTCCCCCATCACCTATTACCCTATCGTTTCTTATGAATTCAAAATCCTTGAATGTCATGGAGTGCCATGAATTGAGGTGGGTTTCGGTGAGAAGCATGGTGTCAGGCTTTTGCTTAACAATGAATTCAAGGAGATAATCACGCCGATGTACAGTAACAATGGAGTTGACGTTGATCGAGATGAGACGAATCCTATCCATGGGAATGTGACTGGATGACAAACTATTTTGGAGCATGTTGACCTAAACTTTGAAAAACGAAATTGATTTTTTGGTCTTGCTTATTAATTCTATCTGAAAGCGATTCAAGTTGCTGGTAGATTTTAAGAAGCAGCTCATTATTGCCACTTACATTATTTATTTTATTTATATTGTTGTCTGCTGGTCCTCTGGCAGCAAGTGCAAATGATACCCCGGGTTTGATGAAGTTGGGAGGTAACAGATTGTGATTTACTTTGGTTTGCTTTGGGGAAAATTTAGCTCTTGCATCTTGATACCGAGGGCATCCTCGGTATGATGCTGGATGACCAAATGTACCGCAATTAACACAATACAATTTTTCTTTTGGCTCCACCTGAGCCAATTTGCATTCACCGGGGGCGTGGATATCTTTGCACTTAACGCAGCGATAGTGCATTGCACAATTGGCAGCCGAATGACCGAATCGTTGACACCTGTAACACTGGTTGACCTCAGTTTTTTGGAGGCGTTCCCACCTCACAACTCTAAAGTTTAAGTACCTTACCTGTTGGAGGGCACTCGGACTGCTGTCGTTGGAAATTTGGACCAAATAAAATGGTAATATTTTACTTTCTACAGTTGATCTCCTTGTAGCAAAATTTTTCACACACAGGAACTTAACAGCTGGTGCTGCTTCCTGCAACATCTCAAGGAGATCAACTGTATTCTCCCCACAGTCCAGGCCCTTCAACAGGAAGGTCTGATTTTTTTCCGCCTTTGGCGTATATGTAAAGTGGGGAGCTTGGACACTATTAAGAGCATCTTTCGCCTGTTTGAAGTCAGCCAGTGTCTTTGTCTTGATCGAGAGCTTCTCACCGGTTACTCTCTTAATTTCAAAGTTTTTGATTTTATGTTCGGCTGCCAATAACCGAACCATATCTCCTCCACGCTGCCCAAAAACGTTTATTGGAGGAACTTTTTCATTTACCACATTAATTTTATTAGGAGGACCAGAAGACACACCGGTTGGCTTCTTCTCCTTTTGCTTATTTTTTAATTTTAAATATTTAAAGAAATTATTATCGCTATCGATATTACCTATCTTATCGTTGCTCTCTAACTCGACGTCCATTTCTTCGTGCATTGCAGACAGCACCGCATAATAATTGGCGCTGTCGTTCGCTCCTCCTGCGCTCAGGATATTTTCCGCACCATGGATTGTCTTGCTCATATCTTGCGATTTCGTTTTATATGTTGGTACTCCTTTCCCGTTGGTCTTGCTTGTTGTTTCCTGTTAGTATCGGCTCTTCTTGGCCGGACGTATTCTGTGGCTTCGCTTTTTGTTTGTTCCCATTTGACAACGTCCGGACCATATCTTCTAAACTCTGTATCCGGAGTTTTAATTCGTCATTTTGTTTCGTAACGCTTGAATTCTCCATGGTTACTTTTCTTCGCTTGAAATCGTAGTTCGCTTTCCATGCTCACAATTGTCTTGTTCATTTTTCCGCTTGTTTATTTTATCATTTGTAATTTTCAAAATGCCTGGCTCTGGGTCCCCCAGCGGTGGGAAGCCGTCGGGCTCCTCCATCCCCCTGGTGAAAAAAACTTTTTTCCTTTCTTGAAACTTTCTCGTAGGTAAAGTCAAGATACTCGATAAATTGTTCGAATAGTTCGACGATGTAATAAGTTTCTTTATAAAATTACTTTGTAATTGACGTTTTTAAAAATTATTTTAATTTAAAAATTCTTGACAGGAGCGAATTAAAAACACGTCAAAGTCAAAGTCAAAAGCGCTTTATTTAATACTCATCGTTATAAATTTTAAAAGAATATAAAGCAAATTCCAAATAATAACAATCAAAAAACTTAATGGCCCAAACGGCTCTCTAAATTTGTACGTTATCATAAACTCATTTCATCAAAAAAAAACTATAGCAAATGCAATTAATTACGATTATTACATATTTTTACAATTCAATTGGAAAAAGGAGAAAAAACCAACCAACACTATCCAAAAATTATTTATAATTAATACACAACAGTGAAACTTTGATCCTACACCTAATATGTTGTAACTTATTTCTAATAAAATACAATCAAAAAAACTTTATCTTATACTAAAAATACTATAACAATGTTCCTAACCTAAGTGTTTAATCTTATATCTAACGGAATATAGTAAACATTACATATACCTAACCTATACCTGATTTTAACAAAAATATATAACAATACTAAATGTAGCAATAATGAGCTGAAACTCAAAAACTAAATAACGAAAAACACCAAAACTGAAAACAAACACGAAAAATTTAGACATTGTCATTCAGCCACCAATACCTGGATTGCGCCGTCTCAACTCGATCAGCTTCAACGAATCTAGCAAATGAGTATCTCCATTGAAATTGTTGGTCTCGTGAACTCAAATTCGGAGGATATTTTATCTTCTTATCGGTGGCCCGTCGATATATGTGATATATGACTGGGACGCCGTCAGAATCAAAAACATATCCATTCATGTCCAAATACACGAATGCTTCTGGAGGAATGAAGCCAGTAGCGAGGCAAGTCGCTATATACCCGTCTGTAGGGTGGAACGGCTGTGAAATCCAAGGGTTTTCACTCACAGTTACAGATCTTGCGATATGATTCCGAAGAAGCTTCAATATGAAGATATCGACTCTAGTCACTTCAGCAGTTTGATAAATTCTTCTATTCGATATATAATGTTTCCAATCCGTCTCAGGCTTTCTGTACAAACCAGTACATGCACAAAGACATTTCCTTTCGAAAACTCTTAATTTTTCCATAGTACTAGCACTCTGGTTGTACCAGATCTGACATCCATAGGTCAAAACTGGTCCAACCAGTGTCTTGTAACAGATAATTTTGACCTTTTGATCAATGTATCTGGAATGAAAGAGTTTTCGAAGGGCCATGACTACTTTAAGTGCTTTACTGAGCATGATGTTCACATGTTCAGTATAGTACAGATACTGATCGAGATAAACACCGAGGTATCGAACACAGGATTTATGTGGAATTCGTTCTGAACTACCCTCGCCAGCCATGATGTGGAAATCTTTCCAATTACGTTTCAGGTCTTGACTGACCCCCTGCAGCGTTGTCCGAAACAAGATTGTTTCACACTTCTGCGCATTGATTTTCATTCGCCAATTGTCAGTGTACAGCTGTACATCATTGAACATTTTTTGGAGATTGCTCTGAACTATTGTAGCTTTTCGGTCAGCCGTGTAGATGATCAGATCATCAGCAAACGCTACCAATGATCGCTTTGGCGAGACGTTAAAATCAAAGCCGTTCAATAGCTTGCGAATAAAGATTGAGAAGAGCAGAGGCGCAGTAACTGTTCCCTGCTGTAGACCATTCAAGACCTTGAACTCGCGCATTGTTGTTAGATTTCCATCGGTTACAACAAACGATTTCCCGTATAACATATTACACATCATGGCGACAAGGTGTCTGGGGAACTTTTCCTGAAGAAGTTTAAAAATAAGTCCATCTAACCATACCGTATCAAAGGCTTTCTCCATATCAATGAGACATGCTCCAACACATTGTCTATCATTTAGTTTCCAACAGATGTCTGAGGTTACTTTCGTTATTGCATGTGTGGTCGAATGCCTGGCACGAAAACCAAATTGGCAATTCGGCATCAACTCATTTTCCTCAATGTGGGCGTTTAATGCTCTGTTGAGTATCACTTCAAACACCTTGCTGATGCTAGGCAGCAAGCTGATTGGGCGATAGCTTTTCGGGCATGAAGATTCTTTTCCTTTCTTCAAGATCGGAAATACCTTAGCCTTTTTCCACTCATTTGGGAAATATGAATTGCTCAACATGTTGTTGAACAATATGCAATAGTTTCTAATAGCAACCTCAGGCAAATGTCGGAGAACTACATTTGGAATATCATCAGTACCACATGATTTCTTGTTGTTTATCTTGCGAAATATGAAACACAAGTCTTCATAGCTGACAAAATAATCAATTAGATTCAAGCTCGGTATGAGGTCAGATGTTAATGTTTCATTGAAATGAAGAATTGATTGGCCGTTCAGGCTTGATTTGAAGTCGGAAACTTTTGCTTCAACGACCTCTGAAAAAATTTCGTTCCCTCTCTCAGGGTTTGGTAGATGAACCAATTCAAAATGTGTTCCAATCAGGGCAAGTTTATCCAATCCTTCACAAATAATCCTGTTTCCATTTCTATCCGGAGTCGTACTATCAATTTCGATACCAGCCCTATCGAGAAGATTTATCTCATCACTAGTGACTTCAAGATTCGATACCTTCACTCGAGACTTCTTGCGGAATATGCTATTCACTTTCGCGAACACGCCGTCTGGGTCCTGTGGGCTAATACCCCTCAATTTTTCCGCCCATTGATTGCTGACCTCACTCCTGAAGTATGACCGGATTAAGTTCCGGACGTTCTTCAGATGTAATTTCAACAAAGACAACGAGGGATGGTTGTAGTCCAAAAATCGTCGATAAATATTGTTGACGCGTGTGAGAAGGAGGCTTTTCAATCTTTTCAACCTTGCGATGGTTGGTGTTTCATATCCTTCCATATTGTTTCGATGTTTAATCTTGGGAACTACTTTCTCAATCGTTTCCAACGTCAGCTTCTCTAACTTCGACAAATAGACATCTATTTCATCGTTAGTTAGATTTCTGTCATTAGGAACCATTGAGCAAGAGTTGCCGCCATCAGAAGGGGGACATTGCTTCTGGTACTCCCGATTAAACTTCTTTTGAAACTTTCCCCAGTCTGTTTTTTTGAAATTCAACCGATGATTTTCATGTTGAACTGGAATGAGGAAGAAATCATCCCTGTGATGATTGATTTCCATTACGATTGCGTTATGGTCGCTATCATAAGGAAGCACCTGCAGTTTCCGTTGAGGACTATTAAAGTTGAATTCGAGTCTTGCGTCAGCAATGCAAAGGTCCAAATATGAATTTGTCCTAGGGTATGTTGGGAACTCCGACCCATAAAGATCGCACCTGTATTCAATTTGGTTCTCTGTTATCCACGATTTCAGGAATACACCTCTTGGATTATTGGTGGCGTTCAGCCATGATGTATGCTTGGCGTTCAGGTCACCAGCAAGAATATAATAGTTATGCAGCCTGTTCAATTCGAGTATTTCGAACAAGGAATTGAGTTCCTCCTTGAGCTTGAGAACAGTTCCACCAGTTGCATAGGCAGAGATAACGAAGAGGTTATCCCCACCTGGCAGTGAGATTTTGATAACGGACACTTCAAGAGATTCAAAGCTTTTGAATTCGACTTTTTCAATATTTTGGAAACGATAGGGTCTTCGTACCAATATCCCGGTGCCACCTCCCCCATCACCTATTACCCTATCGTTTCTTACGAATTCAAAATCCTTGAATGTCATGAAGTGCCATGAATTGAGGTGGGTTTCGGTTAGAAGCAGGATGTCAGGCTTTTGTCTGGCAATGAATTCAAGGAGATAATCACGCCGATGTAAAGTAACAATGGAGTTGACGTTGATCGAGATGAGACGAATCCTATCCGTGGGAATGTGGCTGGATGACAACTTATTTTGAGCCATTTGAAAGTCCTAAACGCTGAAAAACAATGTTAATTTTCGAATCTTGTTTATCGATTCGCTCTGATAAGGAATTTAATTGTTGATAAATTTTGAGAAGCAGCTCATTATTGCCACTTACATTATTTACCCTATTTTCAGCATTTTCTGCTGGTCCTCTAGCGGCGAGTGCAAATGATACTCCGGGCTTGACGAAGTTTGGAGCTAAGACACTGCGGTGTATTTGTGTTTGTTTTGGGGCAGATTTCAATCTTGCATCCTGATATCGGGAGCATCCTCGATATGATGCCGGGTGACCAAAAACACCGCAGTTCACACAATATAACTTCTCTTTTGGCTCCGTCTGAGCCAATTTGCTCTCACCGGGAGCATGCACGTCTTTGCATTTAACGCATCGGTAATGCATGGCGCAGTTGGCAGCCGAATGCCCAAATCGTTGGCAGCGATAGCATTGGTTGATTTCTCGTTTCTGGAGGCGTTCCCACCTCACCACTCGAAAATTTAAATACCTGATTTGCTGAAGAGCGCTTGGACTGCTCTTATTTGTTATTTGTACCAAATAAAGTGGTAAGTTTTTTTTTTCTACCGTCGACCTTCTTGTCGCGAATGTTTTCACTGAGATAAACTCGATTTGTGGCGCCGTTTCCTTGAGAACCTGAAGAAGATCGACGGTATCTTCTCCGCAGTCCAAGCCCTTCAGCAAGAACGTCTGGTTCTTCTCGCTCTTGGGGGTATAGGTGAAGTGCGGAACCTCCCCAGAATTCAAAGCATCTTTCGCTGATTTGAAATCAACCAGTGATTTCGTTCTAATTGACAGCTTCTCAGAATTTACTCGTTTGATTTCGAATTTTGTCAATTTGTTTTCGGCTGCCAACAGCCGAACCATGTCTTTTCCGCTTTGCCCGAAGGCATTAATCGGCGGAACTTTCTCGGTATTCTTCGCTACTTTTTTAGGAGGACCACCAGAACTACGGGCTGGTTTCTTCTCCCTATTTCTACTTTCATTATTTTTATTTTTTAAATATAAGATAAAATTATCGTCTTTGTTACCTTCGTCTACCTCCATGTCCTGCTGGAGTCCATCCAGCGCCGCAAAGTAGTTCTGGCTTTCGTTCGTGCCACCAGCACTTAATACTTCTTCAGTTATTATTGGAGTTGCAGCTTTCTTCTGTTTTTCGATTTTTCGTATCGGGCCACTCTCTTGAACTTGTTTTGCCGTCTTGAACATTTCTTCATACGTTTGAATTCTTGCCTTTAGCTCTTCGATTTCACTTCGAAGGCGGCACACTTCCTGTCTATCCTCGAGCACTTGTGTTTTGCGACCGGCATCTGCGGTATCCTGGGTGCTCGTGTGTCTCCGCTTGTTGACACTTGCCAATTTCACACCGTCACTCTCCCCGGGGCCCCCCAACGGAGGGAAGCCGTCGGGCTCCTCCATACAGCAGTCCCGAGTTGTCTTTGGTTTGCTGCTTTTCTTGATTTATTGGTATGGTTGTTCGATGCCTTCGACGATTAATTCTTCCCCAATAAAATCAAAACTTGCTTTTGACTGACTCGTACAAAATTATTTCAATTATTTGAAACTGACTTTTGTGAAAAATTAATTAATTTTTAAAATTAATGACAGGAGCGATTAAAAACACGTCTACACGCAACGAGTGCTAGACGTAGAATAAAAAAAAAAAAAAAAAAAAACACGTCTACACGCAACGAGTGCTAGACGTAGAATTAGACATCTATTTCATCGTTAGTTAGATTCCTAATTTAAAACGATTAGTATTGAATAAAACCTTTTTGACTTTGATTTTATTATTCAAATTTACTGTCCCATGTAGGCCATTAAGTGTTTGATAATGTAAATGTTTCGAGACTTGCTTTATGTTTCCATAAATTTTATAACATGACTGAAATAAAGCATATTTGGATCCGAATTTGTGTAACAAAGAAAGAACGGTCTGAACAAATATGAGTTAATTATAAACAAAATTTTAAAATCATGTTTTATATCTTTATTAAAAACCAATTAAAAGCACAGTTGAAAACACTCTTAAAACGCTATTCATAATCCTTGCATCTGTTTTCTTTGAAACCATAATCTATTGTCCTGGCATTTTTCATTGCTGCCCATTCCATTAGACCGTTCTTTGTTGCAACACCAATTTGTCCCTCTGTGGTCATAACAATACCACCAAGAGGAATATCCTGCCTCACGCCGACAAGATGAAAACACATCACGGCAGGATCTGGAGTCTCAGCCAAATAAGTGGCAGTCTCATGTGCATATAGGTGAGGTGCAGCTATCGATACACATCCTCCCTCACTCTTAGCCATTCCATATTGCTCCACCAAATCATCCTTATCGGGCTTATTTGGATGTTTTCTATGTGCCATGTCCAAATTTCCATCCAGATCAAGAGCAATTGCAGCAAAACCATTCCATGGACCCATTATCTCTTCAGGATAGCCATCACCTTCGTGCTTTTGATGCATCGACGCCTCCACAAACATATCCATTACGGCTTCTACAACTTGACCACTGTCGGTTCCTTTTCGCAACATTTTTACACCCTTTTTCATTATTTGATCATAAACAGATCTTGTCAATAGATGTCTCATTGACTTTACAATTGGTCCGCGGACAACCAAGCCTGGCAATAGAAAGATTATAGAGGATCAGTATCAAGATTGTGTTTTTGAAATCCATATTTCTTACTATATGCTCTAGTTGACATTTCGAATCTTTTTTGCAAGGTAGCAATTCGTTTTTGCAAATATGTTAAAAGTTTCAATTAAAAGATATTAAAAAATAAAATTCATAAAAATTAAAATAAAACTTTTGAAATGACACGAGAATTTTATTGGTTAAATTTCAAATTATAACTGTTTACGCGATGACATTTTTCAACGTAAGTTACTTGAATCAACTTTTCAATTTATGTTAAATCACAGTTGAACAGATTAAAGAGAAAGACTAGAGATGAGAAATAATCATTTCATGATGCCTTTACTCATAAAAGCCTAAACCACAAAATGACTATCCATGTTTTCTTCTAGGAATTCTTTGTGCCTCAAGCAGCTATGATTTTTATAAATTAAAATTTAATTGGTTAATGTAATTATGAAATAAATAAAAAAATATAAAAAAATCTTTCGCAAATTCTTTTCTAAAGTCTAAGTTATTATCCTCACAGTTTAATAGAAAATCTCATTTAAAAGTAACGGATTCCAAGGTAATACAATTATCCATTACGAAAACTTTTAAAAAATTTCTTAAACAACCTTAAGCCTAAATAGCAAGCACCTACTCAGTCAGTGCAAACAACTTTCAGCTTCGCTAACAATTTAGGACAGACAGACAGTTGTGATGCATCTGCATCCACAGATGCAAGCAGAAATGCAAGCAATCAAACTGACCAACTGCAAACATTGAATTAAAGATATGAGTATGTATATCTGCAGCTTCCTATGTAATCCGTGCATTTATACCATTTGTTGCACAATTGAAAGTGTTTCATAAACCACGCCGGTTCGTTCGCTTCAACTGACCATCAACCAACTGCAGTCTACCACCTATTGCTTTTGGATTGAAGAAGAGCCGCCACCGCCGCCGTGGCTAAAGACGTCATAGAGAAGAAGTGAAAGCATTAAAAACAATACCAAATGCAATGAAAATCGTTAAAGATGAAAACAAAAAACCACCAAATGATGCTGCATGAAGTGAGATTTACCGGGAGATGGTGTGGTTTATTGTGCGTTATCTGATAAAGAAGTTATTACTTCATATTGATAGTTTCAGATAAGATAGAAAGTTCAGTTTGCTGATTAAAGACAAAAGAAATTTAAATAAGATAATGTTTGATAGTTTAATATTTATAAAATGATGGCACGGATGATAGGACTCATAATTTTGGAATTTATATTACTATGCAGTTTGGAATGCATACGAGTATGAACTCCAGAGAAGATAAAATTGCATCGGAAGATATCGATGTATCGTGATGGGTCATCCTCTGTATTATTCATAACTATAGATGACGGGGAACATAATGACAACCGGCGATGGCGGTAAGCAGTAACTTTCACTGAAAATCGCTTGAAAAAGATGCAATTTACTGGAAACGGCGGGAAATAGTGCTACTTAGCTCATAAAAAAAATTTCTCTAAAATTTTTAATTATATGACTCATTGGTTAGGTTTGTCGATGGTTAAATATTTTAATTGAATCTTTCCATAGTTTTACTGAAATAAATACTATGGAATTTCTTTTGATGATAAAACCACTTCTTGGAAGTTATTTATTTTTAATTTTGTTTTAACGGTGGAATATGAACATGATGAAGACTGAAAAATTTATTAAGTACGAGTAGGTATCAAAAAACAGTGGAAATTTTTTTTTACAGAGTAGTAGTTTTTATGTTTTTGGTTATGATATGCAGGAATAATTAATTTTACTAACATATGTAAAATTCAGATTCCTTAATTGAAAATCTCGAAATTTATTTACTAGTCATAGTTTGGTTTCTGAACGAAGGAGCAGGAGAATGTATTATGCTATGTTCCTCATAAAGAACCAAATTGTTTTAGACCCGGTACGTATTTAATTTGCAAGTTGTAGTGTTCATCTTCGATAAGCTTCCCTTGAGCCAATCTTCATTTATCGGAAGGACATGTTATAATCACACTTGCACTTCATGCAGAATGCGGAGCGTGAGAGAAGTTTACTTTCGAAATTTGATTTACAAATCTCAAAATTACTTTTCTCTCGTGGGAATTCGTAGTAACCGAGCAGTCCCCCTAGGTTAAACTGCAGGACGGCCCTTTACGAAAAAAACCATTGCATAATAATAACAACGCAATAAGTGCGGAACAATTTGATACGCAGTTTAGTAGCATTGTTATTACCAACTGATAATAAACCTCACTAATACCACCACTACCATTATCAATAAAAAGTTTTTCCAAAAAAAAAAATTAAATAGCAAATAAAAATCAATAATAGCAACCCCATTGCGACAATCTAGCAAAGCAATTGCTAGATTGTTGCTATGATAATCTGCCGTTTCCACCATAAAGAGGCTTGCCGGGTCAAGCTGGATTGACACGAAGCGGGACTCGCAGTCTGAACATCGAGCGGCAAGGTCGTCGCGTTAGGTTAACTGCACTAGTGCGCAATTCGCTCCGCTACTCATTCTTTAAACATTTCTCATAACCTTTATTCGGTGATTGATTGCATTTAATAAATATCGAAAGCAATTAGTTTTGTGACGGCCCATGTGTTCATTTTCAATTAAAATAAATTAAAACGCTCGGTACCAAACTATGCGAAAAATAACGAACAATATTGAATACTGAAATATTAATTGAATTAATGTCAAATTATTCTGAAAAATCGCTATGGGTTTGTGACTGTTGAAAGATTTTTGAGCAAAGTGTTAAAGGTGCAATTTATAATAAAGGAATATTGATGTGAATACGGAACTCATGAATCTCGGATAACTTGTGTTTTTAAGGGATTCCCAAGAATTTTTCAGTGACTTCAATTACTGTTTGGACCCCAAATGAAATTCTCAAAGTTGAAACAGTGCAGTAGGATCTACGGTACCGAAAATCAGATTAAGTTCTTGACTTGTACCTAAAACTATTCGCCAATGGAGATGCTGACGGTGTAGTTCAAGCTTTTATTTGTTAAGCGGACATGGGGATTTACTTAAATGTAATGTATTTGATTCAATATTGATTGCTGCAGTTAGCGGATGTGGTATTTGAGTGTAAATGATGAGACGGAATCCATATATCAATTGTGATTATAATTAAGACACTCGTAACACATATTTAAGAGTAGTAGAGTTGGGTGAAATTAATAAATTAAAGTACAATTTTCGAAAAAGTGATAGTAATCTGTATAAAGTAATTTTTTTTTTGTGGTAGGGAGGTGAATGCCCACATATCCACAAAGTGTGGGACTCCCATATTCGCAAGAAGGCGACTGGATTACCCACTAAACACCTCCCTGTCAACCGGAGGACCTAGCCTGGAACCGTTTGACACATTACTTCGGGCCAGGTCTTGTTTCGTTACGTCGTGAGGCATCGTGAATTTGGAGGTTCCCGATTCTAGCGGGAGGGGAGAAGGAGTGCCAGACAAGTGAATATCCCAGCCCACACACCCCTGGGTGCTGTGAATCCCTTTTATGTTTTAGGACCGTCCGAACATAATGTGCCACTTGGTTCCATTTGTCAACCAATTCGAGCATCACCGCAACTATTGGGTGTACAACTTAATAACCGGAATTTTTTTAGGGAAATTTGATGCCTCATCGTGGGAAAATCTTACAATATATTTTATTCAAAGCATTTTCCATCAAAAACTACAATATTTTCCCATCTTTCAGGTAATTTATGAATTCCATCCCAAAAAAATTGCGCTGGCTTGGCGGCCAAAAACAAATCTATCGAATTTCGGATGCCTTGCTCTGAAGTAAAGCGTATTCCGGTGAGGGCGTTTTGCATCGAGCGAAATAAATGAAAGTCAGACGGAGCAAGGTCCGGACTATAGAGCAGGTGGCCTAAAACTTCCCATACACTATTTTCCAAATAGTTTTTCACTGGTCTTGCAACATGCGGCCGAGCGTTGTCAAGATGTAAAATTCCAGCCTCGTTTCTGGTCGCAAATTCCGGGCGTTTTCCGATGATGGCACACTTCAAATGTATTAATTGTGTTCGGTATAGGTCAGCTGTGATTGTCTGGCCCGATTTCAACAACTCATAATATAATGGCCCCTTCTAATCCCACAAAATAAATACACAGCATAACCTTGGCGACACAGATATTTGGCTTCGCCGTTGATTTGGCTGGTTGACCGGGCTTCACGTGTGACTTTTTGCGCTTGGGATTGTCATTTTGGATGCAAAAAGGATTTCTTTTTATGGCGCTCGAACGGCATCTCAGACATACAGAAGCGCCGTTCAACGTCTCTCGGCTTCATAGGGGACACAATTACCTTGCTTCTGAATGAATCCGGCGGCTTTCAAACGTTTCAAAATGGCTTGCTGAGTCACTCCCAACGATTTGGCAAGTTTGTCTTGCGTTTGACACGAATCAAGCAGCGTATCCAATTTTTCGTCTTCAAACTTTTTTGACTGTCCTGGGCGTTCTTTGTCTTTGATGTCAAAATCACCACTTTTGAAGCGTTGAAACGATTCAAAACACTGTGTTTTCTCTAAAGCATCGTCGCTATAAACTTCTACAAGCAAACGATGACTTTCCGCAGCAGTTTTCTTTGCAAAAAATGACCCAACAGAACCTCCAGCGAATGCTGCCTTTTAATAATGATGCAAACAAGTTAAAATTGTTTTGTTGACTGATTTTGATAGCTGTTAAATGTACCTTCAAAATGACATATAAATAAAGTTGCAGCTTTCACGATATTTGTTAGTACGGACATCTAGCGTCAAATTCCGGTTATTAAGTTGTATACCCAATTTAATATCCAGGGTGAGCTCTCTCGTCTCCCTGTAGAGATCCCTTCGCAGCTTGTCCCATTTTATGCACGCAAGCAGGCATTGTCTTCCTCTCTTGGGTAATACCGACAATCGAGAGACCGTGACTTACCAATCTTGTGCAGGTAAGATTGAAAACATCCATGCCTGCTCAAAACCTGGATCAGGTAGAATCCAGCCTCACCATGCCTGTGGTTTAGTCACGGTATTACATCCGGGATTAGGCGCGCAGTTCACCTTCCCTTCGTGCAATTCACCCAAGACTGCTGATAATCGTTGAGTGAGTGCTGTATCTTCTCGCGGATAACCATCTCCCTTGCATCCTCGTTTCGACGCAGATAAATAGACCATCGCTCTCTAGGAAGGAGGCCAACAGGTATCACGCCTGCAATGAATTTCATCACCGAATCAGCAATTGCCGGGTACGAAGATGGAGTATTCAGCGTTCCCCTTTTCTGTACCTGTGCGAGGCATTTTCGTTAAACCTCCTTACTGAGAGCGTCACCCCATACCTCTGCTCCGTACAGTGGCACTGACCCTACAGCAACCATCAAGAGGTGTCTTCTTGACGGGCTGGCTCTCCCTGCGTTGGCCATAAGTCGACTCAGAGCCGATATTCCCGAAGCAGCCTTCTCAGCTGTTGCCCTGATTTGCTCAGAGAAATTCATCCTCGAGTCGATCAGTAGCCCCAGGTACTTCACCGCTGGCTTCGGTTCGATTTGTTTGTTTCCAATACTGATCATCCTTACTCTAGGGATTCCGTTTTTCGTCAAGATGACCACTTCGGTTTTCTCCAGTCTCTCAGTCGGCGTATAAGCTTGTTCAACGGTGCGTCCAGCGACCAGGGCCACAACATCAGCCGCATAACTGATCAAGCGCGACTCATCTCGCATCTCCAGTCTCAGAAGCCCGCCGTAAGATACGTTTCACAGGTCCGAACCGAGGATAGATCCCTGGGCAACACCCGATGTAACCGCCATCTTTCGTTGGCTCTGTGTCATGTCGTAGTGCAGGTTTCGGTCTTTTAGACAGTCCCTCAAAAGCTATATTAAGTATTCTGGGACTTGAAAAGGGTTTTCGAGTAAATCCAGAATATTCACCCATCTAGCGGAATTGAAGTCGTTCCTGACGTCGAAAGTCATCAACAGGACGATCTGTCGCTTGGTGTGACTATGTGCCTCTGCCTTTTGGACCGCGCTCACCACCTCTGCAATCGCATCGGTAGTAGAACGTCCTGCTCTAAAGCCGTACTGCTGAAGAGATAGGTCCCCAGCAGCACGTATCGCGTCAGTGAGTCTTCCCTTGATGAGTTTCTCTAGCACTTTCCGAGCCATGTCTAGCATGTATAACGCGTGGTATGCAGACGGCGATCCGGGATTTCCCTTCCCCTTGCTAATCGGCACGAGTCTCGCCAACTTCCATCGTACCGGGAAACCCCCGTCCCGTAGGCGAGTGTACTTGGCAGAAAGTCAGGACAATGGTAATAGACAAGCCGCAACACCTCAGCCGGAACACCATCTGGACCTGGAACCTTCCTCGCTTTCAGTGGAGGGACTGCCTCTTCCAGTTCCGGCTGTGTGAGGAGTGGACACTTGACTACTATTTCACCATGGACAGTGTCAACACGGACGGAATGGGCGGGGAAGAGTCCCCACACTATTTCATCTATCTTCTCCTCATCATGTATGCAAGGCTTCCATAGGGCGCCAAGCTTCCGCATAACTAGCTTGTAGCCAAGGCTCCACGGATCCTTATTCACATTGTCCACTAGGTCTTGCCAGCAGCGAGCCTTGCTATTTTTAATCAATTTGCAAAGGCAATTCCTGGCCGACTTATATGCTGGCACCTGGTTGCATGCCTCGTCACGATTCCGCGCTCGTTGAGCCTCACGTCGAAGCTTGTGCCACTCCCATCGCTTTTCAGTGATTTAAGTTGACCACTAGTGCACTAGGGGCTTGTCGTGCCGGGGTTTTTTGATGGGGCGTAAAAGCGCAGCAAGCAGTCGTAATGATGCCCATAGTTGAGTTCACCACGTCTTGAGCTGACAATTCTTCCATCACTTCCGAAGCGGCTCACCTGCTGTGAGCACCTCGACGAACCTCTCAACGTCCATCCTTCCGATGTTCCATCAAGTTGTAGAAAGCCGAGGGCACGGACATCGGGAGACAGCATCACTGATCTCAAGCAGAATGTACTGATGATCACAGGTTGAGTTCTTCTCTAATACTTTCGAATTGTGTATCCTCCGTACTAAGGACCCTGAGGCGAATGTCACGTACGGTATGGTTCCCTCACAGTCAATACGGCGGTAAGTCAGCGTATTTCCGGTGTTTAGTATGACGAGTGCCGTCCTGGCCACCATTTCGAGAATTCGTTTTCCCCGTGGATCCTATTTGAGGCAGGCCCATTCGATTGCTTTAGCGTTGAAGTCACCCCCAACGAGCACTTTGCCCTCTGCGTTCAAGACAGTGCCCTCCAGAGCATTAAGCTTGGCTTGAAAAGATGATACCGATTCATTCGGCGTTAGATACACACTAAGAAAGGTGGTCCCTGAGCACCGCGCCCACACGAAACTATCCTCCCATCCACAACTCTCCGCTTGGGAATCACTGTCCCAAACCCCGATGGTGGCAGTATCAGTTTTGTCAGGATACTATAATGTAGGACTTTTATCATGGTGTTGCCCACTCAGCAGCAAGAAGTCGGCTTTCACGTCCCTCACAAACTGCTTAAGCAGATTTTGGGTGGTTGAACTGTGATGTAGGTTTAGTTGCAGGATGCGGGTCATTGAAGTTCTGATTTTGCCATGGCTATGGCTTCCTGAAAACCCGGCGTTTTCCTGATCCCAAGACGTGTCCAAAATTAGGTCTTGGATCAGTATCCTTGCAAAGAATACAGTGTACCTCCGTCGTACACTCGATTCGTACTTTGCGCTTGTCAATTATGGCCATGCGTTGTCCCCTATTGTTTTCTAGTTTCAGCCTGGCTTTGATCTTTCCCACACTAGGGAACTCTCTTTTGATGGCCTCTTCTACCTCGGCCAGATCCGTGACGCAGTCAATGTCCCTTATTTCGAGCGAGGCTATAGTTGCGCGTTTGCCGATGATTTTCTTTACTGCGTCGCAGAATGCTTCCATATTGTCGGCCTCTGCTCCGAATTCGACCAGTATGTTGCCGGACCGCGTCGTTCGTACTGCTTTAATGGCAGTGTTGGTGTCTTCGGGCCTTACGTTACTCCTGATGTCCCACAGCACCTCCACGTAGGATCGACCATCTTGGGGTTTTACTAGCAGTCCCGGCTGCTGGGGTCTTCGTTGGGACTTCTGTCTCTCCTGTTTTGCATCAAGTCTTTTTTCTTGTTGGGCGTTCGTGCGAACTTTAATTTCTGGCACTTTTTGAAGGAATTTCTTAGCGGCTTTCTTCGCTCCTTTTGTAAGTACTGTCTGGAACCCGTTATCTGATACTCCACGCCCATTGAGCGCCTCTTTCTTCCTTCCTTTATCCCGATCTCCTTCGATTGGGCCAGACGCAATCTTTTATTGATTTTTGATGGTAGAGCTATCTGTCGTGGCCTTTAAATTTCATCCCCAATGCTTCTACAGCCTTCTGCTCATCTTCAGCCTTTAGCCAGCTCCTCCGATAATGCCTTATGCGGTCTAGAAGCTCCTCTAGTTCAAGGAACCCAATCTTTACTGCTTTGCCAATTTTCGGGGAGTCGCATGCAGATTGTATTCTTTTCAGAACATGGGCCGCTTTATCGAATAGCCTTTCTTCTTCAGGTCACTGGGCGGCAATTGTACTTTGCGACCATCCTTGGGAGAGGTTATCTCTTTCCGTTTCCGAATACATTACTTCCGCCACACAACGTCGCTTTAGTTGCCTGGTCACTCTTTACTTTTCCTGCCGTAATCTCCTCGTTGACTTCAAGATGGTTCTTTATTCTGTCGGCATTTACGACCCTTGCATTGGTAACCATCGCAGCAGTAACGATCGAATTCCCGATGCTTTATATTTTCTTCCATTGCTCGAACACCTGAAGCGTCGTGCAAAGTTTCCGCTTATCCTTTAAAAGACACTTTGGGTTTTGCATCATGTTTTGGAATCTCAGTCTAGACCAGACTGCCTGCTGATCTCCGTTGTTCATCCGTCTTCACTGTCATTGTATTAATCGTCGTTTTTGTCATCGTTAGTACCGCTCTCGATGTACTGTTAACATCGTGGCAGCAACCGCAGGTTGCTTCGTCGTTGTTATTATTTTTTATTTCATTTTTCGGGTTTTTTGATCTTTTTAAAGTGTTTTTGGTCGCTCCAGTTTTATTGAGTCTGCTCTTGGAGCCGCTATCTTCGTTTGTGTGTAGGCGCCTTTTTGGTCCCATTGTTATCTTTGCAGAGCAGGGAGGCTATGCGAGGGTTGACACATGCCCTTATGGGGACAAGTGCTCAGAGCCAGACCAGCGCTAATCGGAGGGTTTTCCCTTAAGTTCCCGCTTGAGGCGAGAAAAGAGGAAGAAGTCCGCCGGTGCGATATATGGACTGAAGGGGGATGAAGCAACGTGGCAGTTGTGTTGCTTGGCTAGAAACTCCTGGAGTATAACTCAGGACTCTTGATACACACTGGGCGCATACCTTTCACATGGCCAAATCCTCTGTACTAATATTTTTGACGCTCCCGCACAAAATCCCCATCTCATCAACAGTCAAATGTTTGTACGCCGGTTGAAGTTCTTTGGCCACATTTTCATCAATCCTTGAACTTGACAAGCAACCGGCGTGCAGGTTATCTTGAACGAGCTCCCGCCCCTCCTGGAACAGCTTATGCCACTCAAACACTGTTGTGCGGCTCATTGTAGCATCTTTGTTAATCATTTTGGGAGTTTCCATCACAGTTTTACTGAGTTTGACGCAGATATTGATGGCGTAGTACTGCTCGAGATTTATCATTATCTTGGGTCCTAACAGATTCTCACAAAATTGACATGCCTAGTCTCTGCTTGATCGTAGGAAACTGCGAAAATATCTATCCCTTCGGTGGCCCGACCGCCCTCTACTGCTCAGTTTGCGCGACAAAAATTCAGTCCTACTACTTTTTGATCCTACCTGTAGATACATTTTAGAACAATGTTAATTTCATGGTAAATTATAAGAATAAGATACAGATGAATGAAGCGGGTTCGCTTAGCAACTAACCAACTAGTGTCACCAAAAATCATTCAACACTTTTGGATTATAGCAGGGGATAAAATAAGCATTTTTCTCGATTCACTCAAGGGAGTTTGTCTAAAGCAGGCCAACGACTCCATATGAAATTAGTTGCTATATGGCTTTTATTTTTTGTCGGTTCCACTCGAGACCCAACCGGCCTCGTCTTCTCTTCAGCATGAAATGATTACGCTGGCTCACCCTACAACATTTTTGAGTATTTTTGCTATTGAGTCACATCATTGCCTCTCATTCTTCTAGCGAATATTATCTGTTTTGCGCTTATTTTTCACGCTGCTAGTAAAAACGCCCATTGAAGTCACCTTAATTAGAGAATTGACCGAGCGATAAGAAGAGACAATAGCCGCTACATAATAAAATAAGACTTTTCTCAAAGTGTAGAGTGATACGAGTATATGTATAACCCCTGTTGCCTTCTGAAAGTTGGAAGATTAGCAATAAAACCAGTGTCTGAAAAAATTGAGTCGGCTTTAACTTAATAGTGCCAAATATCAGCTTTGACACAATTCAAAAATGATTGGCTGGGGCTGGCAGTGGAAAAAGTCTGGTTGAACAGCGCTAAGCAGAATTATCTTGAGGGGCCTTTTGGTTGACCAGGCTGCAAACAATGACGTTTTTGGAGGCATTCCACCATCTCTAAGAAAAGTTTTGAATACTATATTAAACTTGCCTTGGCTCAAAGTGTTTGTAAAGAGGTAGGTGTTGGGCTTTGCACTGAGATTTGGGGTAGCAGGATACCAAGGAAGATTCTAAGGAGTCATTATAGCATCTTAAAGTTATAACACATTTTATCTCTTAACAAATATGACCACTGAGAGATTGATTGTTGTTCCAAACTTTCACAGAAGGCTCCATGCGAGTCGCGGACTTGAACAAATGGTTTTTTAGAAGCCACTGTTTCCTATGGTTCATATAACTTTCCATAGAGAATGCTCCAGGATCAGCGAAAGAGCGGAAGCAGGATTGATTTTCAACCAGAGTAGCCATGAGTTATGTACAACTGAGAATGCTTATATGTGTGCTTCTAGAAGAAATATTTGCTACACTAAGCGTAGTATCAAAGACCATAGAAAACGAGGCGGCAATATTTGCCTTCTCCTTAAGGAATATTATATCACATGTTGAAATAACAATATCTCAGGCTTCTCTTGAATTGTTCAACTTCCTAAAATTCATCTTCTTAATCCACTACGTAATGGATATGGGACTCGCAACGGTCACAGGCTTCTTTATTATTGGGCCAGCCATCGAGCTGTTTTTTGAGTTGCAGAAGTTCTTGTCTGGAATGGGGAGACTTCACACGCAAGACTCATGCCATCAGGACTTCAAGCATGGTTGGGAGGGATACGAGGTGGCACCAATACCACTGGGATGCCCTAACTCTTTTCATGGATCACAGAAGAGGACGCACTCAAGACCACACGTGAGTTTAAATTAAACAAATATCTTATAAAATTTTTTAGTAGTTGAACTTTGAAGAGATCACCACTTTACACCTATATACAAAATTTGATGCTTCTAGCTTAAGTAGTTTCCGAGAAAAACTGCTGTGACATACGGACGGACGGACGGACAGACAGACAGACGGACAGACAGGACGCGATTTTAGAAGGGTTTTGTAAAATTATTTTACAAAACCCTAAAAAAGTAGGGCATCTACCCGTGCTCTCATTTATCTGTGCTCTAATCCCTTTTGTACCCACATTGGCCTTCTAGTTTTTGTTAGACTAGTAAAGCCATCCCCGTGTTTCGCATGCGTGATAAATTATTTGTATAAGGACCTTACATTGGTGGAAAGAACCCGCTCCACAACACCGCAGATGCTAGCGTACACATAGCCAAGCATGGCCCTTCCAGTTGAGTCTAGACATTTGGCTTGCTGAAGCAGTATTCCACCGCTGCTGTCCTTTACGGACAATGAAGGACTCATTAAAATACTATAAGTCGTTTTAAAGGATGAACATCTAGATTCCGTTACTTCTTTGGGCTGTATCGTCCAAACTGTGATAGGGATGGATATGTTAGAAGAAAAGTGAGTCATAGGAATGCTTTTTAGATGCGGTGTTGCAGAGAAAATTACCATTAAAAGTTAAGTGGATGTTCTTGGATAGTAAGCTTTAAAGACAAACTATGGTTCTCTTTTGGGGGAACAGCAAGCAGAATCACTGAAAGTGATATAAGCCTAAGTAGTTTGCGTGTTGCAGTAGTTAGAGCACTCACTCCGTGCGCCAAAGGTCCCTGTTTCGAATACCGTTAGTGACGAGATTTTTTTCGAGTGATTTTTCGGTGTAAGTCTTTCCATTGATGATTTGTCAAACAATACTGAATAAAAATTGCATTAAAATTTGACAGGAGTCACGGGTGATCTGTCAAAATAAGCAGAGGTACATTTTTAAAAACAATAAATTATTTATCAAAATTTTTTTTTATAACTAAAGTAGCCATTGAAAAAAAACCAGTGAAATGTTATAAAAAATAATAAAGATGGTAAAAAAACTTTCAGGAAGGTTTCAAATTAGAAAGGCTCAATTAAATCCAATATGTTGAAAATAGTTAATTACATAGTCTTTGATTTTTGAATCTGACACCCGTTTCAAATATTTTTAATTTGCATAATGAAGAGTCAACATTGCACGCACCTTCACAAATTATTGAATTTTGAATCTTGAACCCCATGAAATTACATAATTGTAATAATAATATATATCTACATAATTTTTTTAACCTGAAATATATTTTGGACGCATAATTTCCATTATATTCATCGAAAAAATCTATAGCATTATTTTCGATATGATACTGCATAAAAAAATGTAGATCAAATCATTAAGAGAGTGCCATTGGTCAATCAAATGCTTTTTCATAATTTTTTATCGATATATGGGTAGCAGAATCCTGTTGCAAAATTATTTCTTGACATCGATTCTTTATGTTTGAACCTTTTCAACCATTCATCATTTCAAAAGCTTTAAAATTAACGCATTCCATCTGCTTTCATTTCATTACAGCTACCACATAGCTTATTTCAAAGGCAATTAACACCATCGCAACAAAACCATATATTAAGTGATATCCAACAGCATCAACATCGATTCACTCTCAATCAGCCAAATCATCGACAACATCAAAAGTTCACATATCAGCAGCAACCAAGTTTGGAAGTTCCAATTGGACAGCAACAACAATCTTTTTCTAATCAAAGATTCCCACCCCCACCACCACCATTACCACCTCAAAGTGGAAATCCCATACGATTCCCCAATAATCATCTTCCATCTAACAACAACCAGCAACTGCAACAACCAGTAAAACAACATCATACACAAACAAACTTTATACCAAATTTTGTTCAACAGGTACAACCTCAAGTGACGTCAAACCAACAGCATCAAAATACTCAATTCCAAAGATCACCCGACAACCAACTACAAATACCACAACAACCATTTCAACAGCCAAATAACTTTCAGCAGCAAAATAACTTTCAGCAGCAAAATAGTTTTCAACCGCAACAGCAACAACAAGTTCCAAATTTAGACTTCCATAGGCAAAACTTTTTTGCTTTACAAAATATTCAACCGACACAACAAAATCAACTGCCATCCAATCTAGCACCACAACAGTTTAATCCATCACCTCCGTTTCCACCTGTGAATTTCTCACCGATCCCACCGTCATTCCATCAAATTCCTGTAGTCAATGGACGCGTCGTAGAACAACCAAAACCGATAACCAGTATTTACTACACCAACCCACCAAATATCCAAAACATTCCAAGTAATCAACAGTTCCAGGGTAGTAGTCCTAACCTACCATTTGATACCAACTTCAACCCAGCATCCATAATCCCTGGTTCATCCGTTATTCAACCAAATGCAGCTAAGGATCAAATCATTCAGAAGCATGAAGCTTTCGTTCAAAAGCAATTCGAGAAACAGCAACTTAAAGTGAAGCAGCTTCATCAAGAGTTCCAGCAGAAACAACAATCCATCAAGCAAACAGCGCCAACACCTAGTCCACAACAACTGTTGTCACAATTTTCATTGCAAGACCAACGTAGTAGAGACGTTCTACCATCAGAACTTTCGCTGTTTGAAAAAGCTTTACAAAATCATGAGCTGACTCACCCAAGACCGTCTACAACAACAACCACTACGGAAAAGGTCACGGAAGATCCTTTCGATAAACTTCTTCAAGCTCAACGAAAAGACATCTACGCGCAACTAAAATTAGAGCAAGCAACAACACCAAAGCCAACGACACCCCCTCCACAAGTTCAACCACTAGACCAAAATGAAATTCTCCAACAATTGCAAAAAGCTTTAGCTTCTTCGCCACAAAAAGGGTTAGGTGATAAGAAATTTGATGCGACTGATCTCGTACTACCAAATGGCCAAAGAGTGCAAGTAATTCGAACATCAGATCCTAATTTGATAGCTGGAGGTAAGGAGCTTTCACCTGAAATTGCGGCTGCCCTCCAAAACAGCCAAAGATCGTCACAAAGTGTAGCACTTAAACCAACTGATGGTTTGAAAGCAATTGCACCGTCTAAACCTCAAGAATTAGTTCTTCCAACTGGTGGAAAAGTTCAAATTGTTCCAGCTCCTGGCGGTGAAGGTCTGAATGATATTTCAAGCTTAGGGGGACTTGAAAGCTTGGGTGGTCTTGGAGGTCTTGGTCAAAGTTTGGCTAGTGAAGCAAGAATTGTCACGAGCGGTGATGGACCACCATCACTTGAAGAACTCGCTGCTAAAGGGCTAATTCCCGATGGGTATGAAATTGTTCAGCAACCAGCTCCAGGCTCTAAGCCAGCTGCATCAAGACCAGCACCACCTCCACCACCACCACCAAAGAAAAAGCCCACGTTTGTGTATTTGGAAGAACAACCTGATGGATCATTCAAAATTCAAGGAATCAAAGCTAATGGAGAAAAGGATGCTAAAAAAGGTGGATCAGAGCTAGCAAGCATTCTTGAGAGAATTCAAAAAGGAGAAATTCAACTACCTCCTACAGTAACCAGAGTTAAACTGCCTGATGGAAATGAGTTGGTGCTAAAGTCTGAACTAACTACTACAACACCAACGACAACTACAACAACAAGAAGAACAACAACAACCACAACACCAAGACCTCCACCTCCAACGCGAAGAACTACCACTACAACCACTACGACGACAACAACTCCTGCCCCAACAACCCTTACGACCATGCCACCACAAACTACTACTCGTAGACAATACGCATCGTCAACTCATCGTTCACGACCAACAACTACCTTCAGAGGTCGCACCCGATACACTCCCCCCACTACAACCTCAATTCCTAAATATAACACCTACCCACCTACTACCGAACGAATTCCAGTTCAACAAAGTACCCGTGTCCGCACTTCCACTCGTCCTGAAACCACTACTAATACTACACCATATTTCACAACCACCACCTCAACTCCACCCACAACCACCTATACTGAAGAGTATGTTGCACCAAGTACTAACATCCCAACAGGAGGCGGAAGCACAGGAAGCGGAAGCACAGGAAGTGGAAGCACAGGCGGTGGAAGCACAGGATTTGGCAGTAGCAGTGTTCGGACAAGTACAAGCGGTAGCCGATTTGGCACGTCTACTGTCAGTTTTGGTAGCCTTATTACTGGCAGTGGAGGCAGCAGTGGTATTGGAAGCAGTAGAGTCAGTAGTAGTAGTAGCAGTAGTAGTAGCAATCGGGCAAACCATGAACTGTCACAAATTCTTAAAAAGAATGGACTATTTGCGATGGCTAAGTATTTGAAGCAGTCGGGATTGGATAATGTTTTGAATGAGACAGGCCCATATACAATCTTTGTGCCTACTGATAAAGCATTCAAAAATTTGTTGGTGCAATTGGGCGGACCTGAACGAGCTGAAGAAAAATTCAAGGCGAATCCAAGACTACTGAGTGGGGTGAGTATTTTTTGGAAGTCAAATTTTATTGTATTTTTATATTAACCAAGAAAAATTCCCAAGAACATCATAGGAAATAATGAAGTATATCGAAAAAAATAGGAGCAGAAATTTTAATCTATTTTCTCCACGGTAAATAAGGAATTAAGCAAGCAATTTTGACACTTCTTTGATTACTCGTTTTTGTTTTCCATTGTTTTTGGAATTGTTTAGATCGCTCCAATTTTACCAGGATTGATCGGGCACCTCAGTACCATTCAGCTGAATAACCCCAGTACCATTCAGCTGAAGAGTCCGAATGCTTCCTTGGCATATGGCATCGAATGTTGTTCGCTCTTTCAAAACGTATATCCAGTTACTGGAAGCAGCAAATGGTATCCATGTATTGACCATTGGACCAGTCTGTACATTGCAGTATACAGAAGAATTAACCATGTGAGCAAGAAGGGCTGTCTCGCATTTGTACATATGTGAATGTGTGGTGTAAATACGTTGGTTCTGGGGGCATACCAGTTCGACGTCCGATAGTTGGAGGCATTTACTACGCTCTTGTGTTGATAATGGAAAGAATTTGTCTCTTCTCAAGTGGAAGGTTTTATACATGCTGAAATGTTGTTCAAAATTGTTGGAACAGCGTAAAGTATGAGCAACAACTCTTCCACAGACGTGAGTGGTATCCGCATGTCAAATATGATTCGCTTCATAGTTATTCTCGTACGCACGGTAGCAATGCTGTAGATTTTACTTATAAATTCTGAAGATAACGGAAGCATTTGATTTTTGGGCAGATTTTCTCTGATGATTTGCAGTTGTCTGCGAAGTTGTGAAGGCTTTATTATCAATGGATTTATTTTGCCTTGATATGTGTTCGTTACAACTTGCAATAGGACATTCTGCACGCCTTTGAAGTTAGATAGAAGAATTGTTGTTTGCAGCGCTAAAAAATTACAAATATTGCTGAGAGTCTCAATTTGGAATGTTGTGTTTGCGAAGTATTCAAACTGTGTTTTCATGAAACGAAATTGCTGGTTAATTTATTCTGTTTCCTTGGCTAGTATGTTTAAAGTACAATGAAGTAGGGTAAGTCCGGGATAGTTGGACCATGTTTTTCTAAAGCTATTTTTTCCGAAATTTTGCAATGTCTAGGATAAGTTTTATAGTTTTTTAATAAGTATATATATCTTTAAACAATTGTAAGGAAGTTTGCAGTTGTTAAGCTTATCACACCGGGAGTTATGATGTTTTTTTGGTTTTGCTCGATGGTCCGTCTATCTCAAGCATACTCGGGTTAGATGGACCACCTAATAGGGATTGATGGACCTCTATTTTACGTGACTGAATCAGGATATAACACAAGAAATACATGTTATCAACGGTATAAAGACTATTTATTCTAAGCTATAAAGTTAGGGTATAGAGTTATAAACTATTTGATCTGATTAATAGATTTGACAACCAAAATAATTAAAAAATAGAGCTAGTATAACTCAGTTTTTAGAAATTTGAATCATTCAGCAGTCATCTTATTTAGGGATCTTGCTTTCCGCAGAAATCGCATTTATCCTCGAATCTTGTACAGCCTTCATGTGTCCAGCGGGAGCATGACACACACTTAATCCAATCCTCATCTCGTTTTGTTTCGTTGTAGTTCTCTTTACACCATACACAGAAATCTTCATCCCAGTCACTTTCATAAAGATTGTCGTTGCAAATTGTGTCAATATCAATATCTTCGGGATCTGAGGATGACGTTAGTTCTTTTTTTCTTCGCGTTCTCTTACTTTTATTGATCGTTGTTTGCATATTGTTCTCATTTCTTTTCTCTAGCTTCTTTTCCTCCTTTTCTCTTTTCTTTTCCTCTCGGTCTTTCTTTTTTTCCTCCCTGTCTTTCTTCTTTTCTTCTTTTATTTTAATTTTTGACTCTATCTCATTTTTTTTTCTTTTTCAGAGCAGTTATGTTTTCTGGAGCGCTTAGCACTGTTGATATAGTTTGAACTTTTCTTTTCATAGTCTGAACTTTATTGACACAAGGCACTGGATGTAGTTTGTCCAATAACTTTGAAAGGGTCACAATTTCAGATTTATTCTGGTGCTTTTCAGAAGGGGCAGGTAAAGCAACATTTTCAAAGCTTCTTGAAGTACCAGCACTACAACCGCTTCTTGAGGAATTAGAACCTGCCACAGCAACATCATCACTTGGGCTATTAAGACCAGCAATAGTGGAATCATTTTTAGAACTACCGGAGCCAGCAACATCAACACCAGTCACAACGTTTTCGAAAACATCCATTGATTCTGACAAAAAAGCGTAGTCTGGTATCGCATCAGGTTCAAATCGAATGATTCCACACGTTCTAAATCCACTTATTCCATTTTCTGCGTTTGCTGACTTACCCCACGCTATGCTAAGAAGCGCACCAAACTGTAGTCGAGTTATCTTCCTTGAAGGGTTATTGGTCACGTACTTTGAGCAAGCAGAATAATAGTTCATTTTTAAAGACTTGAAGAAAGCGCGGTCTAACGGTTGAAGCCAATGACTGGTGTGGGGAGGAATACTCATCAAAATTATTTGATTATTTTCTGCAAATTCTAGCATTTAAACGCAGCTAGTGTGTGATGTATGTCCATTTAAAAGAAGAAGCACCTTTCCTGCTGGTTTTTCAGCCAATCAAAAAACAAATCGCTATTTACATAGCCAGACTTTGGCAACATTTTTACTTCAGCGCCAGGTGGTAAACCGTCACAAAACTCCTGCTTTAGGTTCTTTCCTTTCATTATGCAAAAAGGTGGTAAGAATGTACCCTCTACATTCACACTTGGCAATACTGATATGGTTTCACCCTTTTCTCCTGAAGTAACAGAAGTTACATTCATGGAACCTTTCGAAGCAACTACCTTCCCTGGTTTGTTATTTAGCTGTAGGCCCGTTTTGTCCATGTTAAAAATGTTGCCAGGTTTATCTATAAGACCATTTTCTTCCAAAACATTCTTTAAGAGGTCAAAATACGCTTTGACATCTATTTTATTTAGACCTTTTGCTCTCGCGATAGACACGCCTTCAGATTGCCGAATGGACAGTTCAGGATTGCAAACAAGAAAAGAAGAAAGCCAGTCGTAGCCTGCTTGCTTTGTTGCATGATTGAAACTATGCTTAGATTGCAGGTTTTCAGCTAAATAGTAAGCCATAAAACGTACTGAGTCTCTGGTTGGAGTAAACCCCCTCGATTGTAATTTTTTTTAATGTGTACTACATTTTTTTTCATTTTCAACTCCTAGCAATGAGTTTTTTCCCATGGAACCTTTATTAAAACTTTGTAGCTTGATGCGTCTTTTCAAAGTTGTTTTCGGTATTTCAAACACCTTCGCTGCAGCATTAACTCCCATTTCCTTACTTTGAACAGCTCTAGCTGCATTTTCCAAGCTACGTTCAGACCATTCTCCCCTCCCAGACATGCGTTTTCTGGTATAGAATGTAGGCAATTTCCTATAACATAAAAAAAAACCAACGTATCAGAACACACCTTTGTGTTTAAAATAATTTTGATATGTATCATTTAATTTATATTAGAAGTAAAGTCCTAATAGGAAGTATGGTCCTACTATTCCAGGTTCTTTTCAAGTGGGCCAACTATCCCAAATGTCACTGATCCATCTTTCCCAATTGTCAGGGATAGATGGACCAGCTACTCATTCAGACAAACAACGCTACTGGAGCACCATTTTAGGTTACGACCTTACTTAACTATACAATCGAGCTATAGCATTGATCTTACGTCAAAATCAACGAAACTAACTGACCCACATAACAATAAAATCCAGTGAAAAATATTTTTCAACTCACCAAAAGAAATAAACAAAGTTTTTTTCCTAAAAAAACATGTGACACTCACGAGCAAAACTAAACGTGTTAACGTCTGCACGAGTAGAAAAATACTAGCCAACGAATGCGGCGCTGCTGTGACAGTCGAGCGAAATATTCGAATGGTCCGTCTATACCGGTGGTCCATCTATCCCGGACTTACCCTATCATTGTTTGATTTTTTATAAGTTCCAAAAATAGCCTTCTTTTTGTTTTATTTGACCGATTACATTTTCATACCGAGTGGCAAACTCTTCACCTAATACTCCGAATAAAAGGTGAGCAGCTGCGCCTTTTATATTCAGAGGTGATCTTCGTGCGCGTAGTTGAATTAGATGCAAAAGCTCGGTTTTGTGCTTGATTTTGCGGGGTAACCCGAACTGCGATATTAGGGTCTTGCAATATTGGCCGATGTGGAGTAGCTAATCCTCTTGAGAACATATATCGATCAGTCTAGGAATATATCTTCTAATACCATCGTATTCCATCCAGTAGGTTGCTAAGTCGTAAAATGTGATTATTTTCCAGCTGCCATCCTTTAGTTTAATCCTATTGACTCCCTCGAAATATATACCAAAGGTTTCCTTGAATGGTATTAGCTTCACTATTCCTTCGATTGAAGTCGTTTCCGTTTCTCCAAATACCAATACCGAAAGGACTAGTAGCAAGCAGAGTATGGTTTGTAGAGGAAACGTTCGTACTCGTTACGGTGCAGAGTCATTGGATACATTCTCTACTTTTTTCCTGCATTGGCCTTTAACTGCGTCAATGAGATCAGTGTTGACTGGGGAGATATATTTCCGGCAAAGGTCGTTGGTAGTATTGTTCTCTGTTGTGGAAGGCTCTCCGATGTTTGGTAGTGGACTGATCATATTTATTGCTCTTGAAGTCATTCCAGTAGCTGTTTTATCTCAACTACTCTTACTCTGCCATCAGATCCCTTTTTTACATTGATTATTCTTCCCAAGCGCCATTTGAGAGGTGGCAAGTTCTCTTCCTTTAGCATGACTAGCAATCCTGGCTCAACATGGTGCTTGATTTCTTGCCATTTTTGCCTTTGTTGCAAGTCCTGAAGGTATTCTTTAGACCATCGGCGCCAGAAAGCTTCGTGAAGACCTCTCAGCAATTTCCATCGAGTTAAAAGAGGCATGGATCCAGGGTCAAGCTGAGGATCTGGAATTGTTGTTAAAGGTTCATCGATCAAGAAATGGCCTGGTGTTAGTGCCTGTACATCAGTTAGGTACGGTGACATCTGGCTGATTGGTCGAGGATTCAGTACGGCCTCTATTTGGCAGATTGCCGTACTTAGTTCCTCATGCGTCAGGGAAGCGCATCCTACCATTCAAATGATATCTAGCGGACATAATTCCGGCTTCCCATAATCCAGCGAAGTGGATATATACCTTCATCGGCGCAGCTATCCTCAATCTGTGCAAACTGCTGGTTAAACAGTAAAATGAGTTCCTGGAGCTCCGTGTTTGCTCCAACGAAATTTGTAGCGTTAACCCTAAAGATTTTCACAGGACGTCCTCGCCTTGCGATGAAGTGCTTAAGACATCGAATAAAGGCCGCTAATGAAATGTCACAAACTAGCTCCAAGTGAGTGGCCTTTGTTGAAAAGCATACAAAGATCGCTATATAGGCCTTGTTTGAACGTTTCCCACAAATTTTATGGTGCACTTCGATTGGACCGCAAAAGTCGGCTCCAACATGGAGAAATAGCCTCGATCTTCGTACTCTGTCCGCTTGTAAGTCCCTCATCAATTGTGTTAGAGTTTTTGGTTTAAGTCGTGCACACAGCATGCATTGCCAAACTGTTTTGGATGCCATCCTTCTGCCATTAATGCATCAAAACGTTTCTCGTGACGTATAAAAAAGCGCTAGTGCTCCTGCGTGGAAATATTTTTGATGGAGATGATTGAAGATAAGCGGAGTAAGCTTGTGATTTGGTGATATCAGCAACGGGTGCTGGGCATTCGTTGGAATTCCACTATTTTCAATTCGCCCGGCAACGCGTATAAGTCCGTCTGGATCTATGAATGGTGTTAAGAACCGAAGTTTGCTGTTTTGATGGACTGCTCCTTTGATTTGCAGATGTTTAAGATCTTCTTTAAAGCTTTCGACCTGTATTACGGCAACAATTATCTTGAGTGCGTCTTTCATTTTCAATGGACTGGGTCTTCTGCTCAGCTTCCTTTTCTCCTTGGGCAGTTTACAATTTCGGATGAAACGTTATATAAATGCGGTTGTTTCTTGTAAGTGTTTGAAATTATAATGATGGTTTATGCGTCGTATGATTTGGATTTGCGAACCACCTGAGTCAATCAAAACTGTCTTTCGCTTTTGTAATTCCGGAAGTTCTTCCGTCGTTATTGTCTGTATTGCGTTTGATGCTGGCAGCTGTTGTTTTAAAATTTCGGACCTTCAAACCAGAGTTTATTTGAACAGAGTTCACTGGAAAACATTCCTCGGGAAACAATATCCGATGGGTTGCTGGCTGAATCAATGTGCTGCCAGATGTTTGTTTTGGTCAAAGTTGAATATAAGCCACCCGATTGCCGACAAAGGTGGTAAATTTAGATGACAGCGAGGCTATTCATTGGAGAACAGTTTGAGAATCACTCCGGTAAAAAAATCTTTCAATCTCTGTCGATAAAGAGTTTTGGACCTTTCTCATAAGCTGAGCAAGTAGCTTGGCGCCGGGTTGTTCTACCGCACTATTGTTTTTTGCTTAGTAGGTGCGACTCTACTCTTCGCACAAATTAGAGTAATGTTGATATCTCCATAGATTTCTTCAGTACGCGTATAGATACAAGCACCATAAGCTAGCCTTCTAGCATCCGCAAACCCATGGAGTTGCGCACTTTTTCGTTTAGTAGAATTCATTATATACCGTGGTATGATTAACCTCCTCAATGTTGATAGTTGATCCCTATAATCCTTCCAGCTTTGTTGGAGCTTTTCCGATAGAGGTGTATCCCAGTCAATTTTTGACTCTCAGAGTTGTTGCATGAATATCTTTGCAAGTACGACAACTGGGTTAACTAGCCTGAGGGGATCAAAGAGTTGTGTGATCTGTGCAAGAACTCGTTTTATAATTGGCTGCGTTGAGTCCGAAACGTTGGTATTTATGTTGCATTGATCCGATGCAGATTGCCATATTAATCCTAGAGCCTTAACAATGCCGGTATCATCGGAGTCGGTGGCATTATATTCTGTAGCTCGATTATTGGCTGGAATGTGTTGCAGCAGTGTTATGTTATTAGAGCAAGTGGAACTCACCACGTTGTAACATTTCAATGAGTTGCTGCTGAAGATTGATGGCTTGTTGGAGATCATCCTTACCGGTAAGCAACTCGTCAACATAGAAGTCCCGTCGCGTGACTTGAGCTGCCATTGGAAATCGTTTTTCCACAGTCTTTGCTAAATTTAGGAGACATTTTGTTGCTAAGTATGGTGCACATCTGGTTCCGTATGTCACCGTCTTTAGGCGATATGTTTTCAGCTCTCCATTCGGACTCTCTCGCCATAGAATCTTTTGGTATTCTTGATCTTCACGGTTAATAAGTATTTGTCGGGACATTTTTTGTATGTCCGCTGTCATTGCGTACTTAAATGTGCAAAACCTGATCAAAATACTAAACAGTTCATTCTGCAGAGCAGATCCCGTATGCAGTATGTCATTCAGAGACAAATTGGTCAACATCTTTGCGGACCCATCGAATACTACTCACAATATAGTGGTTGAATTGTCTGGGCGCAGCACACTATGATGTGGTAGGTAGTACTGGGGTGTATTGTGTGCTGCGTCAAGATGAGAAGAGTCAAGATCGGGTTCCAAGTGACCCAAGGCCAAATATTCGTTTATGAAATTTATGTACATTGACCGTTGTTCATCGTTTCTGTCCAAGTTCCTCAGTGAACTTCTAAGCCTCAGATCTGCTAAATTTCTCGACTCTCCTAGGCTTGAAGGCGGACGGGAGAGTGGTAATCGGACTACAATTCTTCCCTCATTGTTTCTTCTTACTGTAGATTCGGAGAATTCCTCGCACTGGCTATTTTTTTCTGATAGTCTCTGTTTCGTTTCTTCAATTTCTTCCATAGTCCAAAAGCGTTCAAGCTGCCTGTCGAAGCTTGTCAAAGTGCCGCAAAACACGTTTTACGTTGCATCGATACTACTATCAAGCTTTCCGATTGCCACACATCCTAGCACAGTGTTTTGCAGAACTGGTGTTGTAGGGCCCATGGCTATTTTTTCAATGCATAATAGAGTACAAAATAGCACCGCACCAATAAGACAATCAACGTTCTTTTGCCGATTGAAGTGCGGATCAGCAAGCGAAATATTCTTAGGAATTGGCCAATTTAATGTATCTAGGTTTTGTGTTGGATGTTTGGTTGATATCTCGCTGATAGCCAGGGCTTCTAGTGGTGCGTCGTGGCTGGATAGCTTAGACTTCCGACGTAAAAACACACGATGTCTAGATTACTGTGTAGTGTTGCCGATCCCAACAATCTCATGGTTGGTTTTTCCTTTGGAACCAAGTTTGGAGCAAAACCTTTCGGTGATTAAGTGAAGTTGTGTACCTGAGTCTAATAAGGCTCTTGCATGAATAGGTTCACCGTGGCAATTGATGATGAAAATTTCTGTTGCGGCCAAAAAAACGTAGGATGACTTGCCAACTTCGCCTTTGACCGCCAGTGATTTACTTTCCGTGACAGATTTCTTTGGGATGGCGTCATTGTGAAGCAGTGTGTGATGCCACTTGCCACATTTTGTACAGCTTTGTGAGGTGTATACTTATACTGCATGACCAGCTCTCAAACAATTGAAGCACAGCTGCCACTTGTTTGCGAGTTTTTTCCTGTCGGCTTGATTCAGGTTTACAAAACCGCTGCATTGATGCAATTGATATACTCCTCTACATATCTTGCAACCACTATCAGCTGCTGTTAGAGCCATTTTAGAGACCTTTGGTTTGGTCGGTGTCACACCTATTGCTTCCATAGCTTGAAACCGAAACTCTAGGAGCTGCAAGAATTGGGACATAGATGGCAACTCTCTTGGCGAAAAAAGCGAACGGTCGAATGTTACATGTGTAGTGCTGTCCAGTTTTTTCAGCAACAGGAATATCAAAATTGGATCCCATTGATCTACGTTCACCTCCAACTTTTGGAGCCCCCTAAAT
The DNA here is from genome assembly GCA_963969285.1 of Odontomyia ornata. Taxonomy (NCBI): domain Eukaryota; kingdom Metazoa; phylum Arthropoda; class Insecta; order Diptera; family Stratiomyidae; genus Odontomyia; species Odontomyia ornata. The sequence goes on from OZ017740.1 coordinate 310,772,657, forward strand.
GCATTCCTGCGTAACGTCATGTAGCCCCTCCAATTTATTAGCCGTTTCCTGGCTAATATTTGGCTGCGTAATGAGCTTCTGTATGGTGGAGGTGACTAATAAGTGTCTATTCTGATAGCGCTCCTTTATGAGTGCCCAAGCTGGACTGTCATGTTTGTCAGTGTAAGGTTCTTAATTAGCGCTTTAGCTTCGCCTTCCACGTTTGCCTTTAAATAAACAGTTTTTGTGCGGGTCCTAGGTTGCTCTGGTCAATCAGCTAGCAAAAGAAGTCGTGCAACTCTTGCCACCGCAAGTAGTTTCCATCAAACTTGGGCAACTGGATCCGTAGAAGCTTTACGGTTGGAGTTGAACACGTCAGGGTTGAGGATCCAGCTTCCATCATCCTCATTTGAAGAACTTCGACTTCTTCCATCTTCGTGTATGCCTCGGCATCGTAATCACTAGGAATGACAGCTGATTTTGAAATGCTGAAGTGCTTGTCTTGAATGGCTTCCCAATGTTTTTGCATGGTAACTTGCTGCATTTCCAAAAAAACGCGTTGATTGTAGCGATGTCAATCTGCTATTAAGACGGTCCATTACTTGTCTTAACGCCTTCACCAAATTTTTAAGGTGTTGACCATACATAACATCTTCACCGGCAGCTGCTTATGAGTGGCCTTTCCCTTTGACGATGTCGCTAAGAGTTCCTCTGGTTGCTCCCTTTGAGTGGCTTCTCCCTTTGATTATGTCACCAATAGTTCCTCTAACTTCTCCAACAGGCTAATCACAAGCTTCTCGATTTTGTCGTAGTAATTGTTGCGTAGATACTCTGACTCCTTGTAGCTTTCGATGGCTGCCTCGATGAGTTCGTGGTTGCATTTGAATTCCCAGCTGAGCTGCTGTTGTCGCTGCTGCAGATATTCCTGACTCTTCCTGGATGAAGAATCCTTGGCAAAGTTCTGCACCAGCCGCTCTGTCTCGTCTCCCAATGATTGCTGCTTCGCAGTAAGGTCCGACATCCTGGTTTGTCGAAGGTCCTGTCACGGTCGCCAATGTCTGAGCTCGATATGATAGGTCCGAGTGGTTGAGGGTAATAGATATTTTTTTAATTATTGCACTTTACTTTAAATACATTTTTAATTACAAACAAATTCAATCTTCACATGGTTCAACGCGTCGATGGAATTTGCCTCTAATCATGCTTGAATTTTCGCGGTTTCACGCTCAATGCAAGATCGTGGGATCGCACCGCATAGAAGTTTATTGTTTTATCTGGCGGTGTAGTTTTACCGCGTTGGACCATGGGAATTACAAATTGTATCAAATACATGCAAATGCGTAATATTTTTCCTACCCGAACCGTGGGAATGATGATGTGGCGATAATCATTTATGCATTTGGAAATAAATAAGTTATGAAATTCTAACATATGTACTGCAATTTTATTATTGCGTTCTTACCGTTTTCGGTGGCTACTGTAATTCTGAAAAGGTCAAATTCGGTCTTGTTCGCTCGCGACTACGCTATGGTAAATAGATTGACCAACTCAAGACCCCGCTCTGGTAGTTGGCTTTTGATTTCATCGCGGATTGCATTTTCTCCGAAGTCTGAACCTACGCCCCTCAAGATGGCCACGCACTTTTTCTTTTCTTGAGGAGTGAACTAGTATCTTATTGCTGAGGTGGTTTTATTGAGATCCATGATGGAATCATAAGCTTCGAGCCTATCATTTGTGACTTTGAGTTTGGAGTTGGATATTCTAGTTATTATATAACCTAGTCAAGCCCCGTCTCCTGGAGTGTATTGGTCTAGTATATCCTTTCACACGGTCGCTTTAGTGTTCTCTACAAAAATTGGCGGGTACCATCTCTTTCTCATTCGAGTGTTATTGGTGCTGGTGTCATTGATTGTATTTTGATTCTCGTTGTAGAGTACACTGAAAGGATTAACACTGTGTGTCGGTGGATCGAGAATGGAAACCGGGGCGTTACGTCATAAAAGTAAATTTCCTTTTGCTAAAATAAATTCATTAACCTTACTATTTATCAAGTTGGTATCTTCTGCAAAGTTCGACGGTTCAATGGTAGTTCTTTGCGAGCTGCTTTGGACCACGGCTGATCAGTCATACTGTCATCTTGTTTACAAAAGGTCGTCCATTTAGCAGTTGTTGCCTTGATATCACATGATCTAGGCCGTCAATTTGCTGATCCAAAACGTGAAATCAGGTTCTCACCAAAATGATTTCTCAATCAGTCCATTGTTTCTCTCGCTGTATGCAAAGTACCGCTGTTTTGTTAAAACCAAAGTTCATCGATACCACGGGCTTCAATTTCAGGTACCAAAAGATCCGCTATCATGGTGCGATAGCGGTCGCCATTGACGGTTATGCTCTGACCGGAATCATTTTTGATGAAATATGGACCGATGATTCCACCGGCCCATAAACCACACCAACCTGTGCATTTCTATAGCTGTAGCGGTAGCTGTTGAAGCTTTTTAGATTGTTTAATAGCCCAAACACGGCAATTCTGTTTATTGACGTATCCATTGAGCCAAAAAGGCGCCTCATCACTGAACAAAATTTTGCGATAAAACAGCGGATTTTCATTGAGCTAATTCAGAGCCCATCCACTAAAAGCACGACGCAAACCTAGATCGCCCGGCTTCAATTCTTGCACGAGTTGAACTTTGTATGCCTTAAAACCAAGCTCTTTACGCGAAATAAGCCAAGTTGTTGTGTATGACAAACTAAGCTGTTGAAACCGGCACCGAATCGATTCGTAATGGTCTTCAGCCACACTCTCAGCTACGGCCGCTATATTCTCTTCACTACGTGCCGGATGCAGTCTAATCGGTCGAGTATCAACCAATAGTGTATGCTGGTTTTCAAATTTATGGATGGTATTGGTTATAGTGGTTTCGGTAGGTCAACGACGAACACCATAAGTTGCTCTGAGAGCATGAAAAACATTTCTCACGGAACACTGATTTTCGTAATACACCTGAAAAATTTTGGATGCGTTGCTGCAATGTAAATCTTTCCATGATGGTTTGGCTAATAATTCTGAATAAAAATTACTTTCGGTTTGACAGGAGTCACGCGTGATCTGTCAAAAAAAAAACCTATTGAAAATCAGACTTTATATTGAATCACCGTTTACTATCAAGGGCGGTCCCTCGAGTTGATGGACATGATCAAAGTCTTGAATAAATTTAGGCTGCAGGAAGGTTGTACAACTATTTTGCTTTTGCTTATTGGGCCTAATAAGGTCTATAGCAATAAAAAATTCTTGCAGCACAAACTCCTTTCCAGTTGTATTATTTTGTGAATTGATTAAAATAAATCCTCTCAATTGCTGAATTTTTATTTATGTTTTGCGAGTTGTTTCATGTTTGGTAATTATATATAATTATTTAAGTCAACCATTTTGGAAAAAAAGTTAATTTCTTTTATTTCTACCCCAACAGCTCCTACTTCATCACATTATTCCCGGAGCATTTGAATTGTCCTCATTGCAAGATGAAATGACTGGCGTCTCATTGGCGGGAACTCAATTGCGTGTCAATCAGTACAGTATGCATGACCAGGAATGGAATGATGTCATGGTAAGGATAAACAAACCAAATTCAAAAGTCACTATTTCTACATCCACCCTTAACTCCCTTAAAATTCCAGTCAAGTATCAATCTAAATTCTAAACAACTATTGTATCATTGCAGATAACAACCATCAACGGAGCCATGATAGTCCCTGACAAACAGGATATTAGAATTCCACAAGGCGTAGCCCATGGCGTCGATAGAGTAATGTTTCCATTGCCAGTTGGAGATTTGCTACAAACTCTCCAATCAGACCGAGAGCGACGATTCACAACATTCTTGAAGATTGTGTTTGCCTCTGAAATGTCAGAAATTCTACAAAATAGAGGTAAGTTAAAATACCAACCAACCACAACAAGTTGAAGCGGTATGTGAGAAAAAGCGAAATGTTAATTAAAATCTATTCCAGGGGGACATAAAACCTACACAATATTTGCTCCAACTGATAAGGCATTTGCCGAGTATGATCCTGTTGAACTGGAAAAGCTGACAACTGACAAGGATGTCGCTCAAGCGTTCGCTATGAAATACATTATGCCGGGGACATTGTTCTCTGCTGGTATGCGATTCTATCAAGTCAGGGACTCCTTGTTCCCTGGCAACTCGATTACACTTCAAAAGACAAGCTCCGGGAAAATTAAGGTGAACGAAGCACAAATGATTACGTCCAATATACCAGCAACAAATGGAGTCATACACGCGATAGATGGGCCAATTTAAAGAGCAATGCGTAGCAACATTTGCAGTCAGTCGGACGTTAACTTATTGAAATAGAATATATAAATGTATGTTTAAAAGGATAATTGCGATAGCTTAAGTACATTGTAAGCCTGATCAAGTTTAGACAATAGTGAAAGGAACAAATATTATTTATATCTGAAAACAAATGAACAGGTGCAGAAAATTTATATTTTCATTTTACAACATTTTCTTGTTAAATTATTTTATATTTTCACCTTAAATTAGTTCTCAAATTAATTGTCCTTTTTTTGACTCGAAGCAGTTGTGGCTTTTATTAATTTTTTGAAAATGAGCAAAACAATTCTGACTTTGCCGACTCGATAAAAAAACTTGCCAATAAATTGACCATAAGGCTTCGGATTAAATTGGTTGCTATAAACTTAAGTGTATTGATTAGTGATCCTTTTTCTACAGAATTAGCAAGAAGACTTGTAACCATAGAAATCGTTGATAGAAAGTAAATTTTGTAAACTGTAGCAATCGCAACGTTTGCCGCTCAAATTTCAAGCTCACTTGGTTGTACATAATATTAATAGTGAAATTGTTATTGCATGTTTGTATAATAAAGATATTATTACCATGAATTAGTTTTATACATTCCTTTAACATAAATTTCATACATTCTTAGAGTGCTCATCGCGTAAGCCAAAGGTCCCTGGTTCATATTCCGTTGGTGACAATGAGTTTTGTTGGGAGAGATTCTTCGGACAAATTATAAGCCCGTTCAGTTATGATACGTACTGCTTCAAATCAGAATGCAGAGCAACTGGGTAGACGACATATGAGCAAAGCGTAGTACTAACCTTCCTTCATTACGTCTTTATCTCTATTTTAGGTAAAAATATAAAGTCGAACCGTCTGAAACCAAATAGCGGCCGCTCAAAGGTCGATCAACGCGCAAAAATTTGTTATGTTGCCGCTAAATCCTTTAACCGATGCTAATAAAACTTGGCAGTATAGTTAAAACTATAAGAATTTTGCAAGGTCAAGTTTCAAATTTCAAAATGGCGGCTAGTCAAATTTTGAAAATCCAAACCTTTCTTAAAGTCACAATTTTGATTCGATTTGTATGAAGTTCTATGTCTAGTTCGAATTTAATCAGATTTAATGATCTTGTTATTTGGTCATCTTCATCCAAGCTTCAAAATAGCGGTGGCTCAAATATGCAATTTTCGAGATTTTACTGGCCCTCTGCGGCCATTTTCTTCAACAGTTTTTCCATGAAACTCAAAATTGTGGATAATACAAGAAGTTCTTTTAACGTACAAACAGTTGTGAAAATCGAATGATTAATAAAAAAGTCAAAACAATATTTTTAGCTGCTATATTCAATAAAATCAAAGTGTTCGTTCTGTCTAGAGTAGGACTCCGAATAGAGCGAAATTTAGCACAGTAGTTAATGAGACTTTAAGACAGATAAGTTTTAAAAGAACCCAAAATTATACGTTTTACTTCAAAATGGTGGCCCCAGAGGTCAGAAAGTAAGCGAAATCCATCATTTCATTAGCAAATGAAATGTTAAACATGAATATATAAACGCTTGAAATGGTTTACATTAGAAGTATTTATAGAACAAAAATTTTTCTTAAACATTGTTTGATTTTCAAAGTGGTGGCTAATAAAATTATTATGAGCGTCTTTAATCGTGCATACGAGAAATTACCTACCAGGGATTTTTAGCGTTTAATCTGTGAAATTTCCATACCACTCTGCCTTATCACAGGTTTAAGTCAATTTGTTTTCTTGGAGTATGTTAGCGCATAGGAAGCTTAACTATAGAAGCACTTGCAGTCCCTTATGTGAAGCTGTAGATTTGACAAGCACGAGCACCACATTTAGTGCAGTGTGGACTCTTTTGGAAAGTGTTTGTTTATTTGACGACTAACATTTGCCCACGAATTTATCTGCATGGCTTGCGTAAAAAGATTCTTAGCGTTGCTCACACGTGAGCCACATGCAGTCGTTCGTAGGGGAGAAATTACAAATTAAGTTAATATCAGCCACCTCCAGGCTCTGTTTCGGAGACTTTTTCAAATTAATTGCGAAGAAAACGGCTACTGAAAATTGTGTGGGGCATCTGTCAGTATTTACCATCCACCAACATCCGCTATCTGCAATATGCCAAGCACAATTCAATATGATCTTCCATCCGCCATCATCCTCCATTATTTGGCTTGCATCATTTACAATCATTCACTTTAAACTGATATCATCCGCCATATCTACTATCATTCGTTAGCTACAATTAGCCACCATAACCCGCTTTTACCAGCGACCATCCACCATCATACACTTTCATCAGCCTTCCTCCGACACAATCTGGCATCCGTCCCCAGTATCTACACCATCGTACATCACCGTCAGCAATCATCATCCCCCTTCATTCTTCTTCTTCTTCTTAGCGCTACAGCCCCTCTCGGGCCTTCGCTTCCTGCAAATAGCGCCTCCAACTGTCTCAGTCCATTGACCGCGTCCTCCGATTTCGCAATCTGAGCAGCGATAACCTGTCTTCGTCGACCGAGTCAGACCAGCGGTTCCTTAGTTTCCCCACTGCTCTCCGCCAAATACCTTTTTGGGTATCCGTTGTCCGTCCATACGATTCATGTGGCCAGCCAATTGCAGCTCCGCAGTCTTACAACCGCTGAGACCTCCGGGTCGTCAAAAATTTCAAACAGCTCATGGTTGTCTCGAATTCGCCATTGGTCTCCGTCTAGCTTTGCTCCGATTATTCGCCTTAGAAACCGTCGCTCAAAGGCGTTCAATATATTTGCGGATGTTTGGGTTAGAGTTCATGTTTCACACACATAGCATAACACAGGTCTTATCACAGATTTGTATACTTGGAGTTTTGTTTTCCTGTGTATGCAGCTGGTCTTCAAGATTGTCAATACTGAATAAAATATTTTATTTGCGAGCTGTATTCTTCGGCGTATTTCGTCTCTTTCATTACCCGTTTTCGTTATTTTGGCACCTCAATACATAAATTCACTAACATTTACAATACTACATTCGCCAAGTGTGACGCTTTGTGTACTTGAGGTATTTTTCCTCGACTGCGTCATAAGTTTTGTTTTATTTTCATTAATTTGTAGCCCTACTAGTCTTGCTACGCTGTCGAGTTTTAGGAAGAGTTCTTTGGCAGTTGTGAATCACCGTGACATAATGTTTTTGTCGTCCGCATCGGCTACCACTTGGCTCGACTTGAATAAAAATGTACCTCGTGTATCCACAGGTAGCTTCCGTATGACGTACCCAGAGCCAAATTGAATGGCAATGGGGCCAGCCCATCTCCCTGCTTTAGTCCGATATTTGTGTCAAAGGCATCGGTGGGTTGGTTATTGATGCGGACTTGGGAGGTTGTCGACGTCATTGTCATTTTGGTACGATGGACTCATTTGGCTGGGATGCCAAAGCAAAGCATTATTTGATACAGTACGTTGCGATCAATACTGTCGGATGCTTACTTAAAGTCAACGAAAATTTGGTGAATGTCTATGTTGAACTCCCAGCACTTTTCTAAAACCACCATACATACCACATAACATAATTTAATGCATTTAGGATTGAGTATGAGAAATCAAAAATTAACATCTTAAACGTTATCGATGAATTCCCAAATCATATACGGTCTGCTTTAAGTGCTTGAACGTTTGTCCAATTGAATCAGAGACAATGCCATACTAAATAATACATAATACTCATCTTAATGTCTTGACATCGTGTCACTTCAACCACACCATGTCACAGCCTGGCATGCCACGCACATACCGCCATGAATGATTTTATCATCTCAGGATATTTTATTTGCTTGGGTACAAGTCAGTGTGGCGTTGCCAGATGAAAAATGGAAACGCTCCCAGGCGACTTCTTTGCGTGAAAGAAAAAAAATCACAACTTATTTTACGCAACAACGTGAGGACGACCTCATCCCAAGTAGAGTCTCTACATCCAAGCTGAGATAGGCCTACACCAGATTCCTTATGTCTCGGCAAGCATCCTAGCGATCAGGCACAAATGGCCTATACATTATATGTCCCTGAGGGCTTCCATGTGCGGATTCCAACTCGTATGATGTACGACCAACCGAGTGCAAGACTCTAGCCGGAAAAAACTTTGGGGCCAGCTTTGCCAGATTTCCTTCTGCCGCATTACTCAATTACCGACATAAGGCGTCTAGCCAGGAGTAAAAGTGCATTGTCGAGTGTGGTGATAATAATAATTTTAAACTTAGCATAAGTCTTAGCTAATTTTTCACGAACCTGCTCATCTATTTCCTTTAATCGAACAGCGTTAGTTTTTAGCTCCACTTCAGTATCCACAAAATAATGTAATTCACGAAGAAGCTGGTAATCGAAACATCAGGAAATGATGTGAAGATCTCGCAGCCTCATGTACTACGTTACAAATGCTGCACATGATGCAACCAGATAATCATTTCAGGTTCTGCGATCCAATCCAATATGAGCGCAAATCGCTGCCAATACGGTGTGGACTGTTGGGAATAAAGTAAAGTAAAAATATGAGATACCCCATATTCCAGTATAAATTGTGTGACTGAACTGCACTCCATTGTCGGAATGTAAAAATTCAGGACGCAGAAAGTCAGAAAAACTTCCTTTAAGTATCGCACGACAGATTTAGACGCAGCGTTGGGCATGGGTTTCAACCAAACAAACTTGGTATAATGGTCAAGCACCATCAAAAGTCACTTATTGAACGGCAGTAACGGACCAAAAAATCTACGAAAAGTCGCTGCTTCGGCCTGCCCGATACGCTTTCTTGGCCCATGAATGGTCTAGAGGATCAATTACAAGGTTTTATTTGTTGGCAGACATTAGTCATGTAACGCATCACATTCCCTCTTAACTTAGGCCGTAGAATTTTTGTGGTCTAATGAATGCCAAAATATGCTACTGTTGGACCATCATGTGCCTGAAAAATTAATTTGAGCTCCTGACTCCGAGGAACTTCCAACTTGTTTCGAGGAATGTCTGCATCTGCTTTTGCATGACTACCAGTGCTTATGTACGAATAAAGGTGACCGTTTCTTACTCTTAAATTTTGGAATCATTCAGGCTGTTTGAAAAGGGCAGTGTTCACCTCCTAGCGATTTGGTTCCACAAAAGAGGAGTCAGGCATCACCTCTTTGACATGGTTATGTTCGGGCAGAAATGAAATCAATATGCAACGGGATATTAATGCTCTAAGGTGCACGTGAGACTGCGTTTGGAATAACATTTGCGGCACCTTTACTGTGTTGAATGGAGAAATGGAAACCCTGCAGTTTTAGGCTCCAACGGGCCAATCTGCCAGACAAGTCCTGTTGGCTCAGTAACCACTTAAGGATTGCATGATCAGTGGTTACAGTAAATGACAATCCCTCTATATACTCGTAGGTGTGGAACTTCTTTTTGCTCTGGACAGCAGCTAAACATTCCAGCTCGGTAATCGTGTACTTTTTTTGGGCCAACGTTAATTTAGCTGACATGTACGCGATCGGATATTCCTGGTCCTGATCGTCCCTTTGAAATAGTACTGCGCCGATTCTTACTGTACTAGTATCGCACTGAATGCAAAAATAACTCGAGTTAACCAAAGCAGGGGCTGACATCGGAGCTTGCTTAAGCTGTTGGAAGGAACTCGCAGCCACGTCAGTCCACCTAAAAAGACGCTTGGCCTTGAGGAGGTCAGTCAAAGGGACGGTAATCGAAGCGAATCTGTTAATAAAGCGACGGTACCAACCCATCATTCCCATAAAACGCTGAATATCTTTTGAAGATTTCGGTGTTAGATAATCCAAAATAATGGAGATTTTGCATGGATCTATATTTATTGTAGTATACAAATACTCACAATATATCCTAGGTTTTTAATTTCCCGCTAGATAAACTTGTTCTTTTCAACGTTGATGATGAGATTTACAAGGCAGCACATGGTCTGTGGAACGTTGCACAACCCAAAGGGCATGACCTTAAAATGGTATAAAGGACGATCCGGCGCGATAAAGGCTGTCTTTACCTGGGACTTGGGGTCTAAAGGAATCTGCCAGAAGGCATCCATTAGATCTAAGGTCATGAAATACTTGATGGACCGCAACCTGGATAGTTAGCGTTCTATTTGTTGAAGGGAGTACGCGTCTTTGATGGTGAATTCACTGAGACGCCGAGCATCCAGGCACACACGCACTTTACCAAGCTTACGGACGAGAGTATCTGAGGCTCTCCAAGGGCTTCAAGTTTCGCCTTTTACTTCGAGGATCAATCAATCGTGAAAACTGGCTAGAGCATATAGGCTAACACGCAAGTTCACCAGCTGATTGGCCAAATTAAAAGAGAGGGAAAATATTTGAATTAAACAAGCGAAAGGTTCAATTAAAAGTGTAGAGTCTGGTTCGATGGAAAGTCCATGTAGTAGAAAAATTGTATCTGATTATTCTAATCGGAGAAAATTCAAACGGCTATAGCTTTCGTTAATTTTATTGAAACTTATGGAATAAAAGGATTTTTTGAAGAACTACTTAAATGGCTGATTTCATCCAATTTAATCATACTCTGTCTGTGTGGTCTAGTGGTTAGATCATGAACGCATAAGCCGAAGGTCCCTGGTTCAAATCTCCTTGGGAGCAACGCGATTTAGTTTAGGGGATTTTTCGGACAGACTATGAGTGTTTACTCAGGGGTGATATGTACTGATTTAATCAAATCATATCATAGCTGAACGGGCACACGAGAGCATGGTACTGACCAAACCAACTTCCGAAAAAATCAATACGGTCATGAAAATGAGATACTCTAACTATCTCTAAGCGAAGGCCCGAGAGGGACTGTAATGCTACAAAGAAGAAGGAATACAGTTTTACTGACAAAAATTCTAAATCCTACTTTTACTAGGTAAGTTCAAAGAATTTTAACTTCTAGGTTATTTACTATTGGATTTACCTCCATGATTTTTAGGGCTTTGTCAAATAAATTTTACAAAAATCTACTAGTTTCGCTTCCTGTTCGTCCGTTTTTTTGCCTATCTGTCCCTCTGCCCGACTATCCGTGCGTTACAGGAAGTTTCTCCAGAAACTATAGAAGCAATAAAGCTCAAACTTTATGAGAAGGTTAGAAGTGGTGCTCTCAAAGGTTTAGGTCTTATCAAATATTTCAAAATTGTTTAAGGGATCTCCTTCCTCATAACGAAGTGGCCAATAAAAAATTTGTTCATCAAATGCAGTCGAATAGGGCATTAAATGAAAAGTCTTGCACTCTCAGAATCTGAAAAAGTAATTTTTTGCCTCACTTTCAGAATATGAAAAAGTAACTTTTTGCATCAGGGTGTCAAAGAGGAGGCAAAATACACGAACAATATTTGTGTCCCCTCTCCTGGCGATTGGACTCCTTTGAACCGGAAAACAAGAAAAACATCACTATGGTAATTTTTTATGAGTACAAAGGCAACAAATACCTTAGGAATCAAAATTGACTCAACTATGTTAATAATAGTATGATTTGTAAATTTTACATTCCCCCCCAATTTCATGAAAATCTAATAACAATTAAGTGAGCCATCGCACTTTCAATTGTATGGAGTTATAAAAACAATAACACGTGTTGATGGTGGATACATACGAGTTGTGTTCAAAAAAGTAAGGTAACTTTTCAAATTTTGCGAGCAACGTACATTCGAATATCGATTTTTTTATTTTTTAAGTTGATACACTCGGCATGAACATATATTTACATTTTCAGCTATATAATATGTTTAGTTTATTTGTGAGAAGCATAACAGTTAGAAGTGTTTTGCGTGCTCGGCGATTTTTTGCTGTTGAAAATAATGGATCAAAGATCAAGCATTTTTTGGCCAAAAGCAACACCACAAGCATGCCTAAGCCACCATATTCACCGGATTTGGCCCCATGTTCCCAAAACTGAAGAGACATATGAAAGGACGGAGAATTGGAACAATTGAGGAGAATCCGACTGCATCGTTGGAACAGCTCAAGTCTATACCGAAAAGTGCTTATGTGAAGTGCTTTGAGTATTGGAAAAAGCGTTGGCACAAGTGTATTGATTACTTTGAAGGGGACAACATAAATATCGACGAATAAATAAATATTTTTTCCTAAAAATACAAAGCCACCTTACTTTTTGAACACACCTCCTATATAGATGAAGAGGTTGAAGAATCCTATAACGACCTAACAAATGCGATAGACAATAACAATAGACATTACCAGTACATAATTGGAGACTTCAACGCGAAAATCGGGAAACACGTCTATCACGAACAAGCTAGTGAGACTGTACGTACGGGCTGAGAGAGAAGAACCAAACAGGAAACGGCTGGCAAAATTGCTCACATTCAAAGAATGTACTACTGTGTCCAAAAAATAAGGTGACATTTGAATTTAAATTGCGCGCGTCCAAGGGTTTGGAAAATTATTTTTTTTTAGGTTGGTAGTACTGTCAGTGACATCGATGTCAAATTTACATGTCAAAATATTCATTAGTGATTGAGATTTTTCGTTTTTTCGATGTCGAAATTTGTAGAGCAAAGAATTTGCGTTAAATTTTGTTTGCGGAATCAATTTTCTACTGCGGATACATTGAAGATGGTGCAGAAAGCCTTTGGTGATGAGACTATATCTAAAAAAATGTTTACAAGGGGTAAAGTGAGTTTCAAGCCAGCCGTGAACATGTCGAAGACGAAGAGCGTCCTGGGCGACCATCAACCTCTTCTCTTCTTCGATTATCGTAGTCTTGTGCATTATGAATTCCTTCCGCTGGGCCAAACAGTCAACAAGGAATATTATTTGAACGTTATGCGTTGTTTGCGTAATACTATCCATTTGAAAAGCCCGGAATTTTGGAAAGACAATTCTTGGTTTTTACACCACGATAATGCACCATCCCGTACTGCACTCGTAATTCGTGATCATTTTGGCAAAAAACGCAACGCATGTTGCTCCGCAACCACCGTATTCACCTGATCTAGCACCGTGTGACTTCTGGCTGCTCAGCAAGCTCAAAAGACCGCTCCGAGGACACCATTTTGATACGATAGAGGAGATTCAAGCTGCAGCGAAGACGGAACTGAAGGCAATCCCGGAAACGACGCGTATCTCAAACACTAATGAATATTTTGACATGTTAATTTGACATAGTCACTGACAGTACTACTAACCTAAAAAATTAAATAATTCTCCAAATCCTTCGACGCGCGCAGTTTAAATTCAAATGTCACCTTATTTGTTGGTCACTTGTGAGGAAAAATAAGTTTAAGCGACTGTGTTTGGTTTTAAATGAAAACAAGGAGTTTCAACGTGCCCTTAATAATTTGAACTTGGGAGACACAACCTGCAAAAGCACACACAATTAAAATGAAATACTTATATTTATAAGATTATTCACAAACACCTGCCGGTCAAACAAGTTTTTCTTTTGAAAGATGTTTCATATAAAGTTTTGAAATGCATATTGACTCGGATTTTCATTTTTATATAAGATTTACTTCTAATAATAATACAGGGACCTTATAATAAGTAACCGGACTGAGCCTGCCCCGCGCCGTCAAAGCGTCTGCTAACCGGTATCTGGTGCTGTAGTGGTGGTAGGGGTCTAGGTAAAGGGAACCGGGGTGCAGCAGTTGCCTCCAAGCACTTGGAGAGATAACATCGAGCGAGAGCGGAGTGCGTGTTCAGTTACGTCGTCGGAGTGAAAATGGAGCGTACGATCGAGCAACCGAATCAGAGTTTTTTAACCACGTTATTACAGGAGACGAGACGTGGGTTCCCCAAGATCAAGAAACACCTTGACTCTGGAAAACGTTCAATGTGCGACGACGAGGGCTCTAGACAGCATCGAGGTTGCCGACTTCCAGGGAGCGTTCGGGGATTAGAAAATCCGGTATCAGCGTGTTATCGACTCTAATGGGGACTACTTTGAAGATTTCTAAAGAAAAATTGTACATACTTTGCCAATAAAAAATTTCCTGAGGTCAGTCCGGTTACTTATTATTCAGACCCTGTATAGATCCACGTTACCCTGCATGAGATGAGTTCGATTTTCTACTTAAGAAAGATACTGCTATCTTTCAACTAATTATGATCGCTCTGGTAAGATGCTAGGATTTTAATTACTTCTGAAATACTTTAGGATATGATTAATCCTGATGAGTGAATACATACCAATATAATGTAATGATATGTAAAGAAATGGCATTCATTTGGATTTCAAACCCAACACTTGATATAAAAATGAAATAGTGAAGCAAATTAACGAAATTCTAGCGATAAATAGTGCTAAGTAAATTTTTAATCTAAATAATCTATTAAATTGAAAGGTAATTTAATCCTTATAACTGTACTCTTTGAAATGCATATTTGATGAAATTGCGATAAAGTTTGCTTCAGTTCAATCTTAAATGCAGTAACAGATAACAGTGTAATTCGTGGTGAAAAGCTTTGCCAGTTAGCTCGTCTCAAATCCACATAGTAATAACCTAAACCTCTCCAATCGTTACTATACTCGTTTTGTTCACCACATTTGTTGAATCACAATTCAACGAAAGGTGATTACTCGTTGTTTTTTGTCATGGTTGAAATATGTGCTACAATCCTATGCACAATTTCGAATAAGAAACTTAAAATTTAATCCTTCCCATACGAAATGAAATGAATTTGGGAAATTGTGTAGAAAACGATTTTCCACTGCTCTAAGGAGTTGGAGGAGTTCAGAGAGTAATGTCTCTTTTAAATTTGTGGGCTAAGTTTGCCATGATTTTCCCCAAGAATTATGCTTAGGATAAAAAAAATAGTTTAAAATGTGGAAGAAGCTTCGTTGCATAAAAGAGAATTTTAAATATAGTTTATCTTGCTGAATCCATTTTTTTTTATGAATAAATAGGAAAAAAGATGGCTGATACTCTGATCCTGAAATTATGATCCAAAAATTGTAGAAAAGATTTTGAGATAACTAAAATTTTGAAAGTTTGAGTTTTCAAAAAATATTGTTTCACTAAAAAGCAGTACATCATCTTCAATCCCTTAAGCAAAACATGAAAGCTGAACAAATTTGTTTTTTGTTCATTTCAACTTTATTTCTTAATAGAGTTTTTTATAAATGAATAAAAAAAACAATTTTTCCTATATTTTAAACAAAAAAAAAAAAACAACAAAATTTAATCATGATTTTCATTATGGTAAACTAGGTTTAAAATTCTAACCTTTATTCAAACTGGAAATCGATTGAAAACAAAAGAAAATGGATGTCGATGGTAACAATCGGTTAAAAATAGTAGATGTCATAACATTTTTTGTAAAACCATATACCGGCAGTACCCATCTGAATTGTTTTGAACGAAACAACACACTCACATAAGAAAACAAAACACATAAAAATAAATTAACAAAAAATAAAGCGGGGAAGTATCTGGGGCTACTGACGGGTATTGTTGGGGGTTTTAGAGCACGTAAATTGACAATAGATCAATCGGTATTTGAAAAATGCTGGGAGTTCAACATAGACGTACACGATATTTTCATTAACTTTAAGCAAGCATACGACAGTATTGATCGCTGATTCCGCAAATCCTAGCAAACCCGTAGTGTCTAAGTTGATTGGAAGTGCATATTGTCCCAAAGCCATGTGTAGTTGCTATTGCAACACAGGAAGATTTAAACCCCTAAAACTCTGTAACATACGATTCGATCATTCTTAAATTTTCAGTAGTGATTGAACTTGTAAATCGACATTTATACATTGAATTTTAGGGTGCCCATACGATTTTATTCAAGAAAGTATAAAATTCCTAAATCATACTATTACTAACAAAGTTGAGTGAAATATGATTTCTGACGTATTTTTTGTTGTAGTGCTTATAAAGGCTTACGTACATGATTTTTTTCAGATTTTTCGCCTAAATTTCGTGCATTTCCGCTTCTGCTGCTTCCCTCAATACTGATAAAGTAATTTTAGGACCTGTTTTGCAAACATCTCATTGAGACCTTTAAAATGATACCCCATTTGACAACCTTTAATGAAAAAGTTGTTTGAGGGTCATTCCTCTATACGGCGGAACATTCTTAAAACTCTTTTAGAGTTTTTCACCCCAAAGCATTCTAGAAGCCATAATTTTCAACCTTTCCTAAATTTTTCATGGCTGTGGCTTCTATAGTTTCGGAGAAAAACTGCTGTGACATATAGACGGACACAGGTACCGATTTTAATAGGGTTTGTATTTTATTATAGTGGAAGAATAGGGTTTATATAATCCGTGAAGGGTCTATTTCGTGTCAGGGTCGGTATGTGCGGCCAGAGTTTGGTTTTAGCGTTTTTTATTGCAGTTAGAGTAGATTAATGCGGTTTTGCGTTCGAGTAACTTATCTCGGGCACCGTGCTGATGAATATTCGGGAGCGCGTGTTTTAGGAAAAAGGAAAAAGAAAAAGAAGTAAAGTGAATTAAAGTCGAGTCGCTATTTTTAAATTGGGCATTTGAATCGTTGGCTGATGCTTGTATTTCAGATTTAGTTTGCTTAAGGAAGACCTGCCACCGAAATTCCTCTCCGAGCTAGCTAGCCTACCAGCAGCCATCTCGGAGTGAACTAAGGGTGTCCGGACTTGTTGGCCTGGTGGGTAAAGTTCCTTGGCACGTTCTGAGACTTCACGTCTATAACCGATTAAATCTCAAAACGAAACGGACAAAGAAGAAGATTCATTACAAATGTTTGCCAAATTAGTCCATCTTAAGAAAATGCCAGTGACGGTGACAACCTCTCAAGTCTGTACAATAGCAAACTCACCGATGCCCAGGGTTAGCCTTAACCAAATTTTTGCCCCGGGCAAGTCATCCATTTGGCACTCCCTCATTATTCATATTTGAGCTAAAAAGAAACTATTCGTAAAGTGACAATACTTTTTGTTGAAAAAAGTAGCATTAATTATTATTAATATTATTTAGCTATTCAGTCGTCAAACAATATAGGAATTTATATTGTCTATTAGTTAGCTGGTTAACATTTAATGACGAGAACTAAAGCTTTATTTGTCTTGTTATTTTGTCAGCAAACTCTCTTATAAGTGTCGCAAAATCTAGGTTTTCTGCAATTTCATTTTCTATGGACAGGAACGTTAAGCTAGTCAATCTCGTTTGCGACAAATTAGATCGCAAGTAAGTTTTTATTAATTTTAGTTTGAAGAAACAGCGTTCGCTACTTGCAACAGTCACTGGAATTGTTGACAGAATACGTAGTGCTATCCAGGTATTGGAATATATTTCTTGGAATTCTACGTCTAGCACTCGTTGCGTGTAGACGTGTTTTTAATCGCTCCTGTCATTAATTTTAAAAATTAATTAATTTTTCACAAAAGTCAGTTTCAAAATATTGAAATAATTTTTTACGAGTCAGTCAAAATCAAGTTTTGATTTTATTGGGGAAGAATTAATCGTCGAAGGCATCGACCAACCATACCAATAAATCAAGAAAAGGCAACAAACCAAAGACATCTCGGGACTGCTGTATGGAGGAGCCCGACGGCTTCCCTCCGTTGGGGGGCCCCGGGGAGAGTGACGGTGTGAAATTGACGATGGATAAAACTTTAAAAAGGCGAATCATCAGCGCAAAATCCGACGAATCGCAACGAAAGCTGCAAATAATGGAGCCCAGCGCTGAGATAGAACAAATCAGACGTGAAAATGATGAACTTAAGCAGAGAATATATTCAATGGAAGAAACAATGAAAGGATTAATAAGTACGTTAGAAAGAAAAGAGAAGAAGCAAGAGGAGACAAAAAAGAAAGTAAATATTTTGAAGAAAAGCTTTGATAAAACCGAAGACATTCTAAGTGCAGATGGCACAAACGAAAGCCGAAACTATTATGCGGCCCTTAAGGACCTAGGCGAATCCATGGAATTGGAAGCAGAGACATCACAGACGAACTTAAGAAACGAAACGGAACCATCCACATCAGAAGGTATACAATTAAACAATAATAATAATGTAAATTTCATAAAAAATTTAAAACAAAAAAATCTTGGAAAAAAACCAACTAGTGGTTCTGCTGGCTCTCAGGGCCAAATTAATGTTAGTAAGAAGAAGGACAAAGTCCCACCAATAAACGTTTTTGGACAACGTGGTAGCAACATGGTTCAGCTGTTGGCAGCCGAACGAAAAATTGAAAATTTCGAGATCAAGAGAGTAAACTCAGAAAAAATCACCATCAAAACACAATCACTGGTTGATTTTCAAGCAACTAAAGACGCGTTAAAATCTGTAGAGGTTCCCCACTTCACATACACCCCAAAAAGCGAAAAAAATCAGACCTTTCTGTTGAAGGGCCTGGATTGTGGAGAAAATGTCGTTGATCTTCTTGCAATGCTGAAGGAAACTGCACCAAATCTATAGTTCGTTTCGGTGAAAAATTTCGTAACAAGAAGATCAGCCTTTGAGAATAAAGAGTTACCTTTTTATTTGGTACAAATCAAAAATACTAGCAGCCCAAGTACTCTTCAACAGATAAGGTACTTGAATTATAGAGTTGTGAGGAGGGAGCGATTACAGAAACAAGAGGTCAACCAGTGTTACCGGTGTCAACGATTTGGCCATTCGGCCGCCAATTGCGCCATGCACTACAGATGTGTGAAGTGCAATGAAATGCATGCTCCTGGTGAGTGCAAATTGGCTCAGACGGAGCCCAAAGAAAAATTATATTGCGTCAACTGCCGTACATTTGGTCATCCAGCATCATATCGAGGATGCCCCTGATATCAAGATGCAAAAAATAAAATTATACCGCAGCAAAATCAAGTAAAACGCCACAGTATAGCTCCAAATCCCGTTAAGCCCGGGGTATCATTTGCACTCACCTCGAGAGGACCAGTAGAGCCTAGTATTAATAGTGTAAGTAGCAATAAGGAGCTGCTTATAAAAATTACTCAACAGCTTGATTCATTGTCTGGCAGAATGGACAAGCAGGACGCGAGGATTAATCTAATTCTTCAGCGTCTTAATTTAAATGTCTCGAAATAATTTGTCAATCAGCCACATTCCCGTGGATGGATTTCATCTCATCTCGATCAACGTCAACTCGATTGTTGCTATACATCGACGTGACTATCTGCTAGATTTCCTTGTCAAGCAAAAGCCTGACATCCTGCTTCTCACTGAAACCCACCTCAATTCATGGTACTCCATGACATTCGAGGATTTTGAATTCGTAAGAAATGATAGGGTAAATTGCGATGGGGGAGGTGGCACAGGGATATTGGTTAGGAGACTCTATTGTTTCCAAACTATTGATAGAGTCGAATTCAAAAGCTTTAAATGTCTTGAAGTGTCCGTTATCAAAATCTCACTGCAAGGCGGGGATAACATCTTTGTTATCTCTGCCTATGCAGCTAGTGGAAACGTGCTCAAGTTCAAGGAGGAACTAGATTCCTTGTTTCAAATACTCGAATGGAACAGGCTGCATAATTATTATGTTCTTGCTGGAGATCTTAATGCCCGGCATACTTCATGGCTGAACGCCACCAATAATCCTCGAGGAGTACTCCTAAAATCGTGGATAACAGAGAACCAGATTGAATACAAGTGCAATCTATATGGGTCGGAGTTCCCAACATACCCTAGGACAAATTCATATTTGGATCTTTGCATTGCTGACGCAAGACTTAAATTCAACTTTAATAATCCTCAACGGAAACTGCAGGTGCTTCCTTATGATAGCGATCATTACGCAATCGTGATGGAAATCAATCATCAAAGAGATGATGCCTTTCTCATTCCAGTTCAACATGAAAACCATCGGTTGAATTTCAAAAAAACCAATTGGGAAAGGCTTCAAAGAAAGTTTGATCAGGAGTACCAGAAGGAATGTCCACCTTCTGATGATGGCAACTCTTGCTCAATGGTTCCTAATGACAGGAATCTAACTAACGATGAAATAGATATCTATTTGTCGAAGTTAGAGAAGCTGACATTAGAAACGATGGAGAAAGTAGTTCCCAAGATTAAACTTCGAAACAATATGGAAGGATATGAAAAACCAACCATCGCAAGGTTGAAAAAATTGAAAAGCCTTCTTCTCACGCGCGTCAACAATATTTATCGGCGATTTTTAGACTACAACCATCCCACATTGGCTCTGTGGAAATTACACCTGAAGGATGTTCGGAACTTAATCCGTTCACACTTCAGGAGTGAGGTCAGCAACCAATGGGCGGAGAAACTGAGGGGTATTACCTCACAGGACCCAGGTGGCGTTTTCACGAAAGTGAATGCTATATTTCGCAAGAGGTCTCGAGTGAAGGTATCGAATCTTAAAGTTGCTAGTGATCAGATAAATCTTCTTGATAGGGCTGGTATCGAACTCAACAGTACGACTCCGGATACAAATAGAAACAGGATCATATGTGATGGGTTACAGAAACTTGCTCTGATTGGAACTCATTTTGAATCAGTCCATCTTCCAAACCCTGAGAGAGGGAATCAAGTCCTTTCAGAAGTCGTTGAAGCAAAAGTTTCCGACTTCAAATCTAGCCTGAACGGCGAATCCGTTCTTCATTTCAATGAAGAATTGACGTCCGACCTCATACCGAGCTCGAATCTTGTTGATTATTTTGTCAGCTATGATCGCTTGTGGGTCATATTTCGCAGGATAAACAACAAGAAATCTTGTGGTATAGATGGTGTTCCGAACATAGTACTTCGACATTTGCCGGAGGTTGCTATTAGAGACTATTGTATATTGTTCAACAATATGTTGAACAATTCATATTTTCCAAATCAGTGGAAGAAGGCCAAGGTATTTCCGATTTTGAAGAAAGGAAAAGAATCTTCGTGCCCTAAAAGCTATTGCCCGATCAGCTTGTTGCCTAACATCAGCAAGGTTTTTGAAGTGATACTGAACGATGCATTAAACACCCACGTTGGAAAGTATGAGTTGATGCCGAATTGCCAATTGGGTTTCCGTGCTAGGCATTCGACTACACACGCGATAACGAAAGTAACCTCAGACATCTGTTGGAAACTAAATGATAGACAATGTGTTGGAGCGTGTCTCATTGACATGGAGAAAGCCTTCGATACGGTTTGGTTAGATGGACTGATTTTTAAACTCCTACAGGACAAGTTCCCCAGACACCTTGTCGCCATGATGTGTAAGATGTTGTACGGGAAATCATTTCTTGTAACTGATGGAAATTCGACAACAATGCGCGAGTTCAAGGTCTTGAATGGTCTACAGCAGGGAACAGTTACTGCGCCTCTACTTTTCTCGATATTCATTCGCAAGCTATTGAAAGGCTTTGATTTCAACATATCCCCAGCGCGGTCATTGGTAGCGTTTGCTGATGATCTTATCATTTATACGGCAGATCGGAAAGCCACAGTAGTTCAGAGCAATCTACAAAAAATGTTTAATGACGTGCAGCTCTACACTGACAATTGGCGAATGAAAATCAATGCGCAAAAGTGCGAAACAATTCTATTTCGGACAACATTGCAGTTGGCCAGTCAAGACCTGAAACGTAATTGGAAAAATTTTCACATTATGGCTGGTGAGGGTAATACAGAACAGATTCCACATAAATCCTGCGTTCGATACCTCGGTGTTTATCTCGATCAATATCTGTATTATAACGAACATGTTAAAATCATGCTCAGTAAGGCGCAAAAGGTAGTCATGTCCCTTCGAAGACTCCTTCATTCCAGATACATTGACCGAAAGGTCAAAATTATCTGTTACAAGACCCTAGTTAGACCAGTTTTGACATACGGATGCCAAATCTGGTACAACTTGAGTGCTAGTACAATGGAAAAGTTAAGAGTTTTCGAAAGGAAATGTCTTCGTGCATGTACTGGTCTGTACAGAAAACCTGAGACGGATTGGAAACATTATATATCTAACAGAAGAATTTATCATACTGCTAAAGTGACAAGAGTCGATATCTTCATTTTGAAACTCATTCGAAATCATATCGCAAGATCTGTAACTGTGAGTGAAAACCCCTGGATTTCACAGCCGTTCCACCCTACAGACGGGTACATTGAGACTTGTCTCGATACTGGCTTCATTCCTCCAGAAGCATTCGTGTATTTGGACATGAATTGGTATGTTTTTGATTCTGACGGAGTCCCGATTATATATCATATATATAGACGGGCCACCGATAAGAAGATAGAATATCCTCCGAATTTGAGCTCGCGAGACCACAACCTACAATGGCGATACTCATTTGCGAGATTTGTTGAGGTTGATCGAGCTGGGAGGGAGCTGGCACGGTATTGGTGGCTGAATGACAATGACTAAATTATTCGTGTTCGCGTGTCTTGTTTGTATCTGTTTTCTTTTTATTTTCAGCTCATTATTGCTACATTTAATTGCTATTTGATTGTGTTATTTAAAATCAGCTTATAGGATTTAGAATGGGTATATTGTGATGTTCGTTATATTAGGCTAAGAGATAAGGTTTACTTTGTAGATTAGGAGTATTGTAAAAGTATTACAGTAGGATAAGTTACAGTTTTTTGAGTAAATTTTATTAGACGTAAGTAACAACATATTAGATATAAGTCAAAAGATTCCTGTTTTGTGTTCTTTGTATTATATTTAATTTTTAAATAGCGTTGGTTGGTTTTTTTCCGCTTTTTCCAATTGATTAATCATCATATTCATTTGATTAATTTCACATAATGTTTTGATAAATCAATTTTAGTATCGATATTGTTTAAATTTAGAGTGCCAAGTGGGCCATTAAGTTTTTCTAATTGTATAATGTTTTTGAAACTTTGCTTTATGTTTTTATAAAAAATGTTATGGATTTACTTAATAAAGCACCTTGAATTGAATTGAATTGAATATATTTCTTGAAGATTGTGCTTTTAATAAAGTTTAAAGCTTCGATAGGTGTTGCCTGACTGCCTTCAAGATTGTGTTGCAGACTTAAAATTTCATCACACAATAAATTTCCATCAACCTTTGTTTTTTTAACCGTTAATTTTTCTTGCAATTCAAAACAACTTCGCATTAATTGGTCTTTATTTTGATTTTTTTAATATTAAACAAAAAAATCCCCGTAATAGAAAAACCTTGCATCTGTTGAAATCTTTCCTTCATAGATGTAAGTACGGTGTCCAAAAGAGTGTTAAAAAATCCGGTTTCAAATGTTTTTTCATGGTTAGTTATTAGTTCATCAACAGCCTCTTCACCCGGTCTGCGTTTAATGCGTCTGAGTCGCATTTGTGGTTTGAAAACTGGTTCCGTATCAAGTTCTGATACTAATTCACTTGCTTAAAGCCTATTCGTCTATATGTTTCACAATAAGAACAAGATTTATCAAGCATATTGGTAAAGTCAACAAAGTTTATTTGGGGTGACTGAGCTGCTTTAATCACAATATTAATTTGAAAAAGAACATCATACAATATTATCAGAGGAACAATAAAGCGAAAATCCCTTATTTGTCCAGCCAACGTCATGCATTTTACATAATTGATAACGTACTGCTTTGACGCTTCTAATTCAAGCTTCCCAGCGGGTGTCACTTAAATTTTTCAGGGTGTATATTTTCAAGTGATCGGTTAAAATTTTTCATCTATTTGCCGATCTTGCAAATAAATTAAACACTTTTTGTAAAATTCCGAACGGCGTCACGGATTTCACTGAAGATTTTGCCGCATCACATAATACCAAATTATAGCTATAACATCCACAAGGTACAAAAATTTTTAATTCTTTTTTGTACACCTTTATTTTTCCCTCCACGTTCGCACGATTACCATAGCCCTGTCCTCTACAGTCATTAATGTTAAAGCCATGATCGTTCAATGTTTTTTTAAAAATACTTTCTGTGAGACCCGCACTCGTTGTATCATCTTTTTATAAAAATGATATGACATATTCTTTTATGTTTACGGCATCGTCTTTTATGTGTGCGAATCTTTACCTGATTGAAAGTTGGTCTTTATGACTGATATCAGGAGTGCAATTGGCTATAATTGCATAATACTTTGACTCGTTTAAACGGGATACTATTGCCGACAAAACTTTAGATGTCATAAGTTCTATTAATTTTTTTAAATAATTTTTCCACAATAATGGTCAGCCAAATCACCTTTTACGGCCAACATAACATGCTCTTCCATGACGAAGTCAAACTTTGCCAATAACTGTACAAGGCCCAAGAATTTTCCATTGTCTGGTGTAAATAATTTATCGGATGATCCTGTGAGCACCATGTTATTACCAGCCGAATACAATGTTATATGCACCAATCTTTGAAGCACAAGGTTCCATCGTAATCTTTCCTTAGAAATTATTTTTTGTACTGCTTGGTCAATACTTAATCCAGCTTTAAGCCTGATTTCAGCTTCAGCTTATTTGATGAACGCTTTTTTGTGCAGGACTATTTTCATGCATTTTTAAAGTTTCGCTTATTTGTTTTCAATTTTTGAAGCTTTGAGCAGTGGTCAGATTTGTTATTGACTATAAATCGAACAATCGGCAGCAAAAGCAAAAGACACTATCATTTGATTTTTTTGTATAAAGCAACCACCGACGTCTGATAGTTTCTTCACTTAATAGCTTTCTTGTATAATGAACTCAGTATTATTGGGGAGTATTAAGGTGGTTTTAGGGCAGGTATATCAACAACGGACCAATTGTTCACGATCAAGCAGGTACTTGAAAAATGCTGGGAGTTCAACATAGACGTACACCAAGCATACGACAGTATTGATCGTAACGTACTGTACCAAATAATGCTTGGTTTTGGCATCCCAGCCAAATTAGTCCGTCTTACCAAAATGACAATGACGTCGACAACTTCAGCAGGGAGATGGGCTGGCCCCATTGCTATTCAATTTGGCTCTAGAGTACATCATACGGAAGCTCCCTGATGAAACTAGGATGACATCAACATTCTGTCACGGTCATTAACAACTGCCAAAGAACCTTTTCTGAAACTCGACAGCGAAGCAAAACTAGTAGGGCTACAAATCGACGAAAATAAAACAAAGCTCATGACGCAGTCGAGGAAAAATACCCCAAATACACAAAATATCACACCTGGCAAATACAGTATCGAGGATGCTAGCAAATTTGTGTATTTAGGCGCCAAAATAGTGAGAGCGGGTAGTGAAAAAGACGAAATGCGCCGAAGAATACAGCTCGCAAATAAAGTATTTTATTCAGTATTGACGATCTTGAAGACCAGCTGCATACGCAGAAAAACAAAGCTCCAAGTATACAAATCTGTGATAAGACCTGTATTATGCTATGGATGTGAAACATGGACCCTAACCCAAGCATCCGCAAACATATTGAACGCCTTTGAGTGACGGGTCCTGAGGCGAATAATTGGAGCGAAGCCTGACGGGGGCCAATGGCGAATTCGATACAACCATGAGCTGTATGAAATTTTTGACGAACCGGAAGTCTCAAGGATTGTAAGGCTGCGAAAGCTGCAATGGGCTGGACACATGAATCGTATAGACGAATAACGGATACCCAAGAAGGTATTTGTTGGGAGAACTGAAGGCCGGCGACCAGTGGGGAAACCGAGGAAATGCTGGTCTGACTCGGTTGACGAAGACAGTTCATCGCTGCTCGGATTTCAGAATTGGAATACACGGTCAACGGACCGAGACAGTTGGAGGCGCTATTTGCAGGAAGCGAAGGCCCGAAAGGGGCTGTAGTGCTAAGAAGAGGAAGAATAATGAACTCAACAAATATGACGCCCATTTTCATCCTTTGGAAAATTATTTAAAAATATTTGTGAGGGTCCACACGAAATAGTTTGATCTAAATTTTTTGCACTAACTACCTTTGGCCACGTAGCTACGTCAGAAATATCGTATTTTTCAGTACAATCTGAGTTGACTCCTTCATCAACGAAGGAATTTATATTTTGAGTTTGACTTACAAGCCATTCAGATGTTCCATCCAAAGATTCAATGGGCCAATTAATATCGTCACCTTGAATAGGAGACTGTGCATAATTGGTGTCTGATTGTTCCAAGCCTAGAGAAATATTGACCGTGATTTGGCTTTCGGAACCAGACGTGCAAGTGATAACTTCTGATTCAGCGTCCGAAGTACTTGCTTTAGAAATTCCTTTTAAGTATTTCTCGATTTTCATAAGTTTCTAGTTTCATCAAAAACTTTGCCCGTTTCAGCTTTTCTCTTACGATTTTATGAACCAGAAAACCTTTTTAGGGTTTTGTACTAAAATACAAGACCCTATTGCAATCACGACCTGTGTCCATCTGTCCGTCCGTCCGTCCGTCTGTATGTCACAGCACTTTTTCTCCGAAAGTATAGAAGCTACAGCCATGAAACTTTGTGGAAAGGTCAGAAGTGGTGACTTCTTGAAAGTTCAAGGGTGAAAAAATTTTTCAAAGGAAAAAATTTTTCAGAGGTGACCCCTCAAAAAAAATTTTTCACCATTGGTAGTCGAGTAGGGTGTCATTGGAAAGGTCTTAATGAGCCTTATAAGTACCGAGGGGGGCAGAGGAAGGGGAAATGTACGAACTTTTCGCGTACCCCCCTCGCGATTGGACACCTTCCATCCGAAAAATCTGAAAAAAATCATGAATGTAGGCCTTAATGAGTACAACAACAACAAATACATGAGAAGTCGAAATTCACTCAACTTTGTTAGTAATAGTATGATTTATCGATTTTATGTTTTCTTGAATAAAATCTAAACGGTACCCTTAAATAAATACAAATTTTGCAAACAGATGACTATTTATAGGATTAATCTTTTCTGAAAGTTTCATAAAGATCGAATAGTATTTGACGAAGTTATAGCGATTTGAATTTTCCTGTATTACTATGGAACAATATGCCCTGTATTACTATGGAAACATATGGCTATGGAGCCATACGCGCTTTTTACCGACTTAGACACTACAGGATTTGCATGAAAATTGCAGGAATCATAGGTATCATGAAGATGAGTACATATAATTGAAATAAGTCGAAAAGGCAGGAGAGAGCTCCTAGCAAAAGGGCTTTGTAACCATTCTAGGATTCGAAAAAATAGGCCATGAATCGATGAATCCAGTACAGAGAAGTGGCCCCTGGAAAAAAATTTCATGAAAGGTAGCCGATATGAGTATCAATTGAAAGTTTTCTATGAGAGCTTTTCAAAACAGTTCTTAAACTGACGATTTTTGCTTCAGTGGGGACCCGGGGAATACATGAAAAATGTGTTTCCTCCCTCGCGAATGGACACCCGTGATCTAAAAAATCTGAAAAAATTATCTAGGGAGATATTTATGGATATAACTCTTACAAATACCTCAGGAGTCAAAACTCTTTCAACTTTCACATTTTCTCCAATAAAATCGTCTTTGACATGTTTCTTGATTTTATTCGTTGTTGGTTACTGCATTTTGTAAGTTGAGTACAAAACCCTTCTGACATGAGCATAGGTCTGTCTACCTAACTTGGTTTATTTTATCTTTTGTAGGCAACATTAAAAACGAGGAAGACAGGTCCCGATATGGGATTCTCGGTCGAGGCATAGAAGAGAAAACACCTCAGACGAGCATGTGTTTTTCTGTAAATGTTAATTAAAGAACTGTAAAGTTGGAACCTTGTGTTTGTTTTAAAATCAAGTGGCTCTACATTTTATTTTCAGCCATCATTCAATTTTGTTACTTATCATGTGAATCCTGGTCAACTTCACGATTACAATGCAACGTTATATCTATGATAATTGAAAATATCTGTGAGCGAACTTATCTTCAAAAAGAAATATTACATAACTAAAAAATATTAAAAATTGTTTGAATATAGTTGAAAATAATATCCGTTCGCGGCACTTGTTTCAGTCAAAATTCTTAGAATATTTCAAACTCTAAAACAATATCACAGTGACGACACTTGATTTAATCAACACACTGTAGATAAGTACTACGCGAAAACCGATGTTCTTGAAAAGTAATAAAAATAAAAAACTATCACCTTGCTTTCGCTTTTTAGTTTATTTAATATAAAGTCTCACCAATTCTAAAATTAATACCATTTACTACTTCTCTCATTAAAGATATATTATGGCATAGTATTGAGTTATTAAATTATGTATGGAAAATCAAATTAAAGAATTTACCTTGGTGTCGTCTAGCCCGAATAAATCTGGCCAAATTGGACTTGCACCGAAGCGTAGCTTCTATGCAGCAAATAAAGCCTAAGTTTGGCCGAAATGTCCAGCCAAAGTGTATCGACCAAAAAGTATAAACTCTCGTATTAAAATAGTACCAGCCAAATGATGGCCGAATTTTTATTTTAACACGGGTCAGTACTTTCTGATCTGGAATTAACAATTTCAATTCTTTATATACTAGTTCTTAAACCTAAAATCTATAACATACAAAATGTGTGGTCTCATGACCCATAATTTACTTCACATGCACGTTATACGATACATTGATGTATTCAATGGATCGTACAAGTGCATTCATTCATTGCATACTATCTAGGTCGTAAATCAAGTACATGCGATCGACCTTATGCAAACATATGGGATTTGTTTAGATCTACTTCCATGAATGCGGGAGAAAGTAAAAGCGAAAGCAAACCATCGAACGGTGTCGTCTTACACATGCATTCAGGGACGGACGCAAAAAAAATTTTGGGGGAGGTCCGACCGAAAAATTTGGAATAATTAAACAGCTTGGCTCTAACAAACCGTAACGTTTTATTTGTGTTTGACAAACTTAATATTTATAACTTATGATTTTTCATTAAATCGCGTATTGATTGGCGGTCTGCGAGTTCTATTTTCCAAAAAATAAACACAAGACAAACATCAATTTTTGGGTAAAAATAGCTAAAAATTGTGATCATAATTTTAAAAAAATTTATTTTCACTCAATTGGAATTTCATTTAACGTTATAATATTTTATAATATAAGAAGCATTAATTGACAGCACACGAATCAAATGATGAAATTGTAATACATATGATCTACTGCCTTTAATATAAGGCAGACTATTTACAGAGTGATGTCACTTCTTCTTGTTCTTTTTGCGAGAATATCCAGAATTTGATCACTGGTAACATTCACATCTCTGTGAATGTTAAGAAGCGCCAGTCCATTCAGCCGTTCCTCTCCAGTTCGGTTGCGCAAGTAAGTTTTTAACCTTCGCAAAGTGGAGAAGGACCGTTCACTAGAGGCAACTGTGGCCGGTAGTGTCCCACAAATTTGAAGAAATCTGTATATCTGGCTGTAAAATCTTCTATTGCAAACGTCCAGAGCTTCGATGAATGTTTTTGGCCGTTCTTTTTCAGGAATTTTTGAACAGAACCTGGAATAAAAAACCAATTAATAAATCAAATAGACCCTTTTTTTAACTGCGAAAAACTGATGATTACCTTTTCCACAGCTTGATGTCTAATTGCAAGTCCTCCGTAGACCCAGTGATGTCGTTCGGCCATTTTTCTTCAAAAACATGGGCGGTTATTTTTTATTTCCTCTTCATCGAGTTCTGCGCATTTGGCTGGAATGATATTCTGTATCATTGACAACAGTGCTCGATGTTCGAGAAATCTCGTGTCCAGTTCTTCCAGATATATATCCAAAAATGGAATATATATTGATCGTCGATAATATTCTTCAGCATTTCCAAAATGGTTGTCACGATTGTTTTGACGTCCTACTCGCCGAGGAACAGTTAGCTCGATACCAATCTTCACAGCGATTTGAGTCGCTGACTGGAACATTTCCGCAAATTTTTCGTCGGCCCTGGCACGCATCTCCTTTATTTCTTTGTGAACATTGTTCGCATATTGGACGCATTCACTTAAATCGCAATCTTCTTTTTGCAAATTCTGGCTCAGGTTCTTCGTCAAGCTGAATACCGGTACCATTACAACCAATGCAACTATGAACTGCGCTGTTTGGATTGAAGCAAGCAAGCTGTTTGGCTGTACTCCATCTGTTTTCGATCTCATCTCATTTAATTCTTCGAGCGTCAAGCAGATGAATTCCAATGCTTCATGAAACAATCCCAGAGAAGCAAGATGTTCGACCCAACGCGTTTCACAAAATTTTAAAAGACGTGTCTGCTTAGCACTAGGATTTTCTGCCAGGATATGTTTTTTCAACAAATTTCCAGCTTTGCTCGACAGACGAAAGAAGTTGACGACTTGCTTGACTGTTCCAATGCAGTTCCGAATCGGCGTAATGTCGCACGCATGGGTAATTGCCAGATTTAGGTTGTGATTGGCACAATGAATATAAAGAGCATCTGGACATGTTTTATTTACAATAGCTGCACAGCCTTTCAGCTCTCCACTCATTGCTCGAGCTCCATCATAACCTTCAAAATAAACCGTTAAAATCCTTGTTTTACAAATCAAAAGTTTTTTCTATGGTTTCAGAGCTCCTATATTTATAAATCCGATTCAGGAACTTGTGTAATTGAAATTTTCAAAGCACTATTCAACTCAACTTGGTTTGGGTTTTAAGACTCTTTCAAAATCGAATAAAAATCCGATTTTCAAGATATTTCAAAAATCATTTTTAAGCAAGACTCTAAAACTGTTATAGTATTTAATCCACATAATATATGTATATATATTCTTAAGTACTAAGAATTCTTGTCTAGATTTTATAGGTTTGTCAAAAGGTTTTATAAAATCCTATTCAGATAAGATTTTAATTGAGTTGAAAAATATCATTTTTAAGCTAGTCACATAATCCAATCAATAGTGAATTTTTCTATGCTCGTAGAAAGTTTGATCCAAAACTTCAATGGATAGTAGCTCCAAAACTTCACTTTCTTTTCCTACTTTTAGCTAATTCATGTTAATTTAAGTTTTATTGAGTGAATGCAAGTTATACAACGTTTGGTATTGGATGAAAGTATTTTTTATTTCATACAATATAAAACAATGTTTAAAATTATATGATGATATTTTATAGTGATTCAAGTTTTGATAAGTTCATTTGAGTTTTCATTCGGTTGAATTTTTTAATCGGTCAATTTAAATTTTATTGAATGAATGTAAGTTATACTACGTTAAATATTGGATAAAAATTTTTTTTCATACATTTATGTTTAAAATTATATGATGCTTTTTTATAGGGATCCAAGTTTTAATTAGTTCATATGAGTTACCATTTGATTTAATTTTTTAATTAGCTAATTTAAGTTTTATTGAGTGAATGTCAGTTATACTACATTAAATATGAGACAAAAATATTTTTTATTTAATGCATTAATGTTTAAAATTATATGATGATATTTTATAGTAATTCAATTTTGAATTAGTTCATTTGAGTTTTATCCTTGTTAATTTGAGTTTTATCCAGCTTACCTTGCCCTTTCATGAAATGAGTGTCCACTCCAAGTTTCTGCAAAGTTGTAAGCAGCGTATTTGCAAGGCTGGCGCCAGTCACATCCTCTACAGGAACGAAGCACAAGAAATCTTCTCTGATCGTGTGTCTCCCTTTGACTTCTTGAATGAACCTAGCTCCAATCGTGAATTGTTCAATTCCACTTACATCAGACGTTTTATCTGCGGTTACAGTGAAACATTTCGTCTCATTGATGCGTCTCACCAACTCTCTTGTGATGATTTCCGCTCCAGCATCAATGATCTCGTTCTGAAGTCTATGGCTCAAGTATGTTGCATTACAACCAGCCACCTTTAAATGTTCTTGCAGTGCTACATCTCCACTATCCACTGAAAAACGCAGAAGTGCCCTGAAATTCCCGTCGTTCTCTTCTGGAATTTCCAGCGCCGATGGGCCATCATCTCGACGTCCTCGTAGCGCCAGTCCTTGTCTGCAGCAGAACAAAACCGCACGAATGATGGGAGCAAGCTTCCGTCTGTTTTCCAATTGCAGCCGTTTTCGGCTCTGATCGATCTCGACAATGACATCATTTTTCTTATTTTCATAAATGAGCTTAAAATTCTGTGCATCTTCAAGGGCGTGCAAGTGATATTTTTTCGGTTGGTGTTCTTTAAATCTCTCTAAAGCTCTCTTCCAATCTTTAACACAAGTTTGCACAAATGAACTCAAACGTTCATGTTTTCCTTTTCCAACTTCTTTTTGCGCAAATAAAATGCAAACTCGACAATAAGCGCCGTCTTCTGAGGCTGAGTAAGTGAGCCAAGGATACTTTTGTAACCACGAAAGTTGGAATTTCAGATTTTTTTTGTTCATTTCCGTTGCTGAAAACACAAAATCAGCATCCGGTGTCCATACATTTACAAGGAGATCGTACATCTCGGAATTTTCAAGTTTTCTTCTACCGAACCATTGAACATCATGTACATGATCTTGAAATTTCTGAGACTTCTGAAATTCATACAAATTTTTTCTTCGATTTACACAGTATTCGTTTGAAAAAATTTAGTTTATTGGTTTTTTCTCGCAAAAATAATTTTAAAAATAATTTTTTATAGTCAGTTTCGAAAAAAAAAAATCGTCACTAGTGAGATTTGAACCTCTTTGCTCTTTGCTCTTTGCTCTAACCGCTCTGCCACAACATATTTGAAGATAACATGTAAAGTATCTTACACTGTAAAATTTGAAATTAATTTCTTTATATAGATTAAAAATTCAAAACGACGTCAACGAATTAGAATTGTATAATTTTAAAACCTCACTGCAAACCGTCAAACAGTACATCAATAAAATATGATGCAATTGCACGAAAGTCTGTTCAGTGAATTTCGAGCGGAAAAAAGTTCCTGTACTTTCCACGTTCATGAAAATTTTATCAAAAAGAAAATGATATAACGCATTCAATTTAGTTATTAAACTCAAATTTTAATCAACATTTTGCTGGGTGAAAATTCAAAATACTTACTATGGGCTCCGGTTGATGATCATTTTCCTCGTCATGCCGCGATTTTTTTGCTGTTGATACTTCTTCAGCCTGTTTAACTGATCGTTCGCATTCGCGTTTACCATTTGCATTTGTCGGTTTAAAAAAGGACGTTATTTTAACCGGTGCCATTTTTATTGACGATGAAGCAAATGCATGTCAACACTGTGGGAGGTCAAACCGACTAATAACTCACTCGATATTTACTGGACTATTACACTTTATTATTTCCGTCTTACACGTAGATTTTTCTCGCGCGTACAATTCGTTGATCGTAAGCGGTTCGTATGCGTTTCGTATTTTGTTCGTGCTCCACTGACTGCCCGGCCGGGCCCGCTAGGTATTTATACCCCGTGTCTAAGAAAATTCCAGAAAATGAAAATCCGAGAAGGCTCGAGAAAGATAAAGAAGTATCGACAATATTCCAAAAACAAAAGTCCGACTGGTATGATTAATTGCCAGTCAAGATTGATTGATTCTTTTTGTCCCCATGACTAATGATCCCACCGCTGTCATTAGAGCGGTCAATCAATCTTGAATTTTTTCCCACAACACTAAATGTCAAATTGTGTTGGGAAATGTTGGGAAAACTATCGATTATTATCAATAGTTATCGATACACTGAATAATCGGTAACTATTGGGAACGCTTTTGATAGATCTTCGCTTTCCGTCCTTTATCTTCAAAACCGGCTTCCGTTCTATGCATCTTTCTCGCACTACAGTAGGTTGCGCGTCATCTAACGATAGTACTATTAATACATGTGGCATGATAATAACACTCAATTACTACTGTGATCTTGACCAGAAAAGTTGTAAAAATAAACTGAAAATTACGAAATAAAATGGAATGAATCATATTTGTAATGTACCAACTTGTGATGTCGACCATTTAGTTTATAACGTTGAAAGACCGTGTGCTGCAAGGGGTTTTGAAAAAGTCTGAGATTTTGGGGAGGGTCCGGACCCCCCGGACCACCCCCCTGCGTCCGTCCCTGCATGCATTCGTTCTGATTAATTTATGTTCGGTTGTTTTTAAAAGAAGAATGTAATGAATTTTTGTTCTAGGTAAGTAGAGGAATTAATGGTAAGTATAATAATAATCATATATTTCTATGTAATCCGCACAAGGAATCTCTTACAGGGGCTTCCCCGAAACTTCGAAGCTTTAATGAATACCGTAAAAATTTTTTATGTTTTCCCCAGTAAAGTGTTGTTCAAATTCGCGTATAAGCTTCTCATGAACGAATACGAGAATTTTTTTCTCATCCATCGCTAAGCGCGTCTCTTTCGTCCAATAATAATTACGAGGTAATGTTAGAAGAAATGACCGATTTTGCAAAAGTATCGATTTTGATGTCGATGTTAGCGTCAAGAATCAAGCATCGATTTTAAGTATTTATCACAGGCATAACTTAGCCTTTCTTCACTACTTTTGTTGACATGTAAATTAATTAAACCCAGTAAAATTGATTGAGTTCTAAGAGAGGATTATCAAAACGATATTTTCAACAAATTGAGCATTTCAATATAGAAATTAAGTGGTTAAGTAAGCGAAACGTGCTGCCACACGTGGCGCCATTAAAACTCTAGTGCCCTGGGCGGCCACCCGGGTCACCTCACCCTAAAGCCGGCCCTGCCGCTGCCTTTGACACAAATGTCGGACTAAACCAGGGAGATGAGCTGGCCCCATTGCTTTTCAATTTGGCTCTGGAGTACGCCATAAGGAAGCTATCTGTCGATACGCGAGGTACATTACTACACAAGTCGACATAAGTAGTAGCCTATGTGGACGACATCAACATTTTGTCACGATCATTAACAACTGCCAAAGAACTCTTCCTGAAACTCGACAGTGAAACAAAACTAGCAGGGCTACAAAGCTCATGACACAGTCGAGGAAATATACCTCATATACACAAAATATCACACTTGGCACTGTAGTCGTAGATTATGTGAGCAAATTTGTATATTTAGGCGCCAAAATAACGAAAGCCGGTAATGAAAGAGACGAAATGCGTTGAAGAATACAGCACGCGAATAAAATATTTTATTCAGTATTGGCGATCTTGAAGACCATCTGCATACAGAGGAAAACAAATCTCCAAGTATACAAATCTGTGATAAGACCTGTGTTATGCTATGGGTGTGAAACATTGACCCTAAACCAAGCATCCGCAAATATATTGAACGCCTTTGAGCGACGGGTCCTGAGGCGAATAATCGGAGCGAAGCTAGACGGGGACCAATGGCGAATTCGATACAACCACGAACTGTATTGAAGTTTTTGACGAGCCGCAGGTCTCAACGATTGTAAGACTGTGGAAGCTGCAATGAGCTGGAGACATGAATTGTATGGACGAACAACGGATACCCAAAAAGATATTCATTTGGAGAATTGAAGGGCAGAGAGCAGTGGGCAAACCGAGGAAACGCTGGTCTGACTCGGTCAAAAAACACAGTTCATTGCTGCTCGAATCTCGAAATTGGAGGACATGGTCAATGAACAGAGACAGTTGGAGGCGCTATTTGTAGGAAACAAAGGTTCGAGATTGGCTGTAGTTCTATGAAGAAGAAGAAAACTCAATTCTCAGTTGCTGTCAGACTATTGCATTGAGCAAAATTACTGTGACAGACAGTAAAGGCAGGCAGACTTTTTTTTTAAATTTTTTTACAACACTCTAATAATCCAAAAGCTTAAAGGTCATCGCTGAGGTGAGCTAGGTGCAAAAATTGAATGTAATTGAAAGCCTATGTATCAATAGGATAGAACGAAAACTGAATCATGACTTAGGAAACGCCTTCTCGCGATTGTTTCAGATTTTATAATTAGCGTACTAAGGTACATATTAAGATTATTTTTTAGGGATAGATTAACCTTTTCAGATAAATATTACGTTCGTATAAATTAACATAAAAATTGGTAATAAGGTATATGATCTCGAAATACATGTAAAATAAACCCTCTATAGTTGAAGGAAAAATACTGTCTTATTACTTATACCATGGCAAATATATCCGAAACTTTTAACACTTTCGAAGTGTTTTTTCTGACTGAACATTATTTGCCCGCAGAGGTTTTGCTTCGGTTATTTATTATCTTCGAGCACGCCATTAAACATTATTTCCTATTATGCGTTTTCGCAAACACGAAGCCCATAATGTTGAATTTCCTGCAACAAATATTCAACACAAACTTTTTTTTTAAATGTGTAATTTGTCAAAAGTCTATCAATTCACTTCTACTGTTTCAAAATATTCAGCGTCACGTTTCAATACCCGCATACCACTATTTCATTCTCAAACCCTTTTTTCACATCACGGACGAAGCAAAAACAAAAAACTCACAATCGACTCTATTATAGTACGGTGAACATGTGAAAGAAATCATTTTTCAATTTAGCACTTGCTTCCTGGAATTTTTATTGTATCCTTACTCTTGAGTTACAATCTATCAAACTTTTCCTCATTCTTCTCAATCATTTATTTTGAATGGATTTCCTTCGCGCGTTGAATTGAAATATTACGATCAAATATTTGAAATGAAACACCATCAAAAAAAATTCATAAAACATGTATTCTTAACACAATCCTTTGCAATGATTTGTTTTTTGTTTATTTCTTGAGACCGTTGTTCATACGTCCTATAAGGAAAAATGAATGAGCTTATTTTAGGCAGTGAACAAAGAAAGTAGCTGAAGGTAGTTGAAAGAGTAAGGGTAATTTTTAAAATTAAACAAGTCGGAAAGACAGAGCTACGCTCATGTCAGAAGGGTTTTGTACTCTAAAGTGTCCAAGGGATCGAAAGAAAGAAGAAACGTAGTTACTTAATAAATGATCTTGGTTTATTCAGCGGAATACGTGTGCATCTTAGCGTGGCTAAGAAAGTACTGGTGCTGCCATGCTCATACTTATACTGCGCTACCAAGTATAGATGGCGCGATCGCTGCATTACATTTAATTTAGCAAATGAACTTCAAGAAAATACGAAACTGAATTCGAGTATACAGTACTCCTTCCCACAGCAGCTTTTCGCACAACGCTTTAATGCGTATCTTAACAAATTAAATTCAATAATTACTTAAATTACAGGATTTGCAAAAAGTTACATTAATTTAATATTGAAATAAGATATTAAATCACAATAAGAATATTAAATGAAGAAAAGCAAAAATTTTAAACGTTTTTCTATGAAAAAAAACAAGAGTTCTCATAAACAATAAGTTAATTTAGAGTCACTTAAGTCCTAGTTCACTATCGTAACATGCCTCCGTATTTTGAAGGAGGTCCGAGATTGCGCAGGTTTTGGAACTGTAAAGAGGTGGGTCATCGATCTCGTGAATGCCGTCAACCGAGACGTTGCTTCGGATACGGAAGACTAGGGGTCTCGAAGGCCGTATGCCCTACTTGTTCTCCAGGAGCGAAGGAACCCTGTCCGGATCAGGGGAGAGGAGCAAATACCAAGAAGGAGGAGATAGCAGGGCCGTCGGGAAACGCAAGTCGTGCTCATTAGACGGCGTAATGAGCACCAAGAATACAGAAGGGTAAGAACCGCAGATACGGTAAGCTATTTGTTTACCCTAAACTACGGGGATAAGCGGCCACACTTAAACGTTTGGGTGCTGGACAGACGGTTTGAAGGCCTGGTGGACTCAGGTGCTTCCAATACGATAGTTGGTGAAGTTGGGTGGCTGGAAATGCAAGAGTTGGGAGTCGAGTTTGTTACTGCAGAACAGCAAGCAGTTCGTTTAGCCGATAATGGGCAGTGCCAAGTGGAGGGGCA
Organism: Odontomyia ornata; assembly: GCA_963969285.1. NCBI lineage: Eukaryota > Metazoa > Arthropoda > Insecta > Diptera > Stratiomyidae > Odontomyia > Odontomyia ornata. Next base: position 310,810,594 of record OZ017740.1, read on the forward strand.
GGCGTGGATACCATTTCGGTTATAGGTCAGAACCAAGGGCTTGATGTGTTAGAGGGACCCGCCTTGGTCAATAAATCTTGGGGGTGAACTTTTTGAGACTGTTTGGAGTGATGTTGAATATGCGAGAGAACTGATAGGATTATGTTTGCATCGAGATAATGCCAGCGGGAGGGCATCTGCATAGTGATCAGTTTTAACCAGAGCTGAGGAGGAACAATTGGACCAGTTGGTAGAGAAAGAGTTTCAGAGCATGGAGGATGGGTTGGGTTGTACCAGTCTAGTGGAGCACGTCATCAGGACCGATTCGCCCCCCATCAAGTAAAGGTATTATCCAGTTTCTCCTTCCTTATAGAAGCTCATCAATGCGGAGTTGAATGAAATGCTGACGCAGGGGGTAGTCGAGCCTTGGTCAAGCGCACTCCGACATTTAGACAACATCTAGAGATCCTAGCCGAAGTATTCAGACGCCTGAGGAAGGCTGAGCTGAAGCGATCACGCGAAAAATGCCACTTTTGCCTAGCTCATCTAAAATACCTTGGCTACGTCGTCGAGAGAACGGCTTGAATGTGGATCCTGAAAAGGTAGAGTGCATGATAAATATACCCCGGCCACGTTCGGTAAAGCAGATCCGGCTATTCCTTGGGATGGTGTCGTGGTATCGGCGGCTCATACCGGACCATGTATCTTTGGTAGCCCCATTAACGGACTTGTTGGGGAAAAATCGTAAATTTGACTGGACGACACAATGCGAGCTAGCCTTTGAGCACTGCAAAATGAAGTTGTCGACAGCCCCGATTTTGACTTGTCGAGATTTCAATCTTTCGTTAAACGTGCAAACAGACGCCTCAGATGTGGGACTTGGAGCAGTGTTGAGCCAGACGTTTCCTGAAGGGGAAAAGGTCATCTGTTACTTAAGCCGCGCTCTGACTAAGGCAGAGCGTAAATATTCTACCACCGAAAAGGAATGTTTGGCAGTTCTCTGGGCGGTGGAGAAACTCCGGCCATATATTAAGGGCTCTCATTTCCGGGTGATTACGGACCATCACTCCCTGGTCTAGCTCAACTACTTAAAGGACCCAACGGGGAGATTAGCTCCATGGGCTGTTCGTCTACAACAGTTTGATTATGAGGTGATTCATCGACGTGGTAAGGAGTATTTGGTGCCAGATGCGTTGTCGAGGGCGGTAGTGATAGACTCAGTTGGGGTGGGAGAGAAAGCCGTGGATGCCTGGTATGAGCGGATGAAAGCTAGAGTCTGCGACAACGGAGAACCATATGCCAACTGGAGAGTAAAAGACGGCACTCTGTGGAAACATATACCAGTGCAATATTCCGAGTTAGAGGGAGTAGAAGCGTGGAAAGAAGTTTTGCCTAAATCAGAAAGGCAGAAGGCTCTGCAGCGTTGCCATGACCACCCAACGGCGGGGCACATGGGGATTGACCGGAAAATTAATAGGTTGTTAGCAGTAGACGCTCGTTATTATGTGCGAAAATGCAAAGTCTGCCAGGCGGTTAAAGTGGAAAGAAGGGCCCAGGCTGGGTTCATGGTTTCGCGCAATTGAGAGGCGTCCCAGCCTTGGGAAATGATATGCCTTGATTTAGTGGGGCCATTGCCGGGTTCCACCCGTGGACACTGCTACATTCTAACGGTACTGGATTACGTCAGCAAGTTTTCATTGCTGTTTCCACTGCGGAAGGCGACGGCAAGAGAGATTTGCCGTTTACTGGAGGAGCGACTGTTTTTGCTCTTTGGAAGTGGCCTCGATGGTTAGTCTGCAATAATGGGGTCCAGTTTCAGGGCAGAGAATTACAGCGGTTGACTAAGGATTACAGAACAATCATTAAATTTTGCGGCGCTGTTTTATCCACAGGCAAATCAAGGAGAACGCCGAAATTAAGATATTAAGCGGATATTACGTTCGTACATGACAGAAAATCAGCATGCTTGGGACCAAAATTTAGCTCGTATTGCTTGCGCCTTGCGGAAGTAATGAAGGTCTCCCCATATTTTGATAATTTCACATCGCAGGCTGAACAGCGAAAACAATCGATATGCCATTCTTGTCTTAAGACGGATACATATTCAGGATCTTCGACGGAATTCAAGCGGCCCGAACAGTGTACTGAAGGTTTATCAAATTTCGGATTTTCTCCCATCGTTGCGTGTTAGTTTGTTTGCGACGCAATTTCAATTCTGCATCTTTCGAAGACGGCAAGTTCCCTGTTCAATTGCTCAGTGATTGATTCGTTCGTTGGTATTGTTTCAGCACGTTTTTACATCGCGTAATAAATAAACTGAGCCCCAGATAAGTAAGCGATCGATTGTAAATAATTAGGTGTTAAATTTATTGCTAGACACAATGTCTTCAGAGTCGCCGACAATCGTGAATAAAGACGATAAGACAACAGAAATGCCTGCAGTGGTGATTGACGAGGAAAAGGCTGAATATTATAAAAACTTGGGCAATGAGCATATAAAAAGAAGAGAGAATTTAACAAGGCGATAGACTACTATTCGGAAGCTCTTAATTATAATCCACACAATGCGATATACTATACAAATCGGAGTCTTGCCCATCTACGGCAAGGGAGTTTTGGTTATGCGCTTAGCGATGTTATTGCTGCCGTCAAAGAAGATCCGTTGTACTTGTCCACATATAAATGGGGAAGTTGATGATAAGTTCCATCATACGATTGACTTCGGTTTTGAATGCGAACTTTTCCGCCTTTTTGAATTAATAATTCAGGATTTGTTTTCAGCTCTCCTTTGCGTGTAAGTGATGGTAATCGGATTTTGTTTTCTTTTTGTTTTTGCCTATTTTTACTTTATATTTTTATTTTAATCTTTTAACATTTCGTTTTTGTCTATTTTTTTCTTTACATTTTTATTTTAATCTTTTAACATTTTTATTTTATTACTTTAACCCTTAATCATTTTTCATATTAATCTTGGCTTGGGTGGTAAAGAAAAAAAAAACAACAAAGTGCAAATGGTTTCCGTGACATAAGCCTGCTTTTCTTTTCTTATGTTTTTGAAGTTCTTGGGGAATCTTCTTGTTCAGATTCTCTTGTCATTGTATCTACCTCCCTTTCCATGTGATCAACTATTGTCGCATTTTCACCCTCACATGTTTCTACATTACTAGGCTGTTTATCTCCTGGTTCTGATTTTTGCCATTGTTCGCGATGTTGAGTCTGGATTGACGGACTACAGGAAATCTCGTTGATCTCTGGCAAAAAGTTGTCTTCCTGAGTGAGGCAGGTAGATGGTTTTGACTGAACTAATCTATTATCTTTGTCCTCGCTGCTTTCATGACTCGTCACCAGTTGATCGATACTCCTCGTATGTTGTACGCCTATCTCGTCTTCTACTATGTACATACTTGCACCTAGTTTTGACTTGATGACTCCACGTAAACATTTGGGTTTACCACTACGGTAGTTCTGGAAACGTACGGTTACATGATCTCATAATTTTGGGCTGTTTTTTCACGACTCGGTAGCTCATGTCGATTGGCGACTGATTTTTCAAGTTTTTGTGAAAAGCTCTGCTGGAGACGGGCTTGAGCTTGAAAGTTTGGCTCTTCTCTTAGCGAACAAAACTCTGGCTCATCTTGCTCGTTTGTCGGCTACCTCTTGGTGTTTATACCACAGATTTTTGAAGCTGCAAACTATGCGTTCTGCTACGCCCTTTGATGGTGGACGGTGCCAAAAATTTAGTTCGTGCTCGATTTTTCGACAAAAATTCCACAGATCTCAACTAGCGTCCATTATTTGACACAATGAGTGAAGGCACCTTGTAGTCTGCAAACATTTTTCGCTCATTTATTATGAGCTCTAAGGTGGTTATCGAAGCAACTTTTTTAACGATCGAAAATCTGGGGAAAAAATTAACGGCAATTAGGAATACGTCACCCTGGAAAGGTTCTGCGTAATTCAAATGAACTCGTTCCTACGAGTGAGTGGATATCGACCATGAGAAAGGAGGAGCTGACGGCAGGTTATCCCAATTTTCATGGCATCTCTGGCAAGCATTCACCACAGCTTCAACGTCTTTGTCTCCCCTGGCCATCAAACATAACTGCTCGCTGCCGCTTTAGTTCACACGATACCACGATCAGATGCTTGTATTACTTTGAGTACTTTCTCACGGAGAGATTATGGTACAATAACTCGATTATCTTCCAGTAAACAATCTCTTTGTAATGAGATTTCCATGCGAACGTTCCAAAATGGCTTTAACTCGGGTGACACGCTGTCTGGACATCCCTCGCGAACAATTTGACAAATGTTGCTCAGATAAGGGTCGATGTTAGTCACTGTGGCGATGTTGATCTAATTTACAGAACCGGATTTGACCTCAAACAAATGAATACCCATTGGCTCTAGAAGCTGATTACTTGAGCCGACTTGCAGTAGTTATTGCGAAGGGTATCTGCGTTACCATATCGATCGTCTTTCCCGTACATAAATTGGTAGTCGTATGCGCCAAGTATCAGCGACCAACAAAACGCGAGATGCTCTGGATTAACGGCTCCTTTCTTGCAAACTCCTAATAGTTGCTTCTGATCTGTAACAAAGAGAACATTAGGGCGACCAAAAATGCATCTGTGGGATGTTAATGCTCCGAAAATCATTCGGTTGGAAATAGCGTACGTGATACAAATGCAACTGGCCTTTCTGAGTCATCGTCCACGATATGAGCAAGAACGACTGATACCCCATCCGGCGATGTATCGCAGGAAGGCAGCAGTTGTTGATGTCTAACGTAGTGAGTCCTCTTGACCACATTTAATGCGTCAGAGTAAGCTTTAGTCCACGTCCACGCTGCATCCTTGTTCATAAGTTTATACAAGAACTCAAACTCAAATGTAGCTCGGTCTGGCAGGAATCTGTCGTTGAAATTGATGATTTCTAAGAGCGCTTACAGTTCTGCTTCGTTGTGAGAGGAGGGGCATCCAGAATAGCTAGAATATTGTCTTTCAAGGGATGAACACCTTGACCATTATCACATCTGAAAGTTTCACAAATAAATTGTCAAGAGTAGATAGTGAGTACCGGTTAGATCTGAGGACTCAGTTTACAGTAGCTCTGTAGTCTCCGCACTACCAAAATAGACGTAGTTCATTTGGAATATGGAATCGCTTCTAAAACGCCAACATCCACCAGACGTTGAATCTCTTCGATTACTCTATTTGGCAAAGCGTAAGGTACAGGACGGCTCCTTAAATATACCAAAGAAGCGGTGTGATCAAAACCTAGTTTGATCGCAGGTCGCTTAAATTCTACTAAGCCTCGGTCATCGTTAGCAACTGCTGGGTGTGCAAACTTGCTTATCTCTGGAATAACCGACTTTGCAGAAATTGTGTTTATGCTTTCTACCGACAGAACCAATGCTTTGAACCAGTTACAAGCTAGAAGCGAGTGATCTTTGCAGTTGTCTACTATGACTAATTCTATAGGGGCTACTCTGCTGTTGAAATTCACCTTGACAGTCCACGTATCGAGAATACGAGCTTCTTGTTCATCGTAATCCAGTAACCAGATTCATCTTATACTGAGCAAGCCATAATTTAAAAAAGGTATTCCTATGCACGACGGTGATGGCAGAGCCTGAATGTGGATTCATGCTCCGAATCCACAACAACTTTTCATCAATGGTCACTGGAATTATTACCTCAGGAGAAACTGTCACCATTTGCCTGTCTGTTTCTGCTTACACGTAGAATAAGCAAAAATGGGAGAAGAGGGGCAATTTCAATAATAATTGTTAAGAGATCTCATTAAGTGCTTTTATTTTATAACCACCTCGACTATCTTTGGTGAAAAAATTGTTCAAGGGTTGACATCCTTATATGGGCTGACCCCACTGAAAAGCCTTTGAATTTTTTCGACTACGGAACTTTCATTAATCAGAAATTTCTGAGCTGTTCTCATAATCTGATTACTGTAGCTTCTAAAGTTCCAGAGAAAACTTGCTGTAACGTACTGACGGACGAAGGACGGACGAACGTATAGGTACCGATACTAGGGTATCGTAAACAATTTTTTATACAAAACCCTGAAAAGGGCTGAAAAAATTAATTATCAAATTCATTTTTGAACATTTTATTGCATATTAAGGAAGAGAATTCTAATTATATACTAATTATCATCATTAAATAGCAGGCAAAACTCAATTAAAGTTTTACTAAGTATACGAGTATATCTTTCTCATAATACAATCATGTTGTAAAAACTTAAATTGTTTTTATTTCCCATTTCCAACTGAGAGAAAATAATAATTATAAATTAATTCATTTACGTTTTGGTGATTTGATTAAAAATAATTAAATAAGATTGGCGGTAGAACCATATTGTCTCGAAATTAACAAAAGAAAATTAGTCCTGGAATTGATGCAAAAGTTTCCTTACTGAGTTAACTTTAGTTTATTCATCCCATACTTATAATGTCTTCATTAAAACCCATTTGCTATAGAAAGCAGAACAAGTTTTAGCCTTCAAATGAACTACAAGATGCAACGATCTAAAGAAAGTGAAACAAGAAAAAAAATTCAATTTTTAAATACTTTGTAGAGTACCTAATTGAATAATTCTTCGTAATGACATTAAAAAGTTCTTTAACAACCCTAAATTGCATCAGGATCCTACACCACTATCTCCTCCAATCCTACCACTATCCTTTCAGTTAACACCACATAGACAAGGCAATGGAAACTTTGTGCCTTAATAACGACCCGTCTTTGAAAAATAAAAGTGAGGATACATATTCTCTCCAATCTTGTCCACTATGCTCCTTTAGCTAACTTCAAGTCCTTAAGATAGTAGAGAGAGCAGTCAGTACTTCATAGTACACACAAAGTTAGACAACACTATCTTTATCATCATCATCATCATTGCTGTCATCTCCATTCCCATCATCATCACCATCACGATCATCATCGTCATCCTAGTTTTCCTCATTGGTCTCTCCAGACCGTGTATAATAGTCAAGTTGTACTAGTCAAGCTAAAACTCCGGGCAAATTAATATTAATGGGTGCACATTAAAAGTTAACGCGTAACGAATAAGCAATGGCAATTATGTTTCAGCATTTTCTTTAATGCTAGTTTTGTATCTAGTCCCGTGAAAAATGAAGTTTTCCAGGGTATCTACTTGATAAGTTTATATCTTGTCCCGCAGGATATCCGTTCGTTTGCATGTTGCATGGCGTTAGTAGTGGCGCGAGGTGAGGACAGATGAAGTGGCAGAACTCAGAAGTAGCTAGAGAAGACACTCTGCGTCCAATTTCGTGGAGTTTTTGCTGAAGATTCTTAAATAATTGACAAAGTATGCTTTACAGCAGGATACAAGATGAATGGATTTTAAGGACATTATTCTGTACTTACGTAGCTGTAATTAACAGAATGTAAATAATATGATTATTTAATTGACATTTTCATTCCGTGATTTAAATGCAAAGAGAAAGAGAAGGTGTATGCCAGGATTTTGAAGTATTTAAGGCTTCTAAACATTGATTTTTCCTTGAAAAGAACTAAGAAAAGTAACTAAAAAGTTGCATGAAAACGAAAAGGAAACAGGAAACTGCAAATAATATTGTCACGTTTTATGGTTCGCGGCCGTTAATTTTAATGTTCCGGGAAAATGAAAATGCACCATCTTTTGAACTGACTTAAAAGAGTTTATTTACTAAGAATGCACGCGCAATCATTAATTTCACTATTTTACAAATCACATTTAAATTTAATTTTTACGGTCTATCAACTTATATTCCAACTGTCTTTGTCACGAAAATCATTTCACTATCAATCAATATCGCCTTTACTTCGCGCTCCACTCAATCGCAGTTCCACTATATCTCCCCATTCATTCAGCTCGGCTTTATATAGGGTCTCTAGTCATTCAATCCATTTCTCGTATATTAGCGAATGTTCTGGCGAGAACTACCTGGAATATTCGAGCGATTCTGAATACCTCGTAGTGACGTCACTTTCAGATATTCATCGTTTATTGATCATGATGTTATTAATAGTTGCGGCAACAATTGCGAAAGTAGCTCGCAGAAATGTTTGGACATGTAACAATATTTTTGATTAACTAACCAGTATTTTTACTATCAATCGAGTTAATCTTCAACACATTGTACTTCAAGGATGTGTCATATTGAATAAAACCATAAAATTTTATCCAGAATAAATGTCACTAAGGTATTCAAATTTACCTTTTCCGAAAGAGTTGATAATTAAATTTTTGGAATAATAAGAACTTGTTTAAACTAACTGAATTTTAAATCAAATTAATGAATGAATTAAAATTTATAATATGTATCCTCCTTTTTGGTGATATTTCAAATGTACGCTCAATAAAAAATCCATTCCAAATAAATGACTGCAAAGAATGAGGGGTGGTGTGATTGATTGTAGCATAGAGGTAGATACAAGAAAATTCCAAGGAGCAAGTGTTAAATTGAAAAATTAATCCATTCACATGTTTACCGTATCGTAATAGGTATATTGGAACTTCTGTCTGTTTCTAGGATATAGAACAAGTTGAGTAAGCAGGCAGAATGGCTTTGTAAACATCCTAGGGCTTGAAACAAGTTTTCTGATGGAATGGATCGATGAATTGAATTATTCATCAAATATAGTGCTTGTGCTTGTTATTTATCCAAAAGATACAGTGTTTCTTTCATAAGCACATTAATAGCCGCAAATAAAAGTGCTTGGGTTGGTTTGAAATATGTATCAACCATCAACATGCCTTATTGTTGATGTAATTCCATACATTTGAAACAGCTCACTTGATTATTGATTTCTGTAAAATTTTGTAAGTTTAAGGACCTTATATTAATTCTACATTATTCTAAAATTTTAAGAAGTTTAAAGGTACCGTTTTGATTTTATGGGAGAAAACGTAAAATTGACAAATACTACTATTGATAACACAGTTAAATGAACTTTGCTTCCTGAGGTATGTGTTGCCCTTGTACACATAAAGGCCCAGCTCCGTAATTTTTTCAGATTTTTTGGCTCAAAGGTGTCCAATCGCGAGGAGGAGGTGCACAAATTTTGCCTCTTCCTGGGCCCCCTGATGCATGAAACTACTTTTTCATTTCAGATTCTCTAAGTTCTAATCAAATCCTTTCATTTGATACACCACTCGGCCAGATTTGACAAAAATATTGTCGCGTGTTTTCGGTTCGTGGCCAATAATAATTTTAATGTTCCGGGAAAGTGAAAACGCAATGTCTTTTAATTTAAGTTAAAAGAGTTTATTTAATTACAAAAGTGCACAATGATCAATTTAACACTTTCACTAATTTTAATTTTTACTATTAAAATTCTAACACTTGTCCATAAATTTCTTATCGCAATTGTCTTCTCAAAATCACCTCACTATTACTTGATCGCTTTTCAATTCACTTTCCACACACTATCGCAAGTTTTTATCGCGGTCGAATGAATGCCACCATTCATTCAGCTCGCCTTTATATAGGGTCTCTAATCATTCAACTCAGTTCTAGTACATTGGTGAATAAGCGGGAACATTCCAGCATGCATGGGCATTGACTCACTTTCAGATGTTGATAATGCTTGTTGGGTTCTCGTGGGTTCGAGTAAATTCATTTGTTGACGTTCTTAATGATTGTCAAAACAATTGTGACAGTAGCTCGCAGAGTTATTTGTACATGTAATTATTTGTACATGTAACAATATGTTTAAGTACCACTTCAGCATAGGGGCTATTAGATGATACCTAAACTTCCTGAACAACCGCCACTTCTGACTTTGTCACAAAATTAGAGTTTTCTAGCTTCTGAGAAAAATTGCTGTGATGCACGGGAAGACAGGACCCGAAACTAGTAGATCTTTATCTAAGTTTTTTTTTTACAAAGCCCTAGAAAATGCGTTTCAATGCGGATATTGAAACGTAAAAGGAATTTTTTTGAAACAGGAGAAGTTTTGATAGAATTTTGATACATTCCACAAGTAAAGAAAGGGTTTTGGTTAAATGTTTGATACAGGAATCAAAATATGCAATTTTCGTTTCGTGTTTGGAATATGTAGCGCATTATAAAAAATAGGGAATAATTTTATGAAAATTATGTACTTTTATTTTATTGTATAGTAAATGGAGAAGAAAAAGGTTAAATATGGTTCTTGGTAATGAATGCACAAAATGGCAAAATTATAGGTAATTAGACCTAAAAAAAGTGATAGGTTTGGGTTGTAAAAAAATATACTTAGTCGTGCCATAAGTTCTGTCACACGTATATGGGCAATTTTTGTATAAATGAAAAAGAGCTTTTGACAAAGGAAAATACATTTTATTTTGGCATACTGATGGAAGTAAAATAAGCAACAAATTATTCAAAGCGGCCGCCTTTAGCCTTTACACAGCTCTTTAATCTGTTGGGCCAGTCATCGATAGCAGTACGCACTGTTTCTAGCGGAAAATTAGCTACTGCTTCTGTCAAAGATCGCTTAAGGCTCTCGATATTTGGGTGTCGTCTCGTGCACACCATGGACTCCAACTCTGTCCACAGTTTGTAGTCCAGTGGATTCAAATCTGGGCTCCCAGAAGGCCATTCCGTAGCCCTTATAAACTCTGGAATATTGGTTTCCAACCACGCTTGTGTGGTTCGAGCTTTGTGGGCTGGCGCAGAATCTTGCTGGGAAACCCAATGTCGGTTATTGAATAGCGCAGAGTTCAGCGGCTTCAAACATCTCTCCAGGATGTCCGTTTGATAAATTTTCACTGCAGTTTTTACGCCTTTTTCGCAAAAATGAAGCTCGGTGACCCCTTCGTTGCTGATACCCCACCATACCATGACTGATGCTGGATGATGTCCTCGCTGTACCATAGTGGCAACTTCTCGGGCTTCTCTGGAGCTGTGGGCATACACCTTATCATTTTGGCGGTTGAAGTGTTCCTCCACCGTAAACATTTTTTCATCGGTAAATAAAATTTCTCGATGTTTGTTGTTGGCGTACCGCCGAAGGAGCTCTTTCAATCTGGTGCTCCTAATTTGCTTCAACTGCTCAGTCAGCAAATTTCCCGTTGATCGTCGAAAGGCACTCATCCCGAGGTCCGATTTTATGATGCGAGACATACTTCGGGTGGAGATGTTCCTTTCGAGCCATTGTTTACGAAGCGGATTTCGACGAATTCGACTCTCGACCGTTTTGATGGCAGCAGAAGAACGTTTATCACGCGGACGTCCAGAAAGAGGTCGATCTTCAATAGTCTGCATCTCGTTATATCTCTGGTTTGCACGATACACAAATCTTTGCGTTATTTTTAACGGGCACAACATCTTGAAAATTTCACTCGCGAATTTTCCACACTTATGTAGTGCAATTACTGCAATTTGGTTTTCATTTACACCCCATTCCATCTTCACACGTTAACGAACAAACTTTAAACGACCATCAACTGTCAACAACATTATGACGTTTATAAAACTGGCCGATATTGAAATGTCACTCATAAAATAAAGGTGTTGCCAATGTGAGAAATTATGTGACAGAACTTATGGCAGGACTATGTTTATGTAAGGTTGACAGAACTACGCTCATATCAGAAGGGTTTTGTACTCAACTTACGCTATGCAGACACAAATAATGAATAAACTCAAGAAAAACTTTAACGAAATCTATAATAAATATAAAATATTCGCTTTATAAGAAAAACCATAATCACTTCATTTTAAACAGCTGCCATTTTGTTGTAAAACTACTAACCACCATTGGCTTTACGAAAACTTAAAGATGTGTTTGTCATTTATTTTATTTCAGAATTTGATGAAGATTCAATTAAAAGTATAATGTCTGGTTTGACGAAAAACCCGAATGGTAGAAAAACAGTACATTAGTTTTGTTTTAATTTTAATAATTTTTCTTCTTCGTCCGTACGGTGGAGATTTCCCAAATGAAATCTAAGTCAACCTTTCATTGGCTATGGACGAAAAGTCTTGGAATGTGCCAACGGACTGTACCCAATAGGTCAACAAGTCCGGACATCCTTAGTCTACTTCGATGTGGCTGCTTTCAGGCTAGCTTGTTTGGAGAGGAATTTCGGCCACAGGTCTTTCCCGAGCAGATCAAATCTAACAACAATTTATCAGTCATCGGATCAAATGCCTGATTAAAACGCGTCAAAGCAACTTCCAGCAAACTAAACCAATTTATTTCCATCTCTTTCAGACCGTACGTCAAGTCCAAAAGACATCCTCAGTCAATAACCACGCGTTCCCCATTATTCACCGGCCTGGTGCCCGAAATAAAATACCCGTATCCAAAAACCGAATCAATCCACTCTATATAAAAACGCAAAGCCAAGCTACGTCACCGTGCGCCAGACCAAACAGACGAACCGATCAGTGGTGGATTGTCAAAACCCTATCCTATTGGCTGTATACTTACCTTCCGTCTTCAGAACCTCCTGAAGTAGATCAACTATCTACTGAAAAGGAAAGATTTTTTTTTCGTTTAGCAATTGTGGGTTTTAGTTTTTAATTCTGTTGCTTCAATTAATCAGGATATCAATCGAACACAACCATGTCACGAAATTTACAACAATTTGAAAAATCTCTTCCTTCATATATGAAAATGAATTGAAGAACGTTTATTTCTTTATTTTTTTTTTCTTTCTTCAAAATAACGATAGGACAAAGGATTAAAAAGAGCTTTGCCCAGGGTTTTTTAACTACAATACTGCAAGCAATGTTTCCTTTTTTTCTACTTCAATTAATCTCATATTTGATTCCTTATTTTTTAAATGATTTCGCAAAGTAAAATCTACTAGAGAAATGATTCTGCAGCGTCCTTCTTCTTTGTAGTGCTACAGCCCCTCTTGGGCCTTTGCTTCCTGTATCAACCATCTCCAATTGATCACATCCTCCAATTTTGAAATCTGACAGCAATGAAATGTCTTCCTCAACCAAATCAGACAAGCGTTTCCTCAGTTTTCCCAATGGTCTCCGCCCATTCAGTTCTTCCAACGAATACATTTTTAGGTATCCATTGTCGTTCATACGATTCATGTGGCCAGCCCATTGCAGCTTCCACAGTCTTACAATCGTTGAGACCCCCAGCTCTTCAAAAATTTTATACAGCTCATGGTTGTACAAATGATACTCATCTAACTTCACTCCGATTATACGCCTCACGCCCCATCTTTCGAAGGCATTCAAAACGTTTGCGAATGCTTGAGTTAGGGTCCATGTTTCACAACCGTAGCATAATACAGGTCTTATCACAGATTTGTATACTTGAAGCTTTGTTTTCCTGTGTATGCAGCTGGTCTTCAAGATCATCTAAAGAGAATAAAATAAATTATTTGCGAGCTGTATTCTTCAGCGTGTTTCTTCTCTTTCACTACCAGTTCTCGTTATTTTGGCGCCTAAATATACAACTGTGCCAACATTTTCGATATTGTATGCACCAAGTGTGATATTTTCTGTGTTAGAGATTTTTTTTCCTCGATGGTGTCATGAGTGATCTGACATTTCAGGATCCAATGTCAAAGTCTTTTTTTCGTTTGCGAGGTCGTTGCCGTGAGTCCAAACCATTCCAAGGCCCTTCTGCAGGTTTCGAAAAATTTTAGGGTTTTCCAGGGATAGGAGTCAGCCCGTCATCCAACCTCCATTTCGGCGGCATGGTCATTACTTCGATTCCGTTATCAGACGCGGAAAACTCAAATTCACCCTCTTACATCCCTACAAAGGAGGTGTGAGTAGGATTCAGTAGCAGAGCTGTAGATATATTAACAGTTATTAGCATTTCTCGGCAGTTAATGTTACATTATTGGGGAACCAGTAAACCCAATGTGCGCCCCGAGAGTATTTACTACTATTTAACACTGGGGTTCAGGATGAGGAATCATGGAAGCTGTGGATTAAGGAATCAAGGATTTTCCTCCTCCTTTCTCAAACGGGCTTGGGACTATCTACGGCGGAGTTTGATTGCGTCATGAGCGTTGTTTTATTCTCATTAATTTGTAGCCCTACCAGTTTTGCTTCGCTGTCGGGTTTCAGGAATAGTTCCTTAGCAGTTGTTGATGACCGTGATAAAATGTTGATGTCGGCCGCATAGGCTACTATTTGGCTTGACTTGTATAGTAATGCACCTCGTCCTTATGACAAACTCCAGGCCAAATTGATAGCAATGGGGCCTGCTCCCTGCTTTAGTCCGATATTTGTGTCAAAGGCGTCAGTGAGTTGGTTATTGATGTGGATTTGCAAGGTTGTCAACGTTATTTTGGTAAGACGGACAAAGTAGGCTGAGATGCCAAAAGCAAAGCGTTATTTGATACAGTACGTTACGATCAATACTTTTTGTATGATTACTTAAAGTCAACGAAAATTTGGTGTACGTCTATGTTGAAGTTCCAGCATTTTTCAAGAACCCCTTCAACCCCAACAATTGGTCTATCGTCAATCTACTGTAGCGTTCACTACAATAAAAAAAGAAAATTTAAGATACAAAATACAAATCAACAACCCCACATTCACAACCCAGCAATCAGATAAGTAGGATCATTCCCGCCATATGAGAGAGAGAGGAAGAGAGAGAAGAGAGATTGAACTCGATATGCTGCATTACACCTGGTAAGATTCTCGAATACATGGTTGTATAAATTGCCCTGTACATGTTAATTTTACTTGCCTCTTGGCAAACGCCTTAACTCACTACACATTAGCAAGAAATTTCCAATGTTGCATTATTTTTGGGTAAAGTGCATATAACCATCTACGTCTACATGTAGCCTTAGACATACTTATGGAGATATGTGCATCTGCGCACATGTATGTTGTTTAGTTATGTATATTGTGCCGGATGTACTTTTATTTATAAACTTAAAAAAATAGCTACGCTGACAGAGTTATGAATGCTAGGTTTGGTATTTTATATGTCGTGATCACAGTAACTAGCTATTTTACATACTGGTTGTGCCTTTCAGTGTGTCTGAGAAAAATACGCTGTATTAATGTTATTGTCAATTGTGATTGTTTTATTCGAGACTGTTTAACCACTTGCAGTTGCTTTTTAATTGAAACTTAACCGATTATTTCATAATTTATTGACTAGCTCGCGACTAGTTAATTGAACAAAAATAGACTGACTTGATTAGCTGTGTGACCGTTTTTTGTGCTCGCACGGTCAATGACGACTGTACTTGTTTTGTTGGTGTTGATATCGACGACGACTTATAGTTGAGTTTGGGTGTGCGCTATTATCAATTGCTTGCGTTGGTTGGTTATCGTTTTAAAATGTGTGATCTTTACATCCGAAGCCGAAGTGTGAGGAACATGGTGGGTTCATGTGCCATGAAAATTGCTCCTTTGATGCATACAAAGATATTTCTGATTTAAATGGTTTATCTGTCAGCAAACAAACCAAGTCCTTTAGCTGATTCTGAGCACCGAAAACATTTTTTTTTTTAAATACCTCCATTCCCTACCACTCTCCCCATCACTCTTTCATCGTCGCACAACGCTCATGCGATCTGCACTTCACACGTCGTCAATTCCTGCGTGTGCGTCCAGGCAATGCTAAAACATCGGTATAAGGGGCACATCAAATGCTGTGAAGTACTCCTTTGCCGCTAGTCTAGTCCGATTCGTGAAAAGTAAAAAAAACTCTGAGTTTACAAAACCTAGCTTTCTTTAAGTATCTCGACGTTAGGGTCTGAAATGCCCTAACATACATCATTTTCAATCCTCTGAACTTATCATTAATCTGAATTTATTAGATGTTCCTTAAGTCTTTTCTTAAAAACCAATTATGAGTTTATGTTTTTCACTGTTTCTGGAAGATTGTTGTATATACGCAGAGCATCATTCGTTGCATCGTTCTTTAGGCGATCAGTTCTAGCGTAAGGTATTACAAAATTGTTGGCATTTCTTGAATTATATGGATTTATTTGTGATACTTTTATAAAGGGGCTTCGGTCCGATTCACTGGAAACTAGAAATTTGAAGATTAACTTAGCTTTCTCCAAAGTAATGATTTGACTGAAGGTCCGTTTACACACTAGTCTTGTTGGAGTGAGAATCGAAAGGCTTAGAATATTTTTATAGGCTTTAGTTAGTATCCTGGATATAATATAAAGGTTTTGCTTTGACGATTGACTCCAAATGACCACCGCATAATGCAGCTTTGTTAGTACAAACGCATTTAATACAAGTTTCTTTATATGTATTGGAAAACCTCCATATCTTCTCAACACTCCTATCATTGGTGCTAGATTATTTTTTTTTTCAAATTCAAACCATTATCAGAATATATACGCTGTCATCGACCACGACGCGATATAAATCGACTCAAACGATTAGGAAGGTATCAGTACTAAGATCGTGGGCTAACTGTATATGAACCGCCTTGGTTGCGAAGTATACGGAGATGGGAATGTATGCCTTGATGGTATTGTGATCCCGCAATTTTTCCTTGAGATATAATGGGCTGACATAATCCACACCACGTAGGAAGAAGTGTAGGTGTTACTCAACTGGATGGTAAATTTCCCATTATATACTTTGCAGTTATACCTTGATGTCGAGTGCAGGTAATGCATTTTTTCACTATCTTCTTATCATGGATCGGGTGGACATTGGCCAAAACTTCATGCGCAGAGATGAAATGACTGCGTGGTAGCCAGCATGCAGTCGGCGTTTGTGCTCTCTTTCAATTAAAAAGCAAGTAGCGCGGTGATTGGTTGGCAATATTGTTACATGTACAAATAATTTTGCGAGCTACTGTCGCAATTGTTTTCACAAGCATTAAGAACGTAATGGTCAACAAGCGAATGTACTCAAAAACCCACCAAGCATGATCAACATCTGAAATTGAGTCACTGCCCCATTCATTAAGCTGCTCGAATATTCCACGTATTTTGGCAATGTACGAGAAATGGATCGAATGACTAGAGACCCTATATAAAGGCGAGCTGAATGAATGGCGGGATTCATTACAACCGCGATATAGTAAACTGCGATAGTGTGGAGTGCGAAGTAAAAAGCGATATTGAAGTGATAAACAGTTGAAATAAAAAAATTAATAGACAAGTTGTGAAATAGTTAGATTGGTGATTGTGCAATTTTAGTAAACAAACTCTTTGAACTTAATTTTAAAAAACAGTGCGTTTTCCCTTTCCCGGAACACTAAAATTATTAGCCGCGAACTAAAACACGCGACAGTTGTTAGAGGTGCGCATTGAATGTTTTTGGTTAAAGTTTATGAAAGCATGCTGCAACCTTCCACCAACCATTAATAGCCCTTGAGTGTCTATAAATGAGAACAAGGATATCAATCTGCGGTGTCTTTCCAGTTGATCATTTTGCTTTATTATTTTTGTTTCGTTTGAAAATGATTGATGCTGGGCTAATTTCAAAACGCATGTTTCGGCGTCTTGTAATTCTCTGGTAGTAAGCTATTTATTGGTTTCATAGGTTTTCGCTTTCACATGGATTTCTGTTTTAAAACTTACACAGTATTCGATCACTTGTGTCGATTTCCTCCACGATGAGCAATTACGGAATAACTCAAATGGTTCCACTATTTCATTGAGAGCTGCATATGGTTCAGCCCTTTGTTTAGGAGAATTTTCGATTAAATTGATTTCCTGGTATGGCCATCTAGTAGAGTCGTGTATCAGCCAAGAAGGCTCGTGCCACCATAGTTATGAATTAGCTAGTTGCCTTGCATCCACTCCTCGTGATACTAGATCCACCGGATTATCTTCTGAAGTGACATGTGACTAGTTACTATTTGTCAGTCTTTGGATCTCCTCAGTACGGTTTACCACAAATGTTTCCAGCGGATTCATGAGCCTTTTAACCACGCGAGTGTGATGATTGAATCACTCTAAAAACATTGATTACAATTATTAATTTCTAACGCCTTCATTATCCAATTTTAGAAGTGGTACATTTAGATAAACCTACTGTCAATGTATTAACCGATTTTCATGTGAATCATGGAGTTCTTCGAGATATTTAGGCAGCACACACCTCTCTTCTGTATGAGTCCGCTTCTTCATGGGTTCATCAACGATTTTGGGGTTGGTTCACAGTTGAAGGATCTATATTTTTTCGAAGGTTGGACTGATCTGAGATCTGCGGGTGATCCGAATGGTGAATTTATATTTTACGATAGCAAAAAACTTTTGAATTTTCACTATAGGCTCTGGAATTTTCAAGTAATATGCTCCACTACGCCTTTCCATCGACGAATTTAATCTGAGCAAGACGAGCACTTTAAATCTTGTTTGTTATCTCCTCTCAATTAGAAAACTGAGCTCGAACCCCACTCGTACAACCGCGCTAGTCAACCTCAAATTTGCCGATGACAGCCCGTCAACGGAAACGTGTCGTGGCTTTTTTGTCCAACGTGTATATTATATCGTCCCCTATCTAAGTACTATTTAAACTTGCTCTGCTTGACGTGGATTGCCATGTGAGAAACGGATTGTCCATCTTTCTAACACTGTGGCTCTTGATCAAAATAATTTCACACTTTTGAGTAATAATAATCAAGGTCATTTTGGCATGATAAATATTGGATTTTTAATGAGGACACAAGGGATTTGTTTTTAAATGAAACACAAAATAATTGAGACATCGTGCCGAAATTTCTTCTTCTTCTTCTTAGCACTACAGCCCCTTTCGGGCCTTCGCTTCCAGCAAACAGCGCCTCCAACTGTCTCGGCCCGTTGACCGCGTCCTCCAATTCCGAAATGCAAGCAGCGATGCACTGTCTTCGTCGACCGAGTCAGACCAGCGTTTCCTCGGTTTCCCCACTGGCCGCCGGCCTTCAGTTCTCCCTACGAATACCTTCTTGGGTATCCGTTGTTCGTCCATACAATTCATGTGTCCAGTCCATTTCAGCTTCCGCAGTCTTACAATCCTTGAGACCTCCGGTTCGTCAAAAATTTCATACAGCTCATGGTTGTATCGGATTCGCCAAAGGTCCCCGTCTAGCTTCACTCCGATTATTCGCCTCAGGACCCGTCGCTCAAAGGTGTTCAATATATTTGCGGATGCTTGGGTGAGGGTCCATGCTTCACATCTATAGCATAACACAGGTCTTATCACTGATTTGTGTACTTGGAGCTTTGTTTTTCTGTGCATGCAGATTGTCAATGCTGAATAAAATATTTAATTAGCGAGCTGTATTTTTCGGCGTATTTCGTCTCTTTCATTGCCCGTTTTCGTTATTTTGGCGCCTAAGTACACGAATTTGCTAACATTTTCGATACTGTATTCGCCAAGTGTGACATTTTGTGTATTTGGGGTATTTTTCCTCCACTGCGTCATGAGTTTTGCTTCGCTGTCGAGTTTCAGGAAGAGTTGTTTGGCAGTTGTTAGTGACCGTGACAGAATGTTGATGTCGTTCGCATAGGCCACTACCTGGCTCGACTTGTATAGCAATGTACCTTGCGTATCGACAGGTCGCTTCCGTATGACGTACTCCAGAGCCAAATTGAATTGAAATGGGGCCAGCCCATCTGCCTGCTTTAGTCCGATATTTGTGTCAAAGGCATCGGTGAGTCGGCTATTGATGTGGGCTTGGGAGGTCGTCAACGTCATTGTCATTTTGGTAAGACGGACCGATTTAGCTGGGATGCCAAAGAAATTTACCACACATTTTACGCGACTGTGCTTGTTACGATTGATTTTTCTCTTGGAATTGGTCCTAAGCTCTTTTAAGGAAGGAAATACATTTGCGACTATGTATTTTTAGTGATTTTCAGTAATAATTTGCTGACGTTGCCGTGTATATAATTTATTGAAACTTCCGGCATATTTTGTAAATATTGTATAGTAAATTAGAGTTAAAAGCTTAGTTTGGAAATTGTCTCTAGTTTTCAAAACATATTTCTATTCAATGCGTACCTAACTTTTTCTATAAAAATTGAAAAATACGATTTTATAGATATTAGAATAAAAAAGCAAAATATATATATTTTTCAATCTTTTTTACATTAAAAATATAATTTAAGCGCTGGTACGACTCCAAATTCAGCTTCACATAAAACGCAATAATTTATAAATTTTCAACAATAAATTTTTGAATTATTTTTCATACATAAAATCGAAATAAAAATTAGTATTTTTTACAGATGTTTAGTGTCTTAAAAAAATAAATTCAATTCAGAGTCATCTAAACCTATTTTTTCCTCTTATATTGCTGATTTGTTAGCATAAACCATTAACTTGACGCTGGTCTGCAAAAAAAATTTCAATGACTCTAACTTGCACGAGCCTGGTGGGAATACAAGCGCACCACGATAAGATTAAACGATTACATAACTTCCTCATCAATATATTTGCAGATCATTTCTTTGGCAAGCTGTTTAGTATGTTATACTGAAATGTTGAAACCTTGATATCCTTGAGGTAATGATGTCAAGCCCATCCATTGCTGGTCACAAATAGTCTTCCACCTTGATTGACTGTGACAGCGATCATTTCACTTTGCGAATACAATGGAGACGTTCTAAGCATACGTGAGTTTATTTTTTTATGGTTTATCAAGAAAAAAAAATAACCTAATGGATACACCCCGCTCTGTCTGCAATGGAAAAATGAAGTCAGCACTGAAGGAGGGAATCAAAATGCTGGAGTGTTACCTACAGCAAAAACATAACAAAATCATCAATTTGAAAGCAATATTTTACATACATGCCTGTTGATGAGCGGAAAAGAGCGTATGTCATCAGAGGGCTTCATTCCTCATTCACGCCAGGTGAAATATCTGCCGATATTTAACACCAAGGAATCGAGGAGATCGAGTCCCTTAGATTGTACGAAACTTCTGCCTTAAAGCGCTACAACTAGCAACTAAACTTATGACTACTTGTGCTAAAGGCAAACTTTGAAGTCACTAAACTAAAAAATATTCGAGCCATTCTGCACATGGTTGTGCGTTTTGACGAGATAAAAAATAAAGAAATACTGCAGTGTGAAAACTGTCAGCGTATTGGCCACTTAGCAGTCGACTGCCATATAAATTACCTCTGCGTAAAATGCAGCTAATTACGTAGGCCAGGCAATTGCCAAAAAACACCTGAACAATCCCCGCTTTGCGCAAACCGTGGCCCCGAACACACCGCAAACTATTAAAAACTGCCCGATGTTTAAGCGGCACATTAAAAGACAACGTCAAGAAAATTGCGACCTTCAAAAATCTTTTAAAGTTACCCAAATCCACCCCGATTCCCGAACAGTATCTTTTGAATGTATCCTTGCCTGCTTCGAAACAAGTGACACTCTCTTTGTGTGTGCATCCGTATATTGCCCCAAACAGACGCTAATTAACCTTTCATGAAAACTTATCCCAACCCCAATCAGAAAAAAACTCCATACAATCATTAGTGGTGACCTAAACAGTCAACACCCAGAATTCTTTAACTCCTGAACCAATCAAAATGGCAACTCACTGGCACATTGGAAGTGCAACTACGCAACTCCTCTATGGATGATCATCTCGAGTCCAACACGTCTTTCTTTCGCACAAAGTCCAACCAAAAGGTTCCTACACTTATTCATCACCAACGATAACTTTCCCGTCGAGTTTAACAGCAATATCCTCCCGTACCTCAAGATCGTCCCAGTAGTCAGTGACCACGATGCAATAGTACTCTGCACTTGCATACATAATCGTCCGATCCATGCTCCATGTCCAGAAATAAAATACTATTCTCGTGTTAACTGGCAATCTGTTAATGAATCCCATGCCTCAACTCTATCCTGGATTCCAATACCAGTTGTTTGTCGCGTATCCGATACTGACATCGACCAAGCTGTGTCAAAATACTATATACTGATTCGGTGCAGAAATGTATCGAATCTTGTGTAATTCTGCACACACTCGGATACAATGACTTGATATCTCTTCCCGAAGATAACACAAAAGACATTAACCAGAAAAAAAATCTTTCACGTGTTTCTCTTCCGCTACTGGTACGACGTTCGAAATTGATATTTACGAGATGAAATCAACTATCTCAGCTCAAAAATACAAGACTATATCGATTAGCTGTATAGCGAGCACCTGAAGGTCAAGCTTGACAATTCCCCAAATATCGCCGGCACATTCAGCGAGCTGCTGAAGACCTGTCCGAGCTTTGGAAAGCCCCCTCAGACTCCAGCCGAATACCTTCCCCAAAACCAATTACCACATGAAAGAGAAAATTCTTGTTTAATCACTTTGCAAAAAGTCATAATACAACCCAGAAACTGGCCTGTGTATTCAAACCTCTATCTTAGTCCTCCTCATTGAACCCACATTCCAAAGTTTCATATATGATTTCCTGTTTTCAGGACCTCTTCAAACGCCAAACACATGTCCATCCAATGCATCCGATATCCAATTCGGCTCTCCGAAGACCCTTCAATCCATAACCTCAAACTTATAAAATAAAAAGTCCTGTGGACATGATGGCATCTCCACCAAATTCCTTAAAAAATGCAGCAAATCCCTGTCCCCCACCCTCCCGAACCTCATTAATCACTGCACCTTCAATGCTTACTTTCCCAAGCTATGGCGCTTCTCTATAATTGTCGCAAGCAGTTATCGTCCCATTTCCTTGCTTTCTACCACAAACAGGATCTTGGAACTTGCGATCAAAGAATCCATCGACTCCCATCTAGAAGAAACCCTTATCATCCCTGACTTCCAGTTCGCCACTCGTCAAAGCACTCCGTTGGACACTCCCTCCTCATCCTAAAATCAAATATAGCCATAAACGAAGCATGAAATACTCCCACCACTGCCTGTCTCAATGTCATCCAGAAAGCCTTCGATGCCGTCTGGCAACAAGGCCTCATCCAGAAACTCCTCTCCACATTTAACCTCTATCCTCACCTGTGAAAACTGTTAGTTTCCTTCTTAACAAACCGCTCTGCACGAGTAAAACTCAACGACACCCAATCCAATACCTTTCCTCTCACACCGGGGATCCCACAGAGATCAGTTCTGTCAGACCTTCTGTCCGTCCTCTACACAGCTGACATTCATCCACCCCCCACCACAATAAAAATCCTTCAGTTTGTAGATTATATCATTTTTGCATCATCACGCCACTTAAAGCGCATCAAAGTCCACCTTAATAATTATCTCGACCAGTTAGATGCCTATCTTTCAAAGTGGAAACTAATGCTCAATCCAGCTAAATGCAATACAATCTTCATCAAAGGCCACCTTAAAAAATCAGTCCATGATGAAGTGCGTAATTTAAGCTTACATATCAAGGTCATTAGTATCAAAAACTTTAAAGAGCATAATATCAAAGCAAAATTAATAGTGGTATTGTAGTTTTCAGATCTGCCATACTTTCATTTGAAATGTTCAATTGCTGAAGAAAAAACATTTTAGTACTGAATCCCAAACGTTTGATCAAGATCTTAAATTTTTTCATGGCTCTTTTGCAACAAAAAGGATTAATTAAGAAGATTGTACAACAATCCAAGAATTATAAACCGTCTGTTAAGTCCTTACAATAAAGGCGGAAAAGGAAAAGCTTTACAGCGTGTAATTGTCTGAACTTACTAAAAAACCATAATTACACTGCATAAAGCTCGCATATATGTAGATAGAGTTCTTATTCAGCTCCTTACACTTTTGCATTCATTTTTTTCATTGTTTTCTGTGAATTAACTTTACAAATGCTGTTACAATTGTTTTGAAACATTTGGTATTGTGGCAACATATTCTGTGGCACATTTGTTGCAGATTGTATTCTTATTTAAGTATAATTGTGCTGAAAACAACCCCGGAAGGTGAAAACAGGTTTTTGTTTTCAGTTTCTTTTTGTTTTATTTGAGTTTGCTTTTCTTTTGACTTTTCTTTTCATTATTCTTCAGGGAAAGTTGAAGAATACTCATTTTCACGTATACTTTTTAGGTGAATTTTTCGAGAAAATTTTCCATATTGCGGAGAGTACTTTGTTTATTATAATATATATATATATATATATATATA